>CP092867.1:116750474-116889781 GCA_030710605.1 Cordylochernes scorpioides
AGAAACACGAGGTCACATCTGACCCTGACTGCATCATCCCATTTAGACACCTTATATACTATAGATAAGTTTTAAAATATTTGAAGAATTTCTTTAATTCAATTATAATATTATTTGCATCAATATTTCAACTACTATAGATAAGATGGAGGCTGCCTGGCCGGCATTCATAGTTCTTCAAATTAAAGATACTCGGCCAGTATATTGTACAAAATTTGAAATATCGGGTGAGAACGCCCTTGAAGCCTTAGAATAATTTTTAACGCTTTGCAAAATGTTTTCATTTTTGTTCGCTCCTGATGAGGACAGAAGATTTTTGTCAAGACAATAAAAAATATTTACTGGACGAGGTATATTTAATTTGAAGAACCTTATATACTGTATATCTGACTGGTCAGGTTAGTTAGTTGGCACTACAACACCGAAAGAGAGATTTGAAAAGATTAATTGACCACACAAGTCAATGGTAGAAAACACCGAGAGAGTGTATTGATTAGAAACGCTCCTGCAGCAAACTTCACTTATTTTAACTAAGTAATAGATGGCGTCTGGTTTTAGACGTCTATTTTGACGGTAGAGGCGACCCTTGTCTCTTTAGATCAATTTCCTCCCTGCAAAATTTCCATCTATATTCACTCCTTTTGTACAAAATATTTGAAAGCTTGTGCAAGAAGCAGCTAAAACCATTGTAGCAATAACCGATGCCTATATTTATATATTTCAAATATAAAACAGCAGTCATATGTATTTGTTTATTCGAATCACACACACACCACAAGCCATAATAAATGTGGTGCTTGGTGAGTTGCGACAGTCAATAATGTAATCACACTACCACGTGTATAGATATGGAAAGACAATTTGATTTTACGCTTACAAAAGGAAAAAAACACCATTTGATAAATGCAATTACTTGTGATATTGGTCTAGCAAAGAATCGGAGGCCCCTCATTGAGAAGGCAAATTTTTATATAAAAAAAATAACTCAACACAGGGTTCAATCCTGGGTAGATGTAAAAAATCCGGCAGTTTCACGCTACCATTCCTCCTAATGGCAGATATTGTCATCTAAAATGGACATGTCCAGGGAATATTGTCTTCTGTGAAATAGTATCGACATTTTCCTATAATAATATATAATCTTTTGGAAAACTAGTAAGTGTTAAGTAAGGAAACTCTAGTCGAAGTATTGGTAAAAAAAAAAGGATCTTATCTTTCTAGTATGTTTTTGTATTCAAATAATATATACATTTATATGTAAGAAAAGTAATAAAAAACATTGATAAAACAAAAAATAATAATTCTTAAAGTTCACATAGTGGTCATAGACTGTTTTAAAATTTCAGATTTAAAGGAATAAAATACATTTTAGTGTGTATTAAAAGTGTAATTTTATTGTAAATAAAAAAGGAGGAATGTTTTTTTTTCAAAATATTCAAAGAAAGTTAAAGAGAGAAAAACGTTTTCAAAGAGAACACCCAGGTAATACACCGAATAAAAGAAAGGAAAAAACTATAAAATTCTATTTTAAAATAAGAGATAGAGAGCTGAGATAAAAACCACACAAATCTACGAGAAGGAAATAAATAAAGTTGGTTGTGGTAAAAAAGTAAGAATTCAAAACAAAACCAAACCAGGGAGGTTGTTGGATTGAGACCGCGGGGAAGGTAAAATAATAGAAACACACACACACAATGTTGGCAAAAACATTTTCCTTGTAAGTAATATGTTGATGATGTATTTCAACAATATGTAAAAAGGTTTGTTTATTGGTAGAAATGGATTATGTAAAATGTGGAAAAACACGACGGTTATAGGAACAAATTTGTCTTAACTCTGTTCATATATCAATACAGAATATAAACACAATATGTGAAAAACAATTTTAAAAAAATAATAATAAAAGGTCAGGTGTTTGTAATAGAATCAAAGAAGGTATATCCTGACTACGCTCACATGAGATTTTTATATGCTCCACTACATGGCGCTCTGCCATCTAAAAAGCTCATGTGAGTGTAATTCAGGATATGCCTTCTTTGATTTTAATATCAACATCTGACCTTTTTAAAAATATTTTATGCTTAATTGTTTTTTAATATGTTTAGACGCAAGTTTGGACTTAAATACCCATTTCTTGATTTCTAAAGAAGCCTCTTAGACCAAATATATTTGGTCGTAGAGGCACAGCTTGCACCAAGCTGACGAGGGTGAACAGCCATCTAAAAATCTCATGTGGGCGAGGTCAGAATATGCTTTCTTTGATTTTAATATATATTTCCATATATATAATTGATCTGAAGTATCACATGCACAATTTTGATCTAAAGAGGTTACATTGAGGCTGGATCCGTCCATTGAACGTAAAGATCACCCTTGATTTACTTTCCATCTTAAAGGTTACCAGACGGAGTATTTAGGGGCACACATTGACTTAAAACATAAACACACAAAGCCTTTATCAAGACATCAGTCTTATACAGATTCTACTCTCTCATTGCCGGTTTGCAACGATATCTCACGATGATCAATCACCATCATGTAGTGGAAGAGAATACGATAAATCCAAGTTATTTTTCCTACTTACTGCTTTGTAAAAGTTATACAGGGACAAAGCAACCATTCGACTTGATATGACTCTGGTTAAAATACTTTGTACTGAGGTAAGTTGGCTGTCGTTTATTTTTTAGAAGAACGTCCCTCTTTCTTCGCTAATATACTGACACTCAAATATGTAATAAGTAATTTCAATTTCAATTTTTTTTTTTTGCAAAAGATGTATTGATTTAAAGCCTTCAAGCCTCAAGAATCCTTCTGACCTTCTTAGTGGATCGATGAAGTACAAAAAAGGAAAAGAAAACTGACACAGACTAAGACAAATTATATTTCAATATATTAGAAACATGAAAATATTGTCATATAGAAAATTAAGACAGACAAACCTCAGAATGACAAGGCAATTTATTTAAATAAACTAAAAAAAGTATAAAATACTAGTAGGCAATGAGGAAAGTTATCAGAGAGAAGCAAATTATCAAAGATAACAATCTGTTCATATATAAATTAATAAACATTTCACTAAAATATTTATTTTAAAAAGAATATTGTACTGAACATAGACTAAGCTTGACATTTCTTTAAATGACAGAGGGGGACAAATGACAAGTACAAACAGAATGTTATTAATATTGAATATGCAAATATTGCTGTAAAGTATTTATTATTTAATTAAGAGATTATCAATTTCGATGTTTATATATATTTTTACTCTGCGGAAACTACCCTCATTGTTTTTCTTGTATTTTATCTATTTTAGTTTTTGTTTGTGACTTAATTAAATTGCTGGGACAGCCTGAAGTTTGTCTTTCCTAATTTTTACTACGTTACAATATTATAGGATGTTTTGAAAACCTTGTTATAACACCTTGATAAAGGTTGGCGTTCAGTCAACTGAAATATTGGTAAAATAAATGATATTTTGATCCAATATATGCCTTTTTAATTAAAAAAAATTATAGGATGTATAAATAGTTATTTTCTGTATAATTTATTATCTTGGTTGAGGTGTCTTGATGAGTCAAACAACACGATGAATTACAGCCTGCACAAAGCTCACGGTGATTGGTTGGATTTCTTTATTTATCTAGAAAACCCATTCATTTGATTGGTTCAACCAGAAATAAAAAGTGTAATCTCTATTTATCCCCATATATGGTCATGTTCGGCCGTATTTTACATAACTTTTGCCAGTTTACAGAAGGCTGCAGTAAATATTTCTACAGTAGGTAGGTAAGAACAATTGCTTTAGCATTACTCAATTATTTTTGAATGTTCTTGTGAATTTTCAATTAGTTTCCACCTAAATAATGTATACAAAAAACAACAAACACTAAAATAGTTATGGAAAAAAAGGCATCTCCTTATCGTGCAACTGAAAGTTGCTGATGGCTTGGGCCATCTATCGGAATAAATATCAACTATTCTCGTTGATTTTTGATTATTCCAGAATTGGCCAAATACCTATTCTTGATTAATCAAGAAAAGCTAACCACGGACGCGTTTCGGGATGTTGGTCCTCATCCACGTGGTGCAAGCTGTACCTCAACGACTAAAAAACTGGTCTTTCAGGAATCCTGAAAAATCATGAAACGGGTAGTTAAGGGCAGAATTGCGTGAGACCGCGACACAATGTGAAAGAATAGTACAAATGTGATATTGTATATAATAGAAAGAGATATATATATATTAGAATAAATCTGTATAATATGTGGGTATGAGCGTTAATGTATCTCGGCATGAAACAAGGTTGTCCCAAAAGTTCGGAAACACTTGCAAAAAAATGAAAAATCAATATTATCCGCCGTTATGTATAATGTTTTTGTATTATGTATAAAGTAATTGTATTATTATGTATTCGCCGTAATAATATTATTCGCCAAGTAATAAGAAAAACGTTTTAAGAATCGCAAAATTGGAGAGGAGTGGACTTCAGGAATTGGTTTAACCATGGAGATAAACACCACCACCACCACGTTTTAAGAAAAACACGAACTTATGGGACAACCTTATAAAATGTGATGTAGACAGGGGATAGAAAATCCTCAACAATGTCTACATTCGAAGCCATGGTGCTGTAGAGAAGCTATTGATCTGACCTCTGATTAACAACCTCTGTGCTTAATTAGGTCGTTAACTCACCCTAGTTGTATATTAATGTCCCTTCCCTGCTTCATCTACTTATCACAGCCGGCCATTACATATGTAGTCCTTCATTATAATACAAGGTTTTCCCAAAAGGTTCGTAAACACTTGCAAAAAAATGAAATACCAATATTATTCTCCATTATTTTTTCTTTTATGTATTTCTGTAAATGGGTAGGGATACCTGAAAGCTTGAGATTACATTAATAAAAAGAAGTTCATCTCCAGAAAGCTGTTGTATTATAAGATGGTCCCAATAGTTCGTGTTTTTCCTAAATTGTAAATATTTCTTGTAAGGTATAGTCGCTATTTTTTTTATTAAGCCCGTTGGAGAGCGATTATCTCTTGAAAGCTAGCATTTTAAAACAAAAAGAAGCTCATTGTGAGAAAATATTTTGTAATTTTGAAACGTTTTTCACAATTTTATCATAAATAGAGAATTATGTATAATGTCTTTGTATTATGTATAAAGTATTGTATTAAGTATTATTATGTATTCGCCGTAATAATATTATTCGCCAAGTAATAAGAAAATCACGAACTTTTGGGGGACAATTTTATAATACAACAGGTTTCTGAAGAATATTTTCTTTTTATTAATGTAATCTCAAGCTTTAAGGCATCTTTACCCATCTACAGGAGTACAAAGAAAAGTAAAAATTTATTATTTCTTTTATGTACTACTGTAGAAGGGAAGGAATACCAGAAAACTTGAGTGTACTCATTCCAATTACGGAGCCTCGTTATAGTCCCGTATTGTTATTGTTCGTCACTACCTCCCCGTGCCGGGAGTGGGTAATTTGCGCGCCTGCTGCCTTCCTTGGATGTGGTAGCCGTTTATCAGGCTTCCTCTCCGGAATCGAACCCTGATTCCCCGTTACAACCATGGTAGGCGCATAACCTACCATCGAAAGTTTGATAAGGCAGACACTTGAAAGCTTGAGATTACATTAATAAAAAGAAACTCATCTCCAATATAGCTGTTGTATTATTTTAATCTGTATTTAGGAGATTTAAATCAAATCAGAGAATTGATATATGAAACTATACTTCATTCGCAGTTTCTAGGTCTCTCTCTTCATATTTAACTGACAAGTACAAATTCACTTTTGTACTATTTTTCACATTGATTGGCATTCTCAAGCCCTTCTGGCTTAAATACCTGTTTCATGGTTTTTCAGGATGCCCCAAAGACCAGCCTTTCTGGTCGTTAATGTACAGCTTGCACCACGCTGACGAGGGCCAACAGCCCTAAAAGCGTACGTGGTTAGCTTTTCTTGATTAATCAAGAAACGGTATTTGGCCAATTCTGGAATAATTAAAAATCAACGAATAGTTGATATTTATTCCTATAGATGGCGCAAGCCATCAGCAACTTTTAGTTTCACGATCAGGAGATGCCTTTTTTCTTAATATATTTAACTATTTGAATATAATAATCATTTTGTAAATTACTCATTATCATTAATTGAATAGTACGGACTGTGTGCTCTTTTACCTGTATTGATAATATGGCAATAAAATTGTGTCAATTGTCTTTGTCTCTCTAATTGGTTTAATAACTTATCCACAAGTTCCAACATCGCCATTTCCTGTCGTTACTTGTCCTAACTTCACAATAGTACGGTTTGCCCAGGCATACCTCTATGTGGGTCCTTCCCAACCCCAACTACAAGATGACCCTGCGCAAGGATGACACGCAAAATCGTGAAGCGTTCCACAACTACGAGATGCAAACAATTCAGTATTTGTGAAAACACTAGCTATAAACCAAAACTGATTCTTCCTTAAAATGTCACAATCCATAGGAAATATTAGCTCTTCAATATTTCGACGACCATCTTTCTTAGTACTGTTCAGACAAAAGCGTGATTCAGTAACAAAAACAATGCCTTTTTTCTTTACTTGTCCCTAGTACACGTGGTACAGGCCATGATAATGATGGTGGGTAGAAGTTGGCGACTGCTTTTACTGTAAGTACACCACATGTCTACACATATGAAAATCAGAAAAAATGCGTTATACCATATAGTTCAACTTCCCAACATGTCTATCAATCCAGTTTATTGTTCTAATATATACAAAACAATATGAGTGTTTCTTATAAACTCAAGCTCGAAACATTTCACCATGTAAAACGACGTTTGACAATCATAAGCCGTATTATATTAATATATATAGTCACGACCGTCTGTCGTGGCCTCTGTCACGGATAATATACAGTTATCATCGTCATGCGTTCTTAATTCTGTCACCGTTTGCTTTTGGTTCAGTGGTAGAATGCTCGCCTGCCACGCGGGCGCCCCGGGTTCGATTCCCGGCCGATGCATTTTTTTTTTTTTTTACAATTTTAAAAACTCATTTATATATTATACAAGAATGACATCCACGGCGCCAATTTATAATTGTAACGAATAGTATTTGAATAAAAGCATTTAATCGGGTAAACCCCGGGCGTTGCCCGGGTCATTCGGCTAGTTGTATTATAAATTTCACCATGTAAAACGACGTTTTACAATCATAAGCCGTATTATATTGTATTATAAATTTCACCATGTATTCCGAATCAGAACTCCGAACAATCCAGAATTCTAAAAAATATCTCCCTCCCTCTCCACTAAAAAAAAACAAGACCGAAGGTTCTGTAGGCCACCAACATAAATTAACAATTTCTGTAAGGAGAGAGAGCCATTAGTTACCATTCTAGTCATCTGACCCATTACATCCGCACGGTTGAGATTTTGACGTTTCTCATTTGAATTTCAAATGTACAGTGTCGTCGCACTTAGAACAAAGCAAAAATCCTATATTCATGTAATTTTAATTTGCATAAAAATACTTTCAGAGATAGCCTGAAGCATTTTAAATTGAGAAAAACAAATTCCTAATCCCAGTATAACTCCATTTTGAACACTCTCTTTAACACTTGAGTTAAAAATAAATTTAACTTTAATCTATAGATAGATAGAACTATATTTTTGTCTACTAATGTTATCAGAACAGGCTTTGGTATGTTCTTGTCCTCTGGTGGAATAGTTATGTTTATTTTAGGTCAAGCAGTTTGACGGGATTGATTCAAGGACATAAAATTTTCTAACGGTGGTTTGTCCCTTTACTTACTTGGCCAACACATGAGGGCATCCTCTTCATCTTGTGTTCGATGCCAAAATTTAAATCCCAGCCATTTCAACAATTCATAGATACGCTTAATTCCGCCTTTTCCGGTCCTAAGCCCGGATGAAAAAGGAGGAGGGGGAGCAGTAACAAGCTCGCTAAAAAACCTGGGTTCAGCTCGTAGTACCCTGTAAAGGCTCCTAATCTAGGGATACAGGATGAGCAGCGTTTGTACTCCATGTTAGGAGCGGCTGCACATGGCGTCTGTTCCTCATGTCAGAGGCGGCCATTTCTTTTGGAGCTAAGTCGGCCTGCCACTGAGTAGTGCTCCCAGTCTTAATGACAAAGACAGATGCATTCTAATTCACCCAGTCATGATGGTTGTCAAGCTCTACAAGCTTGATACCCTAATATGATTGAATGGAGATAAGAAAGAAGAAGATAGATACGCTAGCCATCCAGATTCAACTGCAGGTTAGATAAACAATAGAACCAAGGTCATAATTGTATGATGGTATCCCTGAAATGGTTCTCTATTGAGGAGATAATATTCTCAGCTTCCGTTTAGTAAATATTAAAAAAAAAAAGGTTTTTAATATAAATTAGAAAAAAAATAGTAGAAATGTTTCCACCTTTTTAAACAAAAGAGAGAGATGACATTACACTTCTGTTTACTATCTATAGAGGCTAATCTGCATTTCTTTTTGTTGTTACTTGAAGGTATATATATGGAACTCACATACTTCGTACTTTTTTATTTAGGTGTGTCAAAGCGAGATTTTCCAACGCCGAAGTCAAATGTTGATTCGTTAGCAAAGTGACACCTGAGCAACACCACGTTCGATGCATAGCATCATCCATCGCGAGTGAGGGAGAAAATAGAATATATAAATAGTTGTAAAACGAAGAGAAAATTTTTTATTTTTACTATACATGGGCTACAAGCTTTCGGGCTTCACGCCCTTCGACGGGTACACCGTCGAAGGGCGTGAAGCCCGAAAGCTTGTAGCCCATGTATAGTAAAAATAAAAAATTTTCTCTTCGTTTTACAACTATTTACAATTCTATAAGAGAAATTTTCATGATTCAAATAGAATATATACCGAGTAAAATATCAGGCCTCCAGGGAAAGAGAGAGAGATTGGAACTGATTTATTACAACGTCCATGTAAGATTATATAAGGTTAAATACAGAATAAATATAAATTATATAATGATAAATATATGAATAAATAGATAAAAAATAATTGATAAATATACATATATATCCAAGGAAAGAGAATATTTAAAAAAAACCTTTTTAATCTCTAATAAGGGATTATTTTATTGAAGATTATATACTAATACTATATTTTACATGTATTATTTTGAATATTTAATGCTATTATTGTCTTTTATTTTCTGTTATTCTCTGAAAATATAGAAAATCTGTTGTTATTTTAATTATTTGTTTGTTTGACCCATATCCTGAGTGTTTTGTAAAATAAGAAAGCTCACGTGAAAATGCGTCGCAGAATATTTATGCCTTTGTATTGTTTTTTTCGCATTTGGTTCTGAAAGTAAAAAGGTGAATGATAGCTACGTCGTGGAATATAATCTCTTCTGGATGAGGTGCCATTTTACTGGCCACCCAAGGAACAGCCATCTTCAATGATGATTATCATGTGCCGTGTTTCCGATCCTAAAGTCGGCACAGGTCGAAGAGTATCATCCATCCTCCTCGATTCTAGGTCTTTCTCTTCAGCAACATTTAGCTCACTCCACTCAAGTAATTGAGACCATTGTTGCCTTTGTTGAACCCTTTTAACAGTTCCTCGGGCTACCTTTAGCAATCATCTTTCACTAATGCACATCTCTTTCGAATGGATGTACGTAGAATTCTTCATCTTTTCCTCTTATATATTTTCCAAAAAGCCAGAACCAAACTATCTCGTAGAGAGCCTCTTATAACTTGGCCTACATATAATCATTTTATGTTAACCTCATATGCATGACATTTGCCTCACAAACGTTAAGGGCAACTTCGTATTTTGTCATGAAGATGAGGTTGCCTGGTCGGCATTCATATTTCTGAAAAAAATAAGACACTTCGCCCAGTTAAAGTTTCATTTTCTCAACGTTTCAACAAAATTATTTTGTCTTCATCAGGAGAAATGAATAAAATTAAAGCATTTGGCAAGGCTTTTAAAATTGTTCTATATATATAGATTTTTATTCTATATATATAGATATCAGACCTTAGCAACGCCTTCCACCATCAAATCTATCTTTAGACGTTAATCACCTTAGTCTTAAACTGATATTCAGCCTTTAAAGCCACCTTTAGATCATAAATTCAACTTTAATGACTATATAGATTAGCCTTCAAACCATAAAGTTATCCCCAAACTTCACTGTTACATTTAAGTGCCACAAAGCCGTTTAAACGATAACACTTCAAAAATTGAATTTACTCTCAAAGTGTATAAAGTTAAATTTGAAAGAGAGACAAAGTTATCTTTAGATATTAACGTTATTTTCAGCTTACTTTGAGGAGGATAAGTACTTTGAAGAATAAATACTAAAGCGCTAAAAGTGGTTTGGAAAAATCTTTGGCGGTTCATGAAAATCCAGTCGAACTTCCAAAATAATTGAAATCCTCTCGAAATATCGAAGTTGTGCTGAATCTTTGAGATCCTTCCAAACAAATTTCATGAACAAATGTCTTTCTATAATCCGTTAATGGATGAGACTTAGTCTTGGATGTATGTTGTAATTAAGATTATGAATTATTTCTTGAAAATAAAGATACTTAGGCCAGTAAATCTTTTCATCAAAAATCTTTTGTCATCGTCAGGAAGGTTTGTCGAAACGTCGAGGTAATAAAAAGATTTGCTGGCCGAAGTATTTTCAAGAAATATGAATCCCGGACAGGCAGCCTCTATCTTCACGATAAGATTATGAAAGGTAAAGTGTAGGAAGACAGAAAATAATTAGGGCGTTAAAAATTTGCGCGGAAAAATGAAACGATGTGGTTATTTTGCCAGTTTCGTCAGCAAGAACGTCGCTAGTGGTGGAAAAAGAGGGATTTCTCAGGTTTTACAGGTCAGTCTATTCACTTCAAAATCTACCGAAAATATAAATAGATGTCTCAACCATTTAAATTTTCCATCTATGGAGATATATACATATATACAGATTTATTATAAAATAATATCTCTTTCTATTATATTTGGCAACTATTTTAGTGTTTGTTGTTTTTGTATACATTTTAGGTAAAAACTACTTTAAAATTCACAACAACATTCACAAAGAATTGATTAATGCTATAGCAATTGTTTTTATCTACCTACTGTAGAAATATTTACGGCAGCCTTCTGTAAACTGGCAAAAGTTATGTAAAGTACGGCCGAACATCACCATATATCGGGATAAATAGAGATTACACTTTTTATTTCTGGTTGAACCAATCAAATGAATGGCTTTCTCGATAAATAAAGAAATCCAACCAATCACCGTGAGCTTTGTGCAGGCTGTAATCCATCGTGTTGTTTGCTCATCAAGATACCTCAACCAAGATAATATATTATATAGGAAATAACTATTTACCCGACATAATCGTATTTACATCACCCTATAAGACTGCTATAGGTGTTCTATTTAGCTGTACATTTATAGTAATAAATACAAATTGCATGTGTGTGTGTGGTATTAATATTTACACATACAGTATTGTAGCAAAGTATTTATTATTTTATTAACAGAGTATCATTTTTATGTTTATATTTTACTACTCTGTAAACTTCCCTCATTGCTTATCTTTTGTTTATCCATCATAGTTGTTCTTGTCTGAAATAGATTGCTGTCTCATCCTGAAGTTTTTGTCTTCCCTAATTTTCCACGTAGCAATATTAATAAAAGTATTTATTATTTAAGGATTGCTTCAATGCAAAAAAATCGTTTTACATATTAAATCAATATGAGAAGTTCTTTCGTTATATCGATTTTTTCTTTAAACCACCCTCCGCGATGTTTGTGTGTGTTGTTGTGTGTATGGTTGTGCTTTTGTGCTTGTGAATAGACCAAAATGAGGTGAAGAGAGTTGAGCAGAAAGTGTCGAATGTACCAAGACCTTTGTTGACCATTTAAACTATTGATTCTTCTAAGCAATTGTTACAGAACGAAAAAATTAAGATCTAATAAAGGATAATATACAATAAAGGAGTAAAAATAAAGGGTAGATAAAATGTAGGGAAATATATATAGTTGTATATGTGAATTCTAAACTATTATAGACGTGTATGATTCTTTTGAAAATTAAACAATTTCTACTGCCCTTACTTATATATATTTATAATTGTATGTAATTCTACTGTCCTCAAAGCTTATGGCAATAGTTAATCTAAAATACCCATTCCAAGAGTCTTGCATCAGTATCACTATAAAAGGAAGATCTAAAAATGTAATATAACAGCGGAAATGGTAAATTAAACTGGCGAAACTGCTGGACGGGTTCACCATTGATGAGCCAGGCCCTCCTATTAATTTTTCCATTGCAGTAAGGGCTGAAGAAATGGTTTAATTTTCAAAAGAATCATAAGCGTCTATAATAGTTTCGAATTTTCATAACAGATGGCGCGCTAATGCATCATACTATAGTTGTAGAACGACATTTGAAAATTATCCCGCATGTGTTTCCCCTGAACGAAAAACCGAAATTCACCCCAAGGAGAAATAACGATTATTTCTAACCTTAAGGATGAAGTATGAAAGGATGAATTGTGAAGAGTAATGTTAAAGTTGTATATGTGTACAAATTTCTTCAGCAAGGGAGGCTTCCTCACCTTGAGAGAGTCCAGACAATTCCTCCCGAATGTACCTGAATGGTAGAAGAAAAGGAAGAATCCTTTACTTGGGGCCAGTATGTAAATAGGAAAGAGAAGGCCGACGTACTGGCGGTGGCGACACGGGCTATTTAGGTGAGGAGGGGTTATTTATATAAAGCCAATGTTCGCCATGACATTCTCCCGTCGACACTGATAAATGTCTCCACGGCGATCTCCCTGGACGTTTTTAGAGAAATATCTTTTTGTGACATTTTTGGAAATACTTCTTTCTCTTGGCTTCCTTATGGTCAATTATAGAGACTCTCCCTCCTCTATTCGATATACAGTTGTTGTTTTGCTCAATGAAGAGTCTCAGATGTCCCCGTGCATCTCTATCACAGAAGTCGCAATGTCCTTTATTTTGGGTTTGTAAAGCCATGTGTACATCAACATACAGTTGTTGTTGTTGTCGTGTCCAATGAAGAGCCTCAGATGTCTCCATGCACCTCTATCACAGCAGTCGCAATGTTCCTTATCTTGGGTACATCAACATACAGTATATTCCTTTTATAACCGAATATAGTTCTATTATTCCTTCAGGAAAACAATGATGCCTTTAAATACAGAAATTATCAATGACGAAAATAGAATTTGTCGTTACTTTCAATGAAAATTATTTTCAAAATGAAAATAATTCTAACATTGTCTTGGTCCTTCCAATGACGTTATACAAAGTTTTATGATATAAATATAAATCCCCCCTCCCCCCCCCCCCCCCCCCCCCCCCCCCAAAAAAAAAAAGCTTCTCAGTCGAAAGCGATAAATAAATGTGTTATAATGTATATATGTAGAGAGAGAGAGAGAGAGAGAGTTTTGTGAATTGTGAAATTTTGTAAAATTAGAAGTACTATTTTATTACAATACTTGTAAATAAATTTCCTAATCTTTCTGAAATGTAGTCTTTTATAAAAGCTAACGGTGACGAGATGCTTTTATTCATTCTTCGAAATGATATTCGGTGATTCCTCTTATAGTCTAACAAGTAGCTAGCTGGTTTGTATTTCCTATTTAACATTTTTGTTGACAAACTCTGATTATCTGACGACATTTTCAACCATCCCTGCGGCCGTCACAAGGTGCGATCAGCAGCCAATCGGGTGAAGGTCTTTCCCCTCAGGAATGTAAACAAGTCCAGGAAATGAGAGTCCCCGCAATTATAGCTGTAGTTTTTGGCGCTAAATTCGTGGACCTTTAGTAGTTTTTGTAGCACCTCAGTCAAGGTAAAACTACTCATGCTACAACATCATATATAAATGCTGTTAATATAAAACCTTTTTATGATCATCAACACGCATGGCCTTCGTGCTATTGCCCAATGTCTGGGCAATTAGGAAGTGATAAGAAGGAAAGAGCGAAGGAAGAATAATTATCGCTAGAATAAGAGAGAAGAAGTAGACTCTCTAGTACCGAAGATAAGAAATATTTACGAAAGAATGTTTCATGAATATGGTGCCAGAAGAAGTAAAATTTTAAAAATGGAAAAATTCAGATGGTTGACATGTTCTCGAATTTCCGGCCAATCTGAAAATTGGAAAGACACCCAAAAAAGAATAATGTACAGAATATTGCCAATGTCCGTAAGGCCTTTTCAGAAAACACTAGAGAAGAAAAGGAAGAATCTGAAGGTATACATTAATGATAATGTAACTATGTAATGTGAAAAAATTAAGACATGCAAATTTGATTATATTTATACCGGTGCAATGTGGTATACATTCAACAACTATGATCTGGGATAGTAACCCGCACACATTGAGCAGTTTTTATTTGAAAAAGAAATTACTATAATTACTCTATTCCATCAGCGATTACAATTAATCGAACAAATTTCAAATTCAAACTACTTTCTAGAGGGTAAACATGTGGTGTAATTACAGAATATGAAGCCGATACCTACCATCATTACTGTTATGTAATTAAAGTAAGTAAGAAGGATGAATCCGTAACCAATTTAACTTTGCATGTTATTTATTATTAATAGAAATTGTATAAAACAAATCTTGGTATATGTTTTACATGAAAACAACAAAAATGATAAATATTATATACATACAAGTTCCTTTTCAAACACGAGCTCATCTATAGCCATTGTTACTCTGTGTAATATTCCAACAATTACCTATACCGTGTGTAATTAGAATATGCAACAAGAAACAATGTATTGATGATATCATTTTTACTTCTTAATTTCAAGGTCACAAAGTACTTCGCTTTCCTCGAGAGGGGACTAAGAAATAAATGAGAACGTACAGCTGAAGAAAGAGGAAAGTGGTCCGCCCGCCCTCGTTTAGACTTCCGCGCAACATGTGATGCAACATTCTGTATGGCGCATTCTAATCAACTCTGATGAGCTCAACCCGAGTGGCTGCAGAGTCTCCTGGCCATGGTGGCTGAGACTTCTTGTGCTGCAAGTGCACTTATATAACATTTGAAGGCCTATCTTGACCGCTCTAATCAGCATTTTAGATGACAGAACGACATCTGACCATCTCTTCTTTTTCTTACTTCCCCTTTTTTTCACATATAGTAATTTGACTTTACTCTTACAAGGTACCAGATCAACATTCTGTAGGGATCAACTTATGCAAGAATCAAGTAAGCAACGGGGGAATAGATTATAAAAGCTCCTTATAGGTTACCTCATGTAAGGCTTAGAATACTATTATCATAAATAAAGTGTTTCTCTCCCTATTTGATTATTCTTCTTAAACCTCTTCTAATCTACTGCTGAACAAAAGTCTATCTCATCCAGGTTTGAATAAGTATATACGAATTCTCTAATTAGTATGACAACTGTTGCTGACGAAAACATGAAAGTTTTTTTTTTTAAGAGAGAGAATGTTTGGAACTCAAAAAAAGCAAGTTAATATTTTTACCGGAGGTTATATTCAAAAAGATATCTCTCTCTTTCTCTCTTTGAAAAATAAAAAGAATAAAAAAACGAGGATGACTTTATTGCATAAATACAATTTTCCCTCTAAATGTGAATGTATTAAGTTTTGTTTTTGGTAAATCTTCATATAATCTATACTATTCTTACTATAAACATTTGCATACATCAAATTCTATAGAGTGTTACCTCAACGATGATATTCCATTGACTGTAAAGTGATACGTTTCCCTAGTGAGAATTATTTTTTGACTATTCAATCATAATCACGTTCTATTGTTGAAATCCATGAACTTAAAATGCACTCTGTATAATAGTGAATTTAGCCACACTACTCCACTTTCCACATTACTTGTTTTACTGTCCGGCTTTGGAGGATGTAATTCTACGCCAGAAGATTGCTTATGAAAACAATTCGACATATGTTTTATTAGCAAAAGTAGTGAAAAGCAGAACCAATATATTGGCTATTCACAAATTCAGGATAATAGCTGAATCAAAAGTCGTAGCAAAGAGAAGAGAGCGACCCAACTTGAGGAAAGATTGATGTTATTCTCCACTTACTGTAAATACATATTATGTTGCTTCTATTTACACATCTAGAAGAATCCTGTATGGGACAAGTGTCCCTAATAAAGGCTTTGTTATTGTATAAGCTATACTTTATCTAGTTATTACAACTGTAAGAGTAAATTATTTATTCTGTGTAAATAATGAATCATCAGTTGTATTGACTCTTGTGTGCGCTCTATAGATAGACTATATGTTGACGGCTCACAAATACCAAGAAGGAACCAAGAGGAGAATGACGAAATTCAAAAAACATCAGAAGACTTCGTATTGAACCCATTAGACATCTGTATGCGAATTTGTAAAATAGAAGCATTTTGCATATATATATTCAAATAGACAGAATTTTTGATATGATCTTCCAAAAAAAACACACATATACACACAATGCCTTTTATTTGAACTAAACATTTTACGAAAGCCCACCAAAGTGAAGACAAAATTTACTTTTTAGAACCATTCATATAAGCAAATATAAATGTTAGGCTATACAATAGATATGGACTTACTTTCATGAATCTGGTGGAATAAAATATCTGATGTTTATTGAGAACTAATATCTTCATTTATAACAAAATAAATATGTTCTGTAATCCTAATACATTTTTTTACTAAAAATGGGTTTTCAACACCCCGCATATTTAAAAAAAAAACGCTTTTTAGATATGAAAGAGAACATATTTTAATAAAAAACACGTATGTAGGTCTAATTGCAATTACAAGACGAAAGATAAGAAAGAAAATAAACATTCCAGTAGTCAACAACGACGCCTCCCAACATGTCAAATATTGGGAGAAGTTGTTTGATTTCGCAGCAGTATCAAGGAGGAAGGAACTGGCAGATTTGAGAGAGATACGAATAAATTGATAGGAATTATGTAAATATGCTGCGAGATATTTGTCCAGTGGGAGATCAATGTCAATAGTCACGTGAAGTGAGAGGACCAATTAGACCAGAGCTTCTAATGACTATGGAAATACGTCCCTTCGGAGCCAATTTGGAAGTCCTATTGTCTCCTGGAGGACAGCTCTCAACAAGCGGCATATCAATTAACCAATTAAAAGACTGGGGATAGAAAGTGATACATCTGAGTAGGGACCACTTTAGTAAAATCAGTTTTGATTAGACAAACACGAATTGGTCCTACTTCAAATGAGATACTACTTCCAGAAGAAACCAGGAATGTATCAATGGGTTAAGCCATGGTCTCTCATGAAAGGTTGTTTCTCCTGATATTTCGACTAACTATGGTTACTTTCCCTTAACTACACATTTATGGAGGTGCTCCCCAAAAACCATCATTCAAATTCAACGTTCCCACGAAGAAATTAATTTATATGCAGCCTTGTCGATTATTATTTTGTTCATTTGTATTACCCAATGGTTTCATATGGCATAAGCCAGATATTCATGGATGTTAGGGATTGCAACTCCAGAAATAATATTTCCTGTACCCACCACAGCAGTTTGACATTGAGAAGAAGGCGCTATTTAGAGGGGGGCGCTATAGACAGGTTTAACTGTACATTCTACGTCAAATTGATAGTAAAAATAGATTTAGCCGAGTCTTCAGGTGGGCTTTGCTAATCTGCCATGGGAAGTGTCACTGACCCGAGCCTTCCAGATTGTATGGACAGATGACGCATAGTTTTTGTCTATTTTGACGCTTGTGTCTATTCTTTTTTTTTTTTTTTTTTTTCAAATCGATTATCTCTGCCGGCAAAACTTCTATCACAAAACATATTGTTTTCCAAATATCAAAATTGACAAGGGCTGAGTTGTAACTTGACCGAAGAGGAATACTAATATTTGATTATGTGTGTGCGCAAAATGCAGAGGTCCCAGACAATAAATGTGTGGGACATAACGAACGCGGACAAGACTCCACAAACCCAAAGTAACAGAAACCAACACTAGAAACAGACCTTGCTTGATAAACGTTATTCAGGACAGGATCTGGGTGATACACAGGAAAATAGATAAGGTAAAAAACACTTAGTAGCAACTGAGCATAGAAATAGGAATAATTACGGTGTAGATGTAATTAAAAAAGAATAACTAAGGAAATAAACCGTTTAAAAGACAAATAAAAACAGGACGAAATTCCAAACATGCCTGTGTAAGAGACAACATGCCTGGCCTAGCTCAACAAAAGTCTAATTGCGACTAAGTCTATAAATAGACAAATTGTGATGGACAGGACTTGGGTAATACTTAAATACACTAAGCAAATATAAGACTAATTAACAACCTAAACAGACTCCATAAAACCTAACGGCAACTAAGTCTGGACCTGGCACGGTAGACATAACTCCAGACAGGAACCAGCCAATACATTCCACCAAACCTAACGGCAACTAAGTCTGAACCAGGCACGGTAGACATAACTCCAGACAGGAACCAGCCAATACATTCCACCAAACCTAACGGCAACTAAGTCTGGACCTGGCACGGTAGACATAACTCCAGACAGGAACCAGCCAATACATTCCACCAAACCTAACGGCAACTAAGTCTGGACCTGGCACGGTAGACATAACTCCAGACAGGAACCAGCCAATACATTCCACCAAACCTAACGGCAACTAAGTCTGGACCTGGCACGGTAGACATAACTCCAGACAGGAACCAGCCAATACATTCCACCAAACCTAACGGCAACTAAGTCTGGACCTGGCACGGTAGACATAACTCCAGACAGGAACCAGCCAATACATTCCACCAAACCTGACGGCAACTAAGTCTGGACCTGGCACGGTAGACATAACTCCAGACAGGAACCAGCCAATACATTCCACCAAACCTAACGGCAACTAAGTCTGGACCTGGCACGGTAGACATAACTCCAGACAGGAACCAGCCAATACATTCCACCAAACCTAATGGCAACTAAGTCTGGACCTGGCACGGTAGACATTACTCCAGACAGGAACCAGCCAATACATTCCACCAAACCTGACGGCAACTAAGTCTGAACCAGGCACGGTAGACATAACTCCAGACAGGAACCAGCCAATACATTCCACCAAACCTAACGGCAACTAAGTCTGAACCAGGCACGGTAGACATAACTCCAGACAGGAACCAGCCAATACATTCCACCAAACCTGACGGCAACTAAGTCTGGACCTGGCACGGTAGACATAACTCCAGACAGGAACCAGCCAATACATTCCACCAAACCTAACGGCAACTAAGTCTGAACCAGGCACGGTAGACATAACTCCAGACAGGAACCAGCCAATACATTCCACCAAACCTAACGGCAACTAAGTCTGGATCTGGCACGGTAGACATGTCAACACTCCACAGCACCTATAGAAGCGACGAGGAAGAAGCCATAGTAAACAGAAGAAGTTGGCGCGGTGCCGAAGACAATCCGCCGCGCGGCTCAAGAAAGATGTTGACACAGCTCCGAGGTAATTATTGCCGTGGAATGACGGAAGGAATAAATAAGCCCCGCGTCACGTGACCCAGCTTCTGTTTAAGATTTGGCCTATTCCAGCCGATGTCTTCACGCCACGGTGCCATTTTGTAAATATTTAACATTGTGGGTAATACAAATTACTCGACATCTCCACTATACATCCGTTTGATGTGTTCCTATACACACAGACCTTTGCGATAGTTGTTTAGTTATTATAGATATTTCAGTTCCTTGACACCTTTGTTGATGTTCTACAACATCTGGTGTACTTTCATAACAGAAATTACTAAGGTGTATGTCGCAACAATTCCTTATTTGTATGAAACGCTGAAATTTATGCTAAAAAATGAACCAGTAAAGTTAAAAATTTCATAATGACTCTTCAAATCACGAGGTGGCGCACAGGTTGGATACTTACATCATTGTTGAGGTTGGATTGACGCAAGAATGTTATTCCAGTTTATATTTAAAAAAATAGTTTGTTAGGAATCTCTCAAAAAGAGCTAACCTCAGATATTTTATAATTGAAGATTTCTTTACGTTTAAGAATAGAGTTAACCTCTATGCCCTACTGTCAGAAACGGCGAAAAGTAGACACAGTGCAATAGATTTATAAAAATTTTGTGAAAAAGCGAGGAGGATGATAAACATGTGTAAATAGTTTTCCTTTTTTGGGAGGCTGATGTTAATACTGAATTGTATATAGTACTTGATTTATGTTCAATTAACACCATTGCTATACTGGGATAATCCTGTATGGGGCTTGATCTCTAATAAAGGTTTGTGTGTGACTAGAGTTGACCAGCAAAAAGAGCGAAATTATAATTTAAAAGAGGTTTCGAGGTTAGAACCTAGGTTCTGGAAGATCGAGAGAGTCATCAAACATATTATACCTCTAAAAACATAGATTTTTCTAATAATTTGTGCAAAACAAGATAAACTCTGAACTCTACATTAGAACAAAATGATAAAACTCAATCTCGGTCAAGGCAATAAACAAATCAATAATGATCCACCAAATTATCTTTGGATTCGTGTTACACCAACTTCTTTCAAACGCACATAGTCTTTAGTGCTCTTTTATAAAGATAACATAAAAATGTTCTAATATGAAACGGCCATCATAAATTTCTTCACCGAGTAGGAAAAAAAGAGATTCTAATAAAAAAGTCTTTAAAGTGTTGGGGGGTTTAATTTTTAGGAGTCATAAAAAGGTGGGAGCGCGAACTACTATATTTTATGGGGATTGGTTGGAAGGCCAGGGATAATGAGGAGCTGGTGTAATTGGATCAAGTCCCCTTCTAAACCAATTACCAAGAAATTAGAACCTTGGCGAGGACACCTTCCTTGACACCGCCTCTTGTTGTTTAATCCCATGGACATGTCAACTACAGGCTCTGCAATATGGCGTGTTTGGAGCAGTTGTAAAAATACTGCAATCTCACTATTTCAAAGGTAAGGTTGCAAGGTTTGTGCGTGTGACGGATTTGACTGAATTTTAAAAAGTCCTTCAAATTAAAGATACTTTGGCCAGTAAATATTTTCATTATCTCGACGTTTCGGCAAAAATCTTTTGTCCTCGTCAGGAGCGAACCAAAATTAAAACATTTGGCAAAGCGTTAAAAATTATTCAAAAAGAACGCCTTAGAATAATCAACTGAAACACGCATTAGGATTGTATTTTTTTAAGTAAAGGATATGAAGCGTACGAGGATACTTTTCTTTTAAACTTTAATGAAGATTCAAGCTTTCGGGCGAAAACAGCCCTTCTACAGGAAATTATTGTATTTTTTTGTTAAGGTCATTTTTGATTTTAAAGAGCACATTATGATTCTAATAAAGACATATTTTCTGTGTTTGTGCGTATATAGGTTGGGTAATTTGCATGAGTCTGGTAGAGACGGCCTACAGGTGGCGTGCAGCTTCTCTGTCTGTTTTGACAGGAAAGGTGACTCGAGCGCCATGTTTATATTTTAAACGTGTGTCAATGCGCTTAGTAATATGTGTATTCATTAATCCTGTCTTATAGAACTTGTAAAACTGGGCAGAAATCTACGATTCATTAGACTTTAGTGATAAATAAATATATTGCTAAATTATTATTTTTTAGATGGAAATTTTGCCGGGAGGAAATTGATCTAAAGAGACAAGAGTCGCCTCTCCCGTCAATATAGACGTCTAAAACCACCGCCATCTATTGACCGTCGCCGCAACTAGCGGCCTCGGGTCGGTGACAAAGCTACAACACCAGCTTTGGCAAACTGAAAAGCGTCCACCTAGAGACCATGGTTTCGGGCTAATGGCCCTCGTCAGTCTAGGACGGACTTTATTCCATGAGATCCACATGGGATCTAATGGAATCTTGACAATCCGCCAAAGAGGTGTTTTGCTGGCAAGGTGGCTGGCTATATTTTTTAATTATTATTATCCCTAGTACACATGGTACAGGCCAATATAATCATGGTGGATAGAAGTTGGCGACTGTTTTTACTGCAAGTGCGCACCACATGTCTACCTATGTGAAAAGCAGTTCGACTTTGCACTTACAAATGTGATAAATTATAACAATCATTATCAAAGTTGGGATGGAATCCCAAAACAAGTGATTCTATTTACCCAGACAGTGTGCCAGACAGTGAGCAAACACTTCTAGACTTTACATAAACTGTATCTTTTAGACGACATGAATCGATAGCACGTGCTATCTCCACATTGAATACCTATCTCCAATATTAGCCCATCCGGGGATGACCCCACAATCTTTGCTGTGAAATTAGATCATGCTTCCTGATAACCTTAACATTGGATTTCGTAATAGAAGGCAAACACGAATTTGAGAGAATGTGCATTTGTTTAGAATCAACAACAACAACAATAGCCTTTATTGGGCACACGTGCCATACAGGATTCTCCCTGTAGATTTGTTTAGAATCAAGGAGTGTAATAGCGCGCTTGACGTGTGTAAAATTGAATCTTGTTTGAAACTGAGGACGATGAAGAGAACGGAGTTAGATAAATCTGCTTGGAATGCCCCACAGGAATTTGAAGCAGTCAATTTAGGCAGATGTCCTCCCTAACAGGCCTTGTAGGATTTGACCCCGGGACAACGAACTGGATTGCAAGCATTAAGACATCTCTATGGGAACAAATAACTCTCAAGGGGGACAAGGATGGTGAGGAACATTTCATTTGGACTGTTCCAACTGTCCTATAAGTAGGACATGGGATTTTTCATAGAAAATTGCATGTTGATATAGTATATGTAGCATTTATACACACCTCTATATAGAAAATATACCTTTTCTCTTTTAAAATGACAACAGTGAGTCGCCAGAACATCGGATTTAAGAATGTTGAAGGTTGATGTGATTTGTTCAATTTTAATCTAATAATACACCGCCACCCATCAAATTGAACTTTTCCAAAGAGTTATGTGTTATATAAATTAGGAGAGAGAGACAAACCCCGGAATGTATGTAACGTAAAGCAGTTATGTAGAGCCTAATCACCCGGGGATATCTAACGAGGAATAAGAAATAATGAACGTCATCGCTATTTTCCAAGAATTAGGAAACATTCATCGAAACAATACCAACCATGGACGATCGTCAAACAGTGCAGGTAGGGAAGGCGTGAAAAGCCTCTACCAAGACTCTACCTATCTCCCAGCAAAAGAGAAAGCCATACTACTAGAGATCAAAACCTGAGGTTAGCTGGATGTGTGGAAGCATAGTACGATGATTACTAAACGATTGCTAACACACATTCTTTTAAAAGAAGTTGTTCACTCTCTATATATATACATTGTTCTTATAGCGCTATGTATCGAGAGCTGGCTACAGAGGCAACGTCAACTATTTGATGTTTAACTTTCTCAGAGAATTCATTCTAAGTTGCTCTTGCCGGCATTCTGAAGATTGATGACTATTGCGGTAGTCCAATTAAAAGTCAATTACCATATGCAAACACACGCTCGAACCAATTTATAACTATTAGGAATGCACGCCATTTTGAAACATGAAGTGTTGCACCAGCGCAATTATTCCGTTAGCACAACAATTCAACGTTGTCAAATACCCTGTACGTTCTCCGAGAAATTCCCCCAACAAACCAACCTGCTGGGACAGATTAGACGAGACCGAGTTACATAAAAGTTATTCCAATTACAAAAAACTCAGGTTTCTTCCCATTTTCTATCTATAAAATTTATTGTTTCCATCGCAGAAGTAAGCTGAAACCAGAGATGTTTTATCTATTAATTTTGTTCAAAGCCATTATATACAGTTTATATATTATTGGACCGCTTCAAGTATTTTAGGGAGAATTTTATTGATATAAATTCGTTAGGAATGCTAGTGCTAAAGTTCCGACAACTCGGACAATGGTTCGAAGCCCATACTATTGGAAGTTTTTTTTTAAATAATTTTCTTCAATGGTTCTCTGTTTATTCACAAATCTATCCTACACTGGCCCCTTGTAAGTGCGGAGAATACCAGCTGTCTCCAGACCAGCAGCGATGTACTCTCAGCACTTGAATGACAACCTAACATGATCCAGTTTGTAGACGTGGAAACGAAACATGAGTCGATCACACATCTCAACCTTCTTTATATTTACTCAGATGTTTCGGTGACCCAATTTTCTCAATAAGAACGTGACGACGGAGTAAAACTATCTCAGAAAATTTCAAGGTTCCAAACTAAGGAGAGGGAAAGACAAACGTTTTTATATGGGGATAGAGGGCGTCATTGAAACTTTGAATTGCAGATTTTATCTTATTTCTACATATTTAAAATCAATTCACTAAATTTTACTGTTTAAAAGAGAAAATTTCAATAAATTATTTAAAATATAACGCAGTAGCAATGCGTTTCTTTTTTCGTGAAAATTGCAAGTTTTCGGATCTTTACAATCCTTCCACAGGCATAGCTATAAGCTGAGACAAAGTGGATATATCCTCATTTTCTCAACTTACAGCTATGCCTGTGTAAGGATTATAAAGATCCGAAAACTTTCAATTTTCACGAATAAAGAAACGCATTGCTACCGTTTATATTTTTATAATTTACTGTTTGTTTATATTTCATTTATATTCAAAATATTGATGCGTTGCATGTAATGTGTGTTTTGTATATTCCTACTTATCAAAATCTGTAATTTCTTAGCATCACAAACACATTTTACCTTGAAGCAATAGATCCGCGAGAAATATCGAAATAAAAATACACAGAAGTGTGATTGATTCAGTTTTCGTCTTATCATGATTATCTATAATGATCATGATTACTATTTGTTTGCTGGGAAGTAATCCTCTAGGGACCAAACTTTACAAGTTAATTAAGATATAAATATATAGTTAGAAGCGAGAGAAAATATTCTTTATTAGATTTATCACAGAGAATCCCTCTTTAATATTTATGAGGTAAGTCCATCACTTCTAATCTAAGTGCGGTTAGAAAGGCAAACCAATTTACCTTAATTTTGTTTCATTTGACACTCGCTGACAACGTGAATATATCAACTTTTAGTGTAGATTTCCTAATAGTGTTTCACACATAAATATGTTTTGAAAATAGAAAGAGCAATCCATAAATAGATCTTCAATTAAAAAAGGCATATATTGGATCAAAATATAATTTATTTACCAATCATCGTAAAGATAGAGGCTGCCTGGCCGGCATTCATAGTTCTTCAAATTAAAGATTTTTAACGCTTTGCCAAATGTTTTAATTTTTGTTCGCTCCTGACGAGGACAAAAGATTTTTGTCGAGACTAAAAAAGATTTACTGGCCGAGGTATCTTTAATTTGAAGAATTATTTTACCAATATTTCAGTTGGCTGAACGCCAAACTTTTTAAAGGTATTACAACATATTTATGTGTTAACAACAAACATAAATATATGATAGTGTGAGGTATGTGTGTATTTAGCACTTTTATTGCTACAAAGATCATATATCTTAAGTTTTATAAATATTGCCTAGCTTCAGAACGTTCGAGTGATAAGAATTAAGTTTTACATCACACTTTAATAAAATTATGTTTATACAGCCGAGTGTAAAGCATCTTTTTAAATAAAGAAGTCGGTGGATAAGTGGTTAAAACCCTCGATTCCCGACAGCCATGAACCGGGATCAAATCCCGCATTGTACACTTTGTTTTAATATGTGAATAGCCTTCACATATATTATTCATTGTTGTAAATATCATAGGCTAGGTTGCTATTTTTGAGCGGTACCTAGTAAAGTTATTTTGGAACCAGGATCTTTATAAATCTATTGCTAAAGAATTTACAAATAAAATAAAGGATACGAGGAAATAAGGTGGGTGTAATGGTGATTGGCCAGTATACAGATCATTCTGATGTTTCAATATAAAGATCATTATTTTGCCTCCAGAGAGTATATATCCACAATTCAAAACCTTTCTGTGGAAAAGAGAATATGGAAGTAGAGTACAAAGATTCTATGAAATCAATGCCATCTCTTCTATCATCAGGATGACGCCCTGGCTATCCTGGCGTCTGCCAAGACACGCATCTATAGGTACTTCCTCGGCGCGGAACTAAGGAGTGTACAAGAAGACCCCCTCCTTGTCTGGAGGAGGACTCTCTCAAGGTGGGGAAGCCTTCCTTGCTGAAGACATTTGTATATATATTCCCCTACACTATTTATATGCCCTTTTACTCTTTTATTTTTTCTCCTTTGTAAAATTTGATTAAAAGAATCAATAAAATTGTTTAAATTGTCTAAAAAAAATTGTCTCTTCTATCATCAGATTTGTAACTTCAACAGGATTTATTCCAACTAGAGACGTCTTTCGGCGATAAAGAACTGACTACTTTGAATGAGAAATTGCTATGATACACAAGTCGTACCATTCTTAAATCATCAGAACGTATGGCATCACGAGAAAGTAAAAATTTCAGGTTTCATTTACGTCGCAAAACGTAGGTATTAAGTAATAACTAACAACAGAGAATACTTCCAGACACATTTCGTGAAGAAAGGAGCAAAGATGTACAAGAAAACTAACAAGAATATTTCCCAAATCGCCTAAGGTTAAAAAGCTACATAAATTTGCTTCGTTACATCTTTAAAAGATTTTTTAATCGACAAATGATCAACGAGCTAACGACCTAAATGACATTTTAATGTCAACGGGAATTTGAACCTTTTGCAACTTCGCCCATTAAAGACGTTGTTGGGTTTTCAATCCAAATACTTGTCGCAGCAGGACAATTAGGGCCGTTAGGGATTGAAACTGTTTAAATGATTTAGAGATAACAAGGCGAAGAGATTTAGGCATACAACCAGTCCCTACCCCGTTATTGAAATTTTACCAAAATATATCGTTTTTAATATTATAATTTAATATCGTTCCTATAATTATAGAAAAGTATCACAAATATTTTTGTTTTTATTATAGATGGATGGTCCAGATTTGACTGGGATTAGCATTAATGAATGTTTGATCAACACATTATCATTAGTTGAAAAGCCCTGTACGATTTATAATTGAATAAAACAAAGCATCAAGGGCTGCGTATCTTTATTAGAACAAATATATACGAGCTTTCGGGCACATACGCCCTTCTACAGGAATTAATGTTGGATTATTGTTTCATTAATTCCTGTAGAAGGGCGTATGTGCCCGAAAGCTCGTATATATTTGTTCTAAAAAAGATACGCAGCCCTTGATGCTTTGTTTTATTCAATTATTATCATTAGTGTAATCATCATTATTTGTAGTGAGAGTTTTTACTCCACTCATCCAAGCTGCCATAATTTTACTTTTATATACTGCACAAATAGTTTGATAGACCTATCTCTCTATGTACATTATGTATTGACTTCGTACAAACGTTTTAAATAAAAAAGAGAATGGCATCGTGTTCTATAATACTAACCTATTTTCTAATCATTCATTGTGTTGAGATGCGGTTTAAACTTTAGCTTCTGACAATAGTTATCCACCTGGGTTCGAAGTTTGAAATTGAACAGAATTTTGAAAAATCAATTGCTCCAATAACCCCCCGGATCATTTATGATTTCAACTCTACGAGTAAAAAAAAGAAAACCAAAGATATTCAGAAACCTTTAGACTAAAGGTCAAATCGCTTTTAAACGTCAAATATAGTGAAATTATAGTGTAAGCATTTACAAACGCAAATCACAATAATTATCTTGGCTGGCTAATGTAATGGCTCGTATACGTGAGATAAACATCAAACTTCTTTTCGAGCGCCTTGTAGTGGCAAGCAACGGAGGATGTAGGGGAAGGTAGGATCCAGCCGGGAGAAGGTGCAGGTGTAAGAACGGGGGATGTAGGGGAAGGTGGGATCCAGCCGGGAGAAGGCGCTGGTGTAAGAATGGGGGATGTAGGGGAAGGTAGGATCCAGCCGGGAGAAGGTGTAAGAACGGAGGATGTAGGGGAAGGTAGGATCCAGCCGGGAGAAGGTGCAGGTGTAAGAACGGAGTATGTAGGGGAAGGTAGGATCCAGCCGGGAGAAGGCGCAGGTGTAAGAACGGGGGATGTAGGGGAAGGTAGGATCCAGCCGGGAGAAGGTGCAGGTGTCAGAACGGAGGATGTAGGGGAAGGTAGGATCCAGCCGGGAGAAGGTGTAAGAACGGGGGATGTAGGGGAAGGTGGGATCCAGCCGGGAGAAGGTGCAGGTGTAAGAACGGAGGATGGAGGGGAAGGTAGGATCCAGCAGGGAGAAGGTGTAAGAACGGGGGATGTAGGGGAAGGTAGGATCCAGCCGGGAGAAGGTGCAGGTGTAAGAACGGAGGATGTAGGGGAAGGTAGGATCCAGCCGGGAGAAGGTGCAGGTGTAAGAACAGACGGTGTAGCGGTATAGACAAGACATGGCCAACAACCCGAAGAGATCAATACCTAGTTAGAACAATCCAATTTCTTTACGGTTGCACTGACCTCCGGAGCAGATTACCGCGGCTATATTTGGCCGCCGCAGGATGTATGAGGACGTCAGGCAAGCCGGACTCGAGGTGCGAGGATCAATCCATTGCCTCATTTACTTGATCCCCCATTACCCAGAGAGCTTTTGCAGGTTAACAACTTTCTTATCTCTCGCTAGAAGTTTCCGTAGGATTACGGTCTGGGGGAAGTTCTCGAGCTTAGTCCTCACTCCTTCAGTCCGAAAATATTTAAAACATCCCGTTTTAAATGGCTTTTATCTTACAGTATCATAAAAGGGTTTTTTTTTTATTTATTTATAAAATATTGTTAAAATAAAATGCCTTCTAACATTACTAAATTAACAATATTTCTTACTTTTTCCCTTTGATGTTCCCATTTTCAATTAAAAATATAATGTTAACAAAATATTTTTACAGACATATTGGTTTGATTGAAACCAGTTTTAGTTCCAACGCCCTTCGTCTCTCAAGAAAATATATTGGTGTATTACATCTCACCCATTCACAATTAGAAACTAACCATAAGTACGTTTCAGTCTAGCTGAAAATAAAACTATAGCAACCGTTGGTGGTTTACGGCTCCAGATGTGTTAATATAGTATTCACACCATACATTAAGACGTAGGGGACATATGAAGATGCTGAGGCACGCCTATATTTAGCTGTCCCATAGAAAATCATTTCGTTTTTAAAGTACATGTGTCTATTTTAAAATGTTTTCTACAAATATATATAACATCTTTGTCAAAAAATATTTGGTTGGGAAAACATTCAATCACTCGGGCGAAGCAAATTCATTCCAAATGATGTAAGATCTCGCGTGGATATAACATCACCTAGATTTCACTCCATCAGGGCTCTACCTTATTAGGACACACTTTACTTGTAAATTACTTTAATTATATTTTACATTAAATAATTTCTTGTTACAATATTAAAGTGAAAACATCAGGCTTCCACAGGGATAAGTTTCTTTACAAAATATTTAATTCCAATCTTTAGCTTTCGGACATGAAAGTTTTCTACAGGAGAAACACAATATTTCGCGAATGTTTTCTTCATACACCAAATATTTTGAAACAAAGATTTTAAATTTTAAACATTTTACCTATAAAAACTACGCTGAAAACGTGATGTAAGGGAACCCAGTAAAACCAGCATTATAAAAATGCTCTACATGTCATGGTCTTACTTAGTGCCCTCCCTACTACTATACCGACACCACTCCTGAACCCCTTAACACACGCCACCCTGATTTATACAAATGCAGTGAAAAGATTTCTGAAGAGCTATTTGAAAAAAAAATTAAAGCCTCTAGCAACTAGAATAATAATAATAAATTATTTGATATTTTCTCATTTTATGCTGATTTTCAATTTTAATATGTTTTCAACCCAACATATTTCACTAAATAAAATTGCTTATTTTCCCCAGCCTACGCATTTTTGAGTTGTCACCACTATCTTAAAAAAAAAAAGCTCTGTTAACATACGCCCGCCCGCGCAAACTTCCCAAATACCATTCCACGATTCACAATTTTATTGTATGTTTTTAAAGGTTTATATAAGCTAAGTTGTTCCCTAACTTACCCGATCTGATCTCCTCTCTGCAGCCCTACCTTATCGACAACCTCCGTCCATATAAATTCCAGAAAGTGGGAGCAACAAGTCCGGAGATAACTCAAAAATCCTGGGGAGGGATGACACGGCAGATAATCCTATTTGGAAGCTTCCAATCCTCTCAAAGTCTAATCCTGTTTGACCTGCCTGACTTCCAATTAGCCCCACTCACAAAATACACACACTAGACCAGCAGGGGCAATTCTCTCAAGCTCAAAGATCGAAAACTTCTCTCCACGAATAACTAAATATCAACATAAAGGGGGGATACTGTCTTATTTTTACTTATCCCAAGAAGGTGAACGTAGCTGAGGCCATGGTGAATTGAAACAGATGGTACTGTAAGCACAACATGTAGCAGCCGTCTGACTAACGGTGTGGAGGGAAAAGTATATTGTTTGTTCACTTGTGAAGCTGAACTGATGTAAAAGGCACGTTTTATACAGTTCCTTCATGCAAGCTCGAATATTGATCAAGATGAACAGCTATTCCAACTACCACCGCCAGATCAACCAATAAATAACAACAGCTGATATACATATCCTGGTATAGGCAGGCCATACAAATCCTGCTGAGACTGCTGTGCAAGTCATGTAGAAACAGTTAAACCTTTTCACTTACAGGGATCCAAATATTTGCTTGAACTTACTTACTAAGTGGGGAGGCATTGGAATTATGCAGAATATCACACAGAGGTCATTTATTTATTCAAAACTAAACTCCTCCATAGATCTAGGACCACAGTAATGATTCACTACTACAAACGGAAGGATACTTTTGCTATCGATGTCTTGCTTCAAAAATAGCTCCTTGACGTGTTTCCCAACCCATTGTTCAGTTCTTTGATAACTTTTTGTCTTCTCGAGGGAATTACAACATCTGCAGAATGTTGGTTTTTGGGCTCTTTTACGAAACAACTTAACAATTGATATTTCCCCGTGAAAAAATCCATACAACAATCAATGCCAACTATGAATAATTTTCCTTAAGGAACAATTATTTGAATATAGGGGGAATTTTCAAAAGAAAACCTATATAGCTCATATATCGGTAGAGTATCGCTAAGCAATATCGCTCGAAATATGCCAACACAATCTCTCAAACAACTTGAAGGACATTGGCAGAGAGCAAGAGAGATTGCTGCTTTAAATTAAGAGATTCCGAGAAATTCAAATTAATATAATCCCGCCCAAATAACATGGTACAGTGGCTACTACGGAGGGAGTCCGGCTTACAAGCGGGAACCCCCACAACACTCCCAGACAACATATCTAAACATTCTTCCATTTACTGCGTACGATAAACCGCAATCCCTGTAGTTTACACACACATTTCTAGCTCTAACAGACTCATAAACATTGGTAAGCATTTCTCTTTCTTACATGATGAACCTCGACAATTTTTCACAACGACGAAACGTTTCAAATACAATTTCTACGTGAGCAACCTGTTGTAAAATATCTCCCACATTGTAGGCGTCGGTACTGAAGCCAATTTGACATAAATGCGATGAAATCCTAATCATTTGCATATCACAGTAATAAGAGAATAGTGCCAAAAAAACTTTTGAATTTATATTCATTGTGTTGCACAGAATTGGCAGTCTTAAAATTGCACACGTGATGTTAGAATCGAAAACATAAAAGAACACATGCATTAATTCTTAAATAACATTTCTAACTACGCAGCTTCGTTGAAAAAATTGGCAACTCTTCAACATTCAACATTTCAAAGTGAATAAGAAAGTGACGAGTAGCCCAGACGTTCGATCCAATGTCAACGGACGCTATGCGTCAAGATTATTTTTATAGCTTTTCTCGAGCGCGGGTGAAGTCAGCCAAGGCCATGTTTGCCCGCGGTGCTGAAGGCAGGCAAACACATTTCATCAACTGCCTCAGACACAACAAGTCTGCTGCGGCTACGCTCTTGAAATAATAATGGAATCCTTTGGCCAAGGAGGAAGTTTTGGACATGATTGACTTGAAGGTCTGAAATGCAAATACGTCTTTGTCCATAATAACTGCTACGAGGGTTGTCCGTTAAATAAGTTCCACGGGGCACCACTGTCATGAGGATCGCTTTTAGGCTCGAGCCGACTGCACGGGCTCGTAGCTTGTTCTCCCCACTCCAATTTCCCACCAAGGACACGTCGCTGGTAAGCTTAGTTTTGGCTGAGCAGCCGTTTGTGATGGAGCTTCCCCACATGTCTCCCGCCAGCTGTGAATTACGGTCAGTAATTCGCTTTTTGGCCGCAAAGAAGAATTCGGCAAAGGACATTCATACTGAACTCTGTCAAGTGTATGGAGAAGGGTGTATGAGTTCCGGGATGGTGCGCAGTAACCCGTCGATCTTCAAGCATTGCCGCTTCGACTTTGGCAATGGTTTCGTTTGAAACCGATGGCCGTCCAGCACGCGGTTCATCGTGAACGTCTGTTCGGCCGTTTTCAAATTCTCTGACCCATCTGCGCACCATACCGGAACTCATACACCCTTCTCCATACACTTGACAGAGTTCAGTATGAATGTCCTTTGCCGAATTCTTCTTTGCGGCCAAAAAGCGAATTACTGACCGTAATTCACAGCTGGCGGGAGACATGTGGGGAAGCTCCATCACAAACGGCTGCTCAGCCAAAACTAAGCTTACCAGCGACGTGTCCTTGGTGGGAAATTGGAGTGGGGAGAACAAGCTACGAGCCCGTGCAGTCGGCTCGAGCCTAAAAGCGATCCTCATGACAGTGGTGCCCCGTGGAACTTATTTAACGGACAACCCTCGTACAAGAGGCTTTTACTTCCTACATCCAACTTTATTTTGCTATGGCGTTTCGAAATGAAGAAAAACATCAAGATAGATAAGTATGGCGCCAAAGGTCTGCTCAAGAGCAGAGAAACTGGAAAAAAGAAACTTCAGAGTAAATCCATGTATTCTTCACCTTAGTGTTTTGAAATGGTGGAACTATTTAGAAGTTCATTTTAGAACATTATATATTCTCTGGTGTAAGTTTACATTCATGTGTATCACGTTATATTGAATGTAAAGAAAGAGGAAGAGAGAGACGGAGATATTGTAGTGTGTGAAAATTTGAGAGAGGTGTGCAACAAATATATATCGCGATACAATTTTTTTACTCTGTGTAAGGAACTATCTAAAAATATTAAAGTAATTACACTCATATATATCCGAAAAATTATAAATCCTTCCCTATGGAATATACTGCAATCTATCGTAATGTAAAATGAATTGGAAAATCTTGACACAACCAAAACTTTAATATGGTTGAAATTATCTTGAATCATTGAAGTATATTTATCCCATTATCAAATTTGGGATGATGCTGATAGATGGCTGTATCTACACCTGAGAGGTGGGCGGAGGGATTCGCCGAAGAATGTCAGGTAAAATGGCAGTCAGGCTAGCAACTGGGGCGGACGGTTGCCACCTGGGTTACTATGTCTCACAGCTGTTCTATGGCGCCTTTTGTGTGACACGTAGAATCTTGAACTGAGATAGCAAAATATTGGATTCCACCGTGGTAGAACATAATCCCGCGGACAGGATGTGCTGCCACGGGCGACTACTGTACGATCAAGGGTTATGTACATAAATAGAAAAGACAGTAGTTCTACTGACAGTTGGTGACTTAGGTGCGCTCGAACTGGCTTTTTTACATGAAAAGAGAATGAGAAACGCCTGAATATTTTCATCAATCCTTTTGCTTACGAATTAATCGCGAACAACACGGTAATATATATTTATTTTGGAGATATTTTAATCAATGTTCATGCATGCTGATATATAGTAATATCTATCTTTGGAATGTATAGTTGTATGGTGGTGCCGGGAACACGAGGCTATGACAATTGTGGGAGAAAGGAGACTGCATATACTATATGGGGCTAAATTTGACGAAGCCGCTGGGAAGGTTCACCACTGAAGCCAGGCCCTTCCCATATTTTGTCATCGCAGTAAGGATAGCAGGAAATTTGTTCGATTTGATAAAATTGGTGCTGAATAGTTTCCATTCTTATACACACCACATGTCTGTATAAATCAGTTCGACCTTTTGTTTGCACACAAGTTTGTAACTTTCATTCTTTGATGGACGTCGGGGTTGGATTTGTCAGTCAGTAGCAGCGCTTGGGAGATTTTATGTTTTTAAATTAAAAAAAAAATTGTTCCAGGCGGGATTCGATCCCTGATTCTTGCTGCCAACAGTGTATACCCTTAGATCCGCCATTGACAGAGCCAACAAGGAACTGCAGAGTTCCGTCTATCGCCTGTGTTCACACAATTTACTGCTAAACAAACAGTTTGGGAACGTGCGGTAGATTCCGAACAATAGCAATCACCATATTTCTATGATAATTTATCATCATCATTTTAACCCACTAATCTAATTATTTTCTTCAACTTTTTTTTCCGTTTCATAATGTATATCGGAATAGCTTCAGCATATAGACGACAATTATTCTGTGATGACCAGCAGCACAATAAAAAGCGTCCGTCCAATATTCTGGCATGGTGACAAGTCGAAACTGCAAATTGAAGTTTCATTTTTGTCCACTGTCGATAAATTCCTTTGATGACAGAATGTACTGTATATATCGTCCCAACACTCTTATTTTTTAAATTAAATTGAAGAAACTTTTTTTTTGACGAAATTGAAAATAAACTGCTTTTTTTACCTCATTTATTTCTCTTTTATAAAGGTTTGTTCAACTATTTTTTCTATTTTTATTATTGAAAAATGCCGTTTATATAGATTCTAAAAGGAATGTCAAAGAAATCTGTTAGGAATTTATGTAGGGTATTTAAAAGTGTAATTTGGTAAACTTCTCCTACTGAGATTAGATTGAACTAACTTGTAAACAATCCCAAATTGTATTTCTGTTTGAAAACTGTACTTTGAAAGGGTTGGTTGTAGCTTGACGGTGTGCCTAATTTCGATTTCAAATGTAGCTTTGTTAGCGTTTTTTTTTAATATTATTTTTAATAACTCTGTGTATATATTTGTATGATATTTGACCAGGAGTGTCTGGTCACGTGTGTAAATTTATTGTATATATATGGTGATTGGAAATAAAGTGAAGTTGAAACCAAGGCTACGGTCGCCTGCTTCCACTGCGCTTCTGGTGACCACCAAGGCCGAAGCTGTCCAACTCTCGCCAACCCGCGCACGGCCAATTGCGCTAACTGCTCAACCAAGGGCCTCCTGCCGACCACGAGGCAAGAGCAATGTTTTGCCCAACTGCCAGAGCTAGAGCTGCAAAGTTCTAGTCCTCCCGCCCTCTTCCTGCCTCCTGACCTCCGCAGATCCAATCCGGCCTAACCTGCCTCTTCCCTGACGGAGATCCTGTCCTCCCCAGCCTGGTCATAGTGCTTTGTATATATTCCGCTTTACGCGGCCATTGTGGCTCAAAAATCATTTTATTTTGGTTAACAGCCCCGTAAATAAAGATATTTCCAAGTGAAGTTGAGTTTTGTAAGACCAGTGCTTTGAAACTAGTTAGGATTTTGGAAACCCCGCTACATTTTAGGGGAACACTTGTGCACCAAACTCTAGGTTGAAGAGTGAATTGCAGAAAACCAGGGAGAAGAAGTTTAAAGAACAAGCTTCAATATTTGTATAATAGGACACGACTTGGTCAGGTGGAGGCTTGTTTGAAGAGGTCCTCTACCCAACACATGTTTTTGGTTATACTGTAGAACTTGGATAATTCAAACGTCTTTAATCCGAATATTTATCTTGGTCTCTAGAATTTCCTATAAATAGAATTTCCCTTTTAAGTTCGAATTTTTTTATAATTCGATTTTTTATTTTTGTCTCTTGGGCTAAGAATTATCCAAGTTTAACTGTACTTTCAATTCATTTTAGGAAGGAGAATGAATAAACTATTTGTTGAAAATGTTCAAAATATAAAATGTAAACTAATAAAAAACAATAATACAAGTGATATATATATATTTCGGATCCTCCCTAACTCGGGAGTAGTTTGGTCATATCGCCCCTGTTGTGCATAGACATCGGTAGAAATCCAGTAAGTGTGTTGAGACGTGATTGAGACTGAAGAATATGGAAATGGAAAAATAAATTGAAGATCAAGGGATGATTTAGATCCGATTATATATGTAATTTTTATAAGACATTAATGCTTCATCAAAACATACGAAATGAAAGCATTAAAGCACAAATATTTATTTACATATAAAACAAACTTCTACTGTCCTTACTGCGATAAAAAAAAATATTGGGAGGGCTTGGCTCATCAATGGTGAACCCACCCAGCGGTTTTGCCAATTTAATATACCAGACCGCTTCTCTTAGAGCTCTAATACTGGGGCAAACTCAGCCTCAACGACCAGAAGTATGGTCCGAGGGGCTTCCTGAGAGATCAAGAAATAGGTATTTATAGCCAAATCTGGTGAAACAAAAATTAACTAAACGTTAATTTAAGCGCTCTGCCATCTAAAGTGTTCATATCATATGAGAGGTTAGGATATGCTTATTTTGTGTTTATAAAATATCAATTTTCTATTTTTCAAATTATATTTTCCATATATATTATATATTCTAGAATAAATAGAAAAAAGCGATATCTGAAAAACGGTAGATCGGCCTTGTTCTATTCTTGACATGCCTTCCATTTACTTAATGTAAGACAGTGCTAAGATGTACCTTACATCAAAGAAGAACTCAAGATATATGCGTTTAAGAGGAAACCAAGAACAATTAATGTCTGGCTGGAATGAATTTTCTGGCATATAGAATTCTGTATTTCAAGAAGTCTTCAACTCCAAAGCAATCAATTAATCTCATCAGGCTCCAAACCTAATTATCGTAGATTGAACACGCTCAAATTATTCAGCAACCCTTGCATTTTATTGAAAACTAATTTTCAACAAACTCATAGAAGCGAAGGCTGTTGGAAGGAAGGTCGCAGGTTAGGAAAAACAAGGCTGTTACGCATTATAAAATGTTAGACCACGAAAAAAAGTGGGTATTATATCTTCTTTTTTTTTCGAAAAGAGAAAAAAGTTTGCAATTCTTTTAGAGAGAAAGGATACTTTAGAAAATATATTTACTCTCTAGAATAAATTAATACTCGCTTTAATCTTTCATTTTTATTTCTTCGAGGCCTCCTCGGGGAGGTAGCTGTGATTTTTTTTAAAGTGGAGACTCCAGAATCCATTTTATTTATTGCTTGTCCAGCTTCATTAATAACGCTCGATTTGGAACAGAAAGGCTGAGAGGAAAATGAATTCCTTTGCAAAGCAAAAAAATCGAGACCCGCTCTAGTGAACGCAAGATTAAAAATAAATAAATCCATACCGGATTAGGTTGGAAGAAAAATATTTATCTAAGATTTTATTTTAGACTTTTAAAATTGATATCAGTCTTGTCTAATACAGTGACGTCTCTTTATACACACTTCTAAGGACCTTTTAGCTATATAAACTTTTTGGGTCCAAGCCATCGTTTTCATTACAATGTTCATTCTAAAAATATTTCTTAAAACTTTCTTCAATCTGTAAATTAGTTTCCTCGAATACACTACAATTGATTTCATTTAACTAAATTTATATACCAACTCTTTGTACATATTTCATATGTGTTGATTTTTTTTTCTTTTCATCTAACTAAATTGCATACTAATTCTTGTATATATTTCAAATGATATTTCTTTTCTTTCTATGTTTAGTTTACTTTTAAAGTGAAAGTGTCCCTAGTGGGACATAGCGCTCTAAGTAAAATAAAAAATAACAATAAAATGTATTTCAATATGAAAGTATGAACTTATTAGTTTCATTCCTTTTTATTCTGGTCAGTCGTTACCATCGCCAGCCAAGTTTTACCATTGAACCGATATTAGCAACTGGTTTGTATCCAGCTGGATCATCCTAAGTCCCGTCCCTTATGTAAGGCCTTGTATGTATGAGCGGTTTATAGCTATTTGTTCTGGCTCTGTATATGATCTTGTTGTTGTTTTTCCCCTAATTATTATTTTGAATATATTTGTTATTAGTTTATATGGGGAATAATTTCTTAGGTTCAATTAAACAAATATATTTTAGAGGTGTAATATTCTTTTTAAAATAAAACAATTTCTACTGTCCTTACTGCGATGGAAAAATTAAAGGGAGGGCCTGGCTCATCAGTGGTGAACCCTCCCAGCGGTTTCGCCAGTTTAATCTACCATGGAAAAATTAAAGGGAGGGTTCACCACTGATGAGCCAGGCCCTCCCTTTAATTTTTCCATCGCAGTAAGGACAGTAGAAATTGTTTTATTTTAAAAAGAATATTACGCCTCTAAAATAGTTTTGTAATTTGATAACAGATGGCGCGCTATTACATCGTAAACAAATATAATAAAACAGATTTGACCAAATTAGTAAGAAGTAGTAGTAACATAAAGGTAACACAGGCTCCTGGAGCGTATCCTTAGATCGCCAACTATCCGGGTAGATTGTTAAAAAAAACGCGTTCAGTATATAAATGATAGGAAAGATTTAAATTGACGAATGTTATAAATTCTTTGGTTAAAGCCAAAATTACTGATTTCTTTAAATATATGTACATTTATTAATGTACAGTCAAGTTTTATGGATAATTAACCCAATATTTATTTAAATATTCATTCATTTTCATTCATTCAGTCTAATTTAGCTTTTGCTTAGGATTTATCATTTTTTAAATTTATATGAATGTTAAGAGCGTTGTTTACCAGTCTCTATAAAACCATATGAGCGGGACTTTATTGTCTTATATATCTACTTTCCTTGTATCTTTTTTTTAAAGGAGAAGAAAATACAAGCTAAGATATTTTAAGTTTGAAATGGTATATTGATTTTTAAAAAGGATTTTTTTGTCAAGTCGATAACCGATATCCTAGAGAAGATGCTATTAACCTCCAAGATAAATTCTATAGGAGATATAGGGTGGCGAAATTGGCAGAACTTGCACCACGTCTCTCACTTACAAAAAAAAACCTTTTAAGTAACACAAGTCGCTAGAGAGACAGAGAGAGAGAGAATACCTAAAAGAAGAATATACTTAGAAATATTTCGTGGAATATCTTCAAAAGGCATTAAAACAAGGATTTTTCTCGATATTCTTTGAACAAAGGGCATTTTCAAATCGGGAGATATGGCGCAACAACAGATTTGGCAAATTCACTGCTAAGATATCCTTTTGGCAGATTCGGCTGAGTTCATGACTGAAACCGCTCACGAAGAACTATGTCCCAATTCGTACAAAAAGAACATTCAGTAGAATCTCCTTATGTGATTGCTTCAATAACATGGATGCTCTTGGAATTTGACGTTCAAGAGAGGTTGAAATAGATCAGCCTTGTAGCTGTAATATGTATTTAATCATAAGTTAGCTCGATTACAAAGGTCCAAATTTTCTATCAATATACATACGGTCGATATTGACTATACAAACTTGGATTGGTGATAAATCAGCTTTCTATATTTGATTTTACTATTTACTGAAGGTAGTGGCGTTAAAAACTGTAAGGTAACCGAGGCATGAGGGCAACAATGGATTCTCTCTGGCGCATTCTTATTATAATTTTATGTAAATAATTATACAATGTGTAACGTTTAAATAAATAACGCTTGTTTCCTTCATGGAAGTAGAATGTTTCAATGGCGTCTAAACCTCACATGTAACCAAACTAGGCTCTGGTGTGGACTACAGATGCAGCTACAAACATCTACCCACCATGAGGTGAGAGTAACAACAGTCTAGTAAATGTCCGGAGGATTCAACCAAGCGACAGATGGTGGTATGGAAATTGATAATTAGAAACAATGGTTAATAGGCATTTTTTAGGGAATGAGTTTTGAAGATGGTAAACGCTTAATCGACACTTTTTGAGTCTAAAAATGAACATCAGCCGCATATAAACACTTTTCCTACAAATCAAAGTTGAAATTAATATCGCAAAATTACGGAAGCAAAGTATTTCCATTTAAAGAAGAGGTGTTCTCTTGTAGTACATATCTATAAATATAATGTCTGTCTATATGTGATGTCTGTATGTAATACACGATTTCAAACTGCTGAGGGTTAATACTTAATATTGTTCAGCGATTGTTCAAGATATGTTTATAAGAAAATTAGAACAAAACATGGATTTCTTTGCGCACTGGTGTAAGAGGCGGGGACATGATGGTAGTTAATCATCAGAAGATGTCTTCAGCCTACGACAGTAATTGGAGGAGCAGCGGATTATTGTGGGGCTTACGGTGATTTGTCACCAGGCGGCCGCTAAACTTGGATAGCTTCTATCAATTACTGCTTTTCACATATCCAATATTATACCAATCTATCTGTCGCGGAGGTAGACCCCGATATGACTGTACCACGGAGAAAACTTTCCCTGTAATGCTTCAAGAAGTTGAAGACTCCAGAAATAACTTTGCACGAGTTTTAAAAGAATTAAAAGAAGAGGTGTTCTCTTGTAGTACATATCTCATCTATAAATATAATGTCCGTATGTGATGTCTGTATGTAATACACGATATCAAACTGTTGAGAGTTTATACGTGATATTTCCAGCGATTGTTCAAGACATGTTTATAAGAAGAAAAAAATAGAACAAAACGTGGATTTCTTTGCGCACTGGTAAGAGGCGGGGACAAGAGTTTTAAAAGCCTTGTAAAAGAGACATGTTTATTGTAACAGCTAGTAGCGCGCTCTCCTCTAGCCACGAGCTCTTCTGCCGGCACAGGCAGCATCCCCTTTTATAAATGCAAACAAATACAAACAAAAGAAAATATACAAAATATTTATGTACATATATAGAAGAAATCAAAGTATATTTTTGCATATAGGAGAAATATTTTTCAACACCATCCACAAGCAATATCAATGATATCTATTAGATAAGAAGAAATATCTGCGGGTACATATTTGGCCCGCATATGTTTCCACAATATTGGACTTATCTGAATGATACAATAGGTCTTTAGGGAATCATTTTTATATTTGAGACCTCGAAATATACAGAACCTTGAACGAAACTTCCATTATAATTTTTCACACTGCAGGAAGGTCTCTGTCAAATATTTAAAAATCATATAAAAACTAACCTTGATATAACTACAAGAAAATAAGACCTAATCCAAATAAATTAATAGTGTGTAAAGTTTCGGTAACAACGTTGTTACTATCATCAGACAAAAGAATAAAATATTTTATTCTTTTGTCTGATGGATGGTAACAACGCTGTTACCTAAACTTTACATACTATTAATTTATTTGGATTGGGTCTTATTAACTTGTAGGTATAATCTATAATCTAAATTGTGCTTTATCCATAACCTTGATATAAATATTTTGTAGAAAAAAGGAATTTAAATTTTGCATAATAAATAATAATCGAAATTATATGCAAAATTTTCATCTAACTTATTTCATTTACCCTCCCACTAAGGCTTTGTTAGAGTTGGTGAACGAGTGGGTAACACCCTCGATTTCCCGACAGCCATGAACCAGGATTGAATCTCACGTTAACATTTAGTTTAATATGTGAATAACCCTCACATTATTATTCATTGTTGCAATTATCATAAACAAGGTTGCTCTTTTTGAGCGGTACCTAATAAAGTGATTTTGGAACAAGGAACAAGGGCTTTTTTAACGCTATGACGTTATAGCGTTTGGGGACAAAAACTCCTTTATAACCAAAGGTCTATCCAAATTCAGGATGGCTTGTAACCCTTGATTTGACGTCCTTTCGGAGAAGGCTTCGAGTTTGATGTAAATATTTGTATAAATTCTATTGTTTATAGCTGTAAGTTTATTTGAACTTTTTTGTATCATTGTTGACTATAGGTCAATAAAGTTTGTTTTTCAATCTTTAACGCTATAGGCGGTACCCTAAAATAGCGTTAAAACACGATAGTTTGACTGTATTACACAAATAACATCAAACTCTCTTTAGAAGCTACCATCAATCAACTAATGGGTTCCAAGTAAACTACTTGCCGATGGAGAATATTGAAATACCTATTAGACACTAGGCACTTAGTTGATTTAGATATTATCTATTCTCTTTGGTGGATTGTAATAAAATGTTTAAATCTAGAGAATTAAAAACATATTTTATATTTTAAATTGGAAACTATTATAGACGCTTATGATTCTTTTTAAAAATAAACAATTTCTACTGTCCTTACTGCAATGGAAAAATTAATGGGAGGGCCTAGCGCATCAATTTTATTTTTAAAAAGAATCATACGCGTCTATAATAGTTTCGAATTTTGATAACAGATGGCGCACTAATGCATCATAAAATAGTTTAAATTTATTAAAATACATCTTAAATTAAAATGTATCCCAGAGTACACTTTTACTTTTGTACTATTATTTTTGATATTTATATCATAATCTCACAGAGCATTGTCGCCCACCAACATAGCTCCCCAGAGATCCATGTCTGACTGGATGTCAATTCTCTGTATCAGCCAGCTAGATCCTGTTAGATGTAAAGGGCTTTGTGGGTTGTCAGGATTCTGACTATATTCTGGGATCAAACCTTCTAGTCGTATTTTCCTATTTCTTATCATATCCGTCATTCTGAGTACGCTGAGTTTTTCTTAATGTTTATTCTCTGTGTAAATTGTTCCATTTATTTTCTTGAAGCATTTTGTTTCTAAAGTCAGGATTATTTTTTCTTCTCTTTATTTCGAATCGTCCAAGCTTCCAATCGGTAAGTGGCTGTTGATATGTATCAGTAGAGTTTGGAATAAATGTCTTTTTAAACTAACAAAACTACAGATAGGGTTCAACACTGATTAGCTGGGCCTCTTAATCTTTTTATCTCATTCCAGTAAGGATAGCAAAATATATTTTATTTGAGAAAAGGTGCTAAATAGCTTCTATTCTAAAAGACAGATGACACGCTAATGCGTTCCTAATACTACTTATTAAAGTCGACTATATTAGGCTGGGAATTGAGATGGCGAAATTTCTAGAAGTGTTCAACATTGATAAGCAAGACGCTGTAAAAATATATTGTCCTCATAAAAATTCATATTAAAAAGTATATATTTATACTTGAAATACATACATATTTGAATGTAATTCTACTATCCTATAAGCTTATGTCCATATTTTTCTTAAAAACCATTTCTGAGATTCCATCCTTCAGTGCTGCGTATATAAGCAAAATCGTCCAATTCAGTATTAGAGCTCTGAGAAGCGGTCTGGTGGATTAAATTGGCGAAACCGCTGGGAGGGTTCACCACTGATGAGCCAAGCCCTCCCAATATATTTTTTCATCGCAGTAAGGGCAGTAGAAGTTTTTATTATGTAAAAAGGAAACATTCGTGCTTTTAAATCCTTTCATTTTATATAAAAAATAACCACACAAACACACAAAAAACTTTTAATTTTTGAAAATATTGATGGTTTTAATAATTGTAATTATCACAATAGTTTCGGTACAATTCAGATAAAGGAAACAGTTTAGTTTAAATACGGTACACACACCAAATAGTTATTTAAAACAAGTATAACTACACATAAAAGCAGAACGACAAAACAAAAATTAATTCTTATTATAACATTTGCGTTTAAAATACACAATAAGTAAATCAATCGTTGTGATTTATAAAAAAAAAAGTGTTTATGTGTTAAATTCCTGAAGAAATAACCTAAAAAATCGGTGTGTCGACATTTTAGTCACTAGGGAAGAATATAATAGATGGGGATATGCTGCGCAACATTTGGTGAGAAACACACAAAGGTATCAAACTGATTTAATTTACCCGATCCACGCTTCAACTGATAATCACAATAAAAGCTTTGTTGCTTATAACGTCACTTCAGGGAATTGTATTGGAAATATGTTTTTTTATTCTTGGTATTGTGTTGGGTGTGAATACTAATGTATTACCTTCTCTAGATGTATCTTCAATACCAGTCAGGGAACGCCATTTTACTCTGTTACCTCTCGCAATATTCAAATTCCAGGCTGATCATCGAACTAACACTTCTAACTTTTCCTTCATTCTTCAAAATGTATTCCTCTAGTAGAGTCGATTATATTACTATCTAAATCTCAGTATCCTGCAAAATTTCTTTTATTTTTATTACTTCATTTTACTCCATTAGGAAAAGCTATATTACATATTAAATCTTATTCAAGTTTCTTTATCTTTTTATCATCTCTCTCTCTCTCTTAAGACCCCCTCTTAGTCTGGAGGAGGATCCTTATCAAAGTGGTGGAGCTTTCCTAACTCATAAATCATTGTACATTCTCGTTATTTTTCATTTATTTTTTTAAAATGTATTATTGACTAGATGTCAATTAAAGTGCTTCAATAATCTCTCTCTGTGTCCATTTCTGATCTTGAAGATTATTCCTAAATACCATATGTGTCAAAGAGGAGTGAATTTTCTTCTCTAGTTCTTTGGTCCAAGCTTCAGATGCATACAAGAAGCTGGGTTTAATTGTTGTCTTTTAACAAGTTGATATAGGAATGACACATATAGGATAAATTGTTGGGATTTTTGAAAACAAATAGACACAGGATTTGAATTCGCTCTGAAAAAAGGGTTAGGAAAAAACTTTAATTCGATTACGGAAGTGAAACTTTTGGTTTTAACTTTCTATCCAACATTTCTGTTACTAAACATTCTAAACTTTCTACAAAATCTGGATCTCTAGTGTTTTCATGCGTTGAATAATGTAAATAACTTATGTAAATAAACTTTTATCCTTGTTTGGCGCAAGTATCCCTTGCTGGATATAGCGCTTTGGAAATAAAATAATTGAATCCAACATTTCTGTGCTTATTTTACACAGGTTACTTTTCTAAGTGCATCTCTGGTGATTAAATATAGTCTTATTCTCCAATACCTTCCACATCAACTAGAATTAATATCTATTACTCAAAATCTCACTTTAAAAAAAACTGAAATTTATTAAATCTAAATATTTTTAAAACCATTAAATATATTTAGTCTTAGAAGGTGAATTGTATGATTTTCTAAAAACTATTTGATGTTTTTAAAGAGAAACATTTAATAAAACTATGTATACAAAAGGGGCGAAACTAAAAGTTCTAATAAAATAAAACGATATAAAATAAATATTTACTCACAGAGCCATCAATAATGAATGCGGCAACACGGTGTTGCAGAAAATATGAATCCATTATTATCATTAGAAAGCTACTTTGAGGAGAGAAAGGAAAAATGGGAAAATAATCCTTAAAAAAGAGAAAAGCTAATTAAAATGGGAGTGTGGAATAAAAAGGGATTAACGATCTGAGGTTAAAAAAAACTATAGGCGCCATTTTCTGAGATTAGGGTAAATATTCCGTGATTGATCTGCTGTGCTGAGATTCCCCATTGGATTCGTCAATAACGATAACTCTTTAGATAACTATAAGAAAGAAAATAGGTGAAATATGGCATTGAAAAAAAAGCATGTACAGCCGAGAAGACTCCCCTAAATACGAATATTTTCCCTACAGACAATCCCCTAACCCAGGGGAAAAATGGAGAAAAAAAAAAGACTCGTGCGCTTAATATTTTCATTTCGATTATAAATGGCGCGTTATTGGTTTGTGTTTAAGGCACGAACAAGTGGTTCCATGATGATAGCGATTTTTGGTTAGTGAAGATGGATTAAGGTGCCAGTCCAATTAAACCTGTTTGAATGGGTCTCAAGAAATACAGAACACCAGGATATGTTGTTACCTTTGTATCTTTAACCTCTCTGTTCTTCGCTCGACATGCCCATTGTGTTAACCGGCTTCCGTCTAGTTCAGGCGTCGGCAACCTGCGGTTCGCGAACCACATGCGACTCTTTGAATGTGAAACTGTGTTTCTTTATATAGTTCCATACGTAAATATTTATTTATGCGAGTACTATTTATTGTTGGCAAGAAGATATTTTGTGGCTCTAAAAACTTTGATATTTTGTATGTTGTAATTTTTGACTCTTCTGACTCAAAGTTTGCCAACCCTTGCCCTAACCTAAAGGTTAGGAAGAAACTATAAATGCACTCATTGGTAGACTCGAATCCATCCAGCCCCTGCCTGAAGAGCCAGTTTTGCAGATCGGGTATTCAGCGACTGATGGTAAGGTTTCCTGGATGAGAGAACTGATGCCTTCTACGTAGCGATTGAAGACCTTGAGATGATTTGATTGAATTTGAAGGGTAGGTTCCTGTCGTCAAATGTGACAAACAGAAGAATCAAGGTTTAATGTCGCAAGAGGTGACCACTTTTTACGAGAGGAAATAAAAAAGATGACACATAGTCTTTTGGCTATACAAGCAGCTTCTACATTCCAATGGCTACTGAAGATTCAAAGAACATATTAATATTCATGTGACATGCTAACATAGATCAAAATCGTCGACAGTAAAATGAATAGGGAGAACAAAAACTGTTTTCGGAAGAAAAGTGGCGGAAGTTTGCTAGAGACTGTAATGGTATGGGGAGTTATCTAAATGGATTTGTTTGGAGGAAATTGGCAGGAAACTGAGTTAAGGCCAAACGTCTAGACGCCAGGTAGACATGGATTGGTTTATTTACATATTAGATAAGATAGATATTGTTAGCTAGTTGGTAAATTCTAGAAATGAACGAGTCCTTTCTCAACCACACAAAAAAAAACAATTATCCTTTTATTCCTATCTACTGTCCTATCAAGAGATGCACTGTGTTGCCCAGAGGTTTCTATTTCAATTGTTGAGAGACTTGGAATAAATCTGGATAGAATATTCCTTGACAGGGATTTTCATCAAAACAAATATTGGTTGAAAAAGGACTTATATGTGAATTATTAATTCGAATCTCTAATGAACCTATCCCAGGGGTCGGCAACCTTTTGAGTCGGAAGAGTCAAAAATTACAAATCACAAAATTTCAAAGTTTTTAAAGAGCCGCAGCTTCACATCCAAAGAGCCGCATGTGGCTCACGAGCCGCAAGTTGACGACCCCTGACCTATCCCAATCAAACTATCCTATGCCCAACTGGTTTCCAAATTATAACACATTATTAATTTGAAAATAGAAATTTATCTCTCTCTCAAACACAAAACCTTTTGTATATGTGAATGTACATATATGTAAATGTGAAAAATAAAAACAATAAGAAAAAAAAAAGGTTTCTCAAGAAGCCTCTGGGACCAAAAGGTTTTTAAAATATTAAATTGCCAAATATCACATTTTGTGAACTTATTTGAGTCTTCTTTTGATTTTGTTGTAAAAGCTCGTAATTTCACGATCTCTATTTGAAACTCCGTATATAAAGGAATGCAGAAGAGGTGGATAACAAGGGTTGAATCTTCCAAATGGGACCTAGTACCAAATACTCTATCTATGGTACCTAGAGCGGGGACACTAGATAGAGCATTTATACTGAAGCATGAACTTACTTGTGCAACGGCTTCATTATCATTGTGCGGAACAAGCTGACGTTTCTCCAGCCCCACACCATATCCAATTGGGAGTTTGGAGAGAAGCCAAGCCAGAGAATTCCTTGCCTATTGTCTCATCTAATATTTCCTGGTCCTATCCACTCAATGATGCCTTCTTCTTCTTCCTTGGTCGCTGTCCACTAATCTTTCCTTTTATTGGAATCTAATAACCTACTGCGCAACAATCTCTAGTTTATTTGCTCTCTGGATTCTTTGATAAAGTATGAAATATTGCGTACTTCCCGCTCATTGGAAGAAATGTATCTCAAGGTGCAGAGTTACTTAGAGGTAGAAACGAAATAAATTTGTAAACTAATGGTTGAAACAAGAATTGTATCAGTCTGGTCACTATTACCTTTGGTTATCCGGCTTATATAGTATATAACAGTAGTGTTTTTGCTCAGTAGTTATTTTGCTCTTTGGATTCTTTAATAAAGTATCAAATATTGCGTGCTTCCCGCTCATTGGAAGAAATGTATCTCAAGGTGCGGAAAGTTCCTCACAGGTGTATAGACAGAAACAAAATAAATTTGTAAACTAATGGTTGAAACAAGAATTGTATCGGCTGGTCGCTATTACTTTTGGTTATTCGGCTTATTTAGTGAATAACAGTAGTATGGTTGGTGAATCATTGAAACAATCCATGTAAATTCTTTATATTGGCGACGATAAACATGTTATATTAAAATATTATTTTATTCAAAAAAAAATATATTTCATAGATTCAAATACTCTGCTAAATCGACCGCCAAAGGTCACGCTTCCCCCATAAAAACTCATTGTTGTTTTTTCCCGAAGGCCGGCTCAAACCTTTTGTACATTATGTAAATAAGTTTTTATTTTTTTTTATTTTTACGCCTTAATCCAGACTTACTTTTATCAAATTATGATTTTATATATTCCTTTAGTACAATTAAAGCTATTTTTTGATAACTAATTTTTATTAATATTATTCTGTAACCACAACTGCATTACCATAGCATAATCCTCAAGATAATCAAATTCAACAGAAAATCTCATTTTTTATAACATACATTGCCGGAGTTTTCAAATAGCGGTAAGACGTTTGTTTTCTCTCCTCAGTTTCCCCACAAATCAATCCGTTTATTCTGCCCTCTAGTATTCCGTTTACTAGAATGTTAAACAGGCTCCGTTCTCTCCGGCTGGTGACGTCTAGTTCGACATTGATTAAGAGTTACTCTAGTATGGCGCCGTCTAGGTGAACATTTACAGGTTAATAAAACGGCATATAGTAACAAAGTCAACTGCGCTTTTGCGCCTTTTTTTTTTTTTTTTTGAAAAAAAAATGCATATAAGTAAATTAGTAAACAAATTTTATATATAGTCAGTTATATTGCCAAATGTATGAAATTAAGTTCATTCGAATCTTTCGGGTCACTTTTGAAAATTTGAATTTTTTTTTTTTTCTAAATAAATATCGTCTCTCTCTCTTTTCCTTTTTTTATTATTATCAAGGAAGGCGTATATTTCATGTTGATCAAAATCGCGCTACGCGTGTCATTGTTGCTTGTCACCTTCAACTTATTTGAAAGGATCATCCCAAAATGAATAAGAATATCATTGAACGAGAGAAAAGAATTCCCTAAGGCCTGATTAATTCGGGTACTTGTTTAAGCACTCAACTCTTCAATTAGTAGTCATCAAAGAAAGCCCATGGAATAACTGAAATAGCTGGAAGAATATTTTTGATATCTCCAAAGCCATCAACAAAGTTTGGCATGAAGCCCTTTTATACAGAATGTCAAAAATAACTTGCCCGGTGACATCACCAAAATAACAAGGAGCTTTCTTTGTGATGGAAACCTCAGAGTGAAGGTCAAAGACGTTTTGTCGACATCAAAAAGCCCAGTCCCCCAAGGTTCAGTCATTAGTTCCACCTCTTCTAACATATACATAGATGACTACCCTTGCCCCGAAGAAGCGTCTTTGCATTTATATGTAGACGATGCCTTAACATTAGCTTCAGCCTATGATTTTGATACAATCTACCTGAAACTCCAAGAAGCGCTCATCTTTGTCAATATATGATGTGAAAAATGGCAGGTTACAATGCGATAATCCACAAAATAAAACGGAAACTATCATTTTTTCAAGTAGAAGACACAAAAAAATCAACCTTTATATGATTTAGGACGAACTAATAAAATGGAAGGACAGCGTCCGCTACCTGGGCGTCACCCTCAACGAACATCTGATCTTCCAAAAACACGTTCAGAACCTAACAAATCTCACAATGGCAGCACAGCACAGGCTAGCCTTGCTATTAGGAAACAATAGCAAGATATTTTTACATTGCAGGTGAACAATCTACGCATCGATTATAAGGCCGTTTCTTACCTATGGTCACACAGTCTCTATAAATGTAAAGAATAAAACGTTAAAAAAATTGAAAGCTTTTTTTAAACCAGATCATCAAGAAAATAACATATGCCCCATGGCTTGTCAAGATCAGTATCATTAATGTAGATCTCAACATAGAAAATATAAACGATTTCATAATAAGAACATTGTTCTAATTTTATGAAAATTCAGAAAAATTGAAAACATTACCTTCCAAGAAGCTTGGTCATTACAAACAGGAAACGAAGAAAAGGAAGCCTAAACTAAGTCAACTCCTCTGTCAATATTAAAAAAGGTTGACAAGTAAAAAAAAACGAAAGAAAAAACATGTAGCGAGAAAAAACCGAACGAGGAAAAACAGCCCAATTGAAAAGAAATAACATTCAGAACCTAGGAGTCCGTAGCAACCTTGTAAATACATGAAGACAATGTAAATGAGATGAACGGGCACATATTCTTCATTGTAAATGTTTTTATCTGAGTGGCTGATCTTCTTGAACTGGGACTATACACATCATCATCGCTCTAGAACACTTTCAATTCCTAACAATTCATGAATCTACTGGCGTCCCCATTAGATGTGAACAAAAAGTCATTCTTCTTGCAATATTGGTGGATGGATCTCTAAGACGGTCGTTGACGGTCAGCCTGCCTCTCAGTTGCTCCAGCGTTTGTCCAACGAGATCGTTTAATAGGATCAGACCATGTTTTAGTGTCTAGTATTTAAGACATCTTACTTCAGTCAGCTTGGTTGTATATCCAGGTATCGGAGATATGATGCCCTATATCAATATTAAAAACAATTAATATTTACAACATTGAAATCTAAATTCATTATCCCTTCTTCATTATTGAAAATCTGAAGCAATGAGAAAACAATTAAGTTTTAAGAGCTTTGGTCATCAGTGGCTCATCAGAGCCCTCCAAGTTGTTTCGTCAATTTAATCTTCCAGATCGCTCTAGTAATGTATTGGGCTGACTATCTGAACTAGTCATTAAAGTATGGAAGGAAAATATAGTTTTGGTAGAACCTATAGGTTCCCCAAATACCCTTGTATATACGTGAAGGCTTGATTAATAATAATGCAACATTTTCTTAAGATCCAGAGCTGGGAACAACTACTATGAGAACAAAAGTATCCTGACAGAGAGAGCTCCTATATTTATGTAATAGGGAAAGAAGAACAATAAATGGTGGAAAGGGCTATAACTTTGCCAGCTCTAGCAATAACATCCCGACATCATGTTACACACCAATCTTATTACCTAGGTATCATATAACAATGTGCTGTACAATAATGGAACGAGTTATTGCTAGGTCTTATTGCCTTCCCTCAAACTGGTCTCTCACTATAACAATAATTATTATTATTATATATGTGAGTCTCTCCTAATATATGTATGCGACACCGGTATTCATAGGATCTGAGCAACATTGTACCGCAATATATAGCTACACTCGATTTAAGATCAAGCCAGAGAACAATATATTATCTGTCTTAAATCCGATTCGGCCTTATATACGATGTTTTAATCACCATTTTCATATTTTGTATAGAGTATTTTTCTCTCTCATTTCATATTTATGCTGAAAACAAATGCAAATAAACCTAATTTCTAACACAATAAAACATTAACATTATTTATGGATATTTTTGCGTGTGCTATGCTTATATACGAATAATTTACAATAGAAAATTAGAATAGGATCTTTAAAATCTTGTTTTTTTAAACCTAATTCGTCTTAAATGCGAAATGTTAATACCAATAAGTTTCGATATCAAAATTGTATTTGTGGGACTTTGGACTGATAAACCCCAGTTTTAAATGTGATCTGGTCTTAAATAGAAAATGAACGCTATATTGGAATTATATTATCAAAAAACAAATAACTCTGGCATCTTCTTCGATACTCTATAGGATCGGAGCAACATTGTAACTCCATATATAGCTACACTGGAATAAAGATCAAGCCAGAGGACAAAAACCTATCTGTCTTAAATCTGCCTGGCCTTATGTTTTAATATTAATTTTCATATTTTTGAAAAGAGCTAAATTCTCTCTCATTTTATATTATTACTCAATAAACTTTAGACAATAAAACATTGTTATTATTTATATTTATTTATAATGTTTGTATATACGATGTTTTAATAATTCTTTTCATATTTTTGTAAAGAGTTCTTTTCTCTCAGTTTAAATCATTGCTCAATACAAATGTAAATAAACTTCATTTCTAAGACAATAAAACATCAACATTATTTATAGCTTTTTATGTGTGTTGTTCTAATATATATACGATCAATTTATAATAGAAAATTGGATTAAGATTTTAAAAATCTGGTTAAATTAAATTTATAGTTTCTTCCCAATTTGTGAATTGATTATGTTGGAAATAAAATCGTAGGGATCTAAAGGATCTAACAAAAGAATGTCGTAAAACAAGGTGATTTGAGAGGCCTAATACGGATTGATTCGGTAGTTTAGGGGTTTAGAGAGAGGCAAACATCGGATTAGTAGTCGAATATAGATTTGGAACTGTTTGGATGAATACAATTTGGTTCATCTCTTTCAACGAGATTTACGTGTAGATGACCGCAGTGAGGAAAGTGAAGATCGCTGAGTAGACATAAATCTTGCCGTGACAATACCATCAACAAACTTCCCTTCAAGAAGTCCCGTGGCGACGATAAAGCTCGTAAGAAAATATGTGCACAGCATCAATCTTTTAATCACATCCTTGTCAGTGTCTATATATGGATCAGAGGGTCAATATGGAAAGAGCTTTATAACACAAATTTTTAATTATTTAATAAAAACCTAACCGATGATTCCCCTTACCAGTCAAACGATGTATAGCTCAATTGAGAATACTATTTACAGTCTTAAAAAAACACGTTCTGACGTTTGAGGCCAAAAACTTAATGTGTACACTGTATGACAAGTAAATTACTGAAGAACTCCCACATTACTTGCTTAATTGTACAGCCCTTGATGCAGAGAGGAAGGCCCTGTATCAACAAATTAAATGTACCAACATTTCACCCTACGTATAGCTTTCAAAAATATCAGCAAACAAATCTAATGCAATAGCTTATTATAAATTATTTTAGATCACCATTATGTAAGGACCAGTCAACAAGTGAATTACTTTGAGACGAAAAGTAAAGCCAGTTCAATTTCTATTTCACTACCTATGTAAATAACACAAGGTGATTATTACCTTACCCAATTGGGTGAATCTGTATGGGGCAAGTCCCTAATAAAGGCTTTTGTGTGTTAATTATTTATTAAAACTTGGTTATATAAGAAAAACAATTTTCAAGAAGGAAATTATTACGGGTGGAAATTGGCAATGTGCCTATCGAAATATTGAGAATAAAAATATGTTTTTACGATTATAAAAACCTTATTATATAAATATACAAGGGCCGGTCGATAAGTAATATACACAATGACTTATAGAAAAATATTCAAATATTTTATCATCATAAAAATAATGTTTTCTTATTAAATAAACATTCCTTTTTTCATATTTGCAAACAGAATTAAGATAGCTTTTGTTTTTTCAGTTATGCGGCGTTAAAAGTAAACACTAGAATCCGACAAAGGTCGGTGATGGAGTTTCTGGTTAAGTCTGGAGACATTTCAGCTATTGTAATTTACTCGAAGTTAAAGTCTGTGTATGGAAACAAACCCAAGGATAGAAGCACAATACAAAGATGGATTCAGAGCTTCCAGACTAGTGATTTTTGTAAATTTAAATGCAACAGTAAAACACATTTGTATAAAAATATATTGAACAATTCGTAATATTATTTTTATAAAATGTTTAATACGTAGTATAGAATATAAAATAAATATTGAAAATTCAAAATTTCCAGAGAGATATTTCTAAAATGATAAATTTAAACGTTTGTAACACAATATTGTCACCAAAATGGAGGGTTGTATTCGAAATGAATTCGTGGCATTTAAAGTAAGGACAGAGCTCTTTGGAATGGCAACAAATCAAGTTAACCAATTAGTGGAGAAAATTAATTAAACGTGGGTTAATTAAATATTAAACTGTGAAACAATCTATTACACAAATCTTTCGATGGAAACAAATTGTTATAAATTCTAAGGTAACATAAATGTTGAGTGGAGTTCAACTAAGTGGTAGGAAATATAGCATGTGGTATATGGCGGTGGATTATAGGAATTTAGTGAAAGTACCACGTGTGGCCGGACATCACCTTCCTCTTCTTTCTTCTTCTTTCTTATCTCTGAAGTACAATGTGTCTGTCTTTGTCATTAAGACTGGGAGCACTACTCAGTGGCAGGCTGACTTAGCTCCAAAATGAAATGGCCGCCTCTAACATGAGGAACAGACACCATGTGCAGCCGCTCCTAACATGGAGTACAAACACTGCTTATCCTGTATTCCTGAATCAGGAGCTCTTACAGGGTACTATCAGCCGTGCCAGCTGAGCCCAAATTTTTTTTGCAAGTTTGTTATTGCTCCCCCTTCTCCTGAGTTCTATAAAGTCCAAATTGGCCCGGACCTATCCAGCCACCAACTGCAGACAACCTGTTGGAAGAGAGAGTTACTGGCATGGTTGGTTCTACTGGATCGGCGATTTCATGATATTGTATCAAAGTATTTATTATTTAATATACAGATTTTTTTTCTACGTGACATTTGGTGGATATGCTGAATAGATTAGGAAAGACAAACTGAAGATCGCTGAGGAGAACTTGAGGCAATGGGTGGTGTGATCTACATTTTTCTAAGGCTGGCTCCAAGATTCCACCGCCGTGTCCAAGCCTACTTAAATACGATGTCCCTATTGACGATATGACGCCAAAACCGCTCTTCAAGCCCTAAAATAAATAACGCAAAGCTACTATGGAAAGGTTCCAAGACTCCGAGGCAATTCGTAGAAAAAGCACACACACGTCTGATCCATATTAGAAACAACAAGATTTGCAAGTTGTGGGTCACAGCTCCCACACGGAAGGTGTTATGTAGCAAAGTATTTATTATCTAATGAACAGATTAATAATTTTGTTATTTATATTTTTCTACACTATAATTTACATCGAAATCTATCTAGAACGAAATTGAAGGCACATGAGATGTTTTCGTTATTTAGATGGAGTTTTCCATTATAAACGTGTTTAGTTATAGAGAGCTTTCCATTGAAGGTGCCGTTAACTGTTTTCTTGCAGAGAGAGTCTTTAGTTCTATGCACAGTTTCGTTATATATAGTTATTCAATGAAATAATACACTTCACTATTTATCAACTTAAACTTATAAAACCCTATAAAATATCTATGTAGAAGGTAAACCTTATTCCCCACGTAAAATGAACATTTTCTAGCATGGTAACTTTGAAATTGCTAATTAAATGGACAAAGCGAGAGCAATCCTTCCAAATATTTTTAAATGATTTATTTATATCTATAAATCACTATTTAATTCAAATTGTAAGATTCTAATTATCTATTTCTTCAGTATAAGAGAGAAAATGTGTAGCGACAATTGCGCACTCGCAAATCCTTCCTAAATCCTAGTGGTTGAAAAACACCAAGATCAATAAAGGCCCTATTCTGCAACACCACAAAAGTGCTGTTCAACATTTAACCGCTCAAGAAGTCCTTCAGATTTTTAGCTGGGCTCGAAGCAGAAATAGGAATTAAATATTTAAATTTAGAAGAATGTTTTAGTGTCATTAGAATCCTTCAAATCTACTTCAGTTTTTATGGTCTTGAGTAGGTCGTTTTCTCGAGAGAAACCAAACTTCTCGATCTTGGGCTCTTTTATTTCTTCATAGCTCAGTCCATTATACCTTCCAGCACCTTCTTCATTAATCCGCTTCCTTTTAATATACACACACAAAGCTTTATTAAGACCAGCGGTCTTAAACAGATTCACCACAGGAAGAAATAATAGATGGAGCTCCTATACTCCAGGCAGCGCAGCACCCAACAGCTTCCTCTTAATATATGGTTCCCATCTAATTCAATTGTCCGATGATCTTCAACATCCCTCCCATATCCTCAAAACTCATATATGAATAAAGACAGACAGAGACTCTATATAAGCTCAGAATGAATACTACAATAGTTGTAGCGGTCTGGTACATAACCGTTGGGATGGTTCACCACTGTGTGATATAAGCTAAGCTCTGTTGTTGTTGTTGTCGTGTCCAATGAAGAGTCTCAGATGTCCCCATGCATCTCTATCACAGCAGCAGCAATGTCCACTATCTTGGGTGTGTAAAGCTGCTGCTCTGGGTCCATGTCAATTTTCTGCAAGGCTGCGGCCATTGCTGGGCATGAGAATATGTGAGTAGGTGTTAGTTCCACACCAGGACAGTTGTTGCATGTCCTATAGGTTCTTGTGCCATCTGGATGTATTGTCATTCCTTTATAGTGTTTTGTACAGTTTTGAAAGCTAAGCTTTCTCAATCGCTTTAATCTTCTCCGTTGTGTAATGGTAAATTATACATGATTTAAAAAGCGCAAGATAATATATAGCCATAAAGAATGTTGAGTTGGAAATTTTGTAAAAGTTTTGAAAGAGACCTACGAGTATTCAAACTTGGATGGCAACTACGCATCAATATGAATAGTTGATCCTCGAGCAGCTGGCCCGGTCGCTCGCCGAGTGTATTATCGGGATTTGGGGGAACTGCATCGCGGCGTATAGCTGAGAAGCACAAATACAGGCGTAGTTCCATAACTAACATAAATTTTGAACTTCATATTTTCATTTCCCCTATTTACTTTCAATTTTAACACTTTTCATTGTAGAGTTATCTGAATCATTCACTTAATTTATACCAATGTTTATTCTAAAAATGATAATTGTGTTCGGTTTTAGCTTGCTAAACTGATACTACAAGTATATTAACAAATCAAATTTTAAAATCACTTTCATATTAGTTATTAAAATTCTTCTATTTTATAAAATTATTTATATAAACTTTTTATATAATTATATATTCACGTTACTTTCAAGGTAAAACCAAACACTTCCCAAACTGTACAAAATGTCTGGCTTGTGAGACATCCCCGGAGCATAGTGCTGTGGCCTAAACAAGTAAGATATCTACAAAATCCCCATGAAAGTCATCAATATACTAGGAGGTCTGTGTGAGTTGATTTGAGCAATCAACTGATGGATTAGCGAAAAAAACGTTACTTTCAAAATTAAATAAATAACGGAGATTTAATTCAAATCACCTTCACATTTTAAATTTCTTTATGTATCCATGGTAAAAAGAACTCCTAGAGAATTAAAATACGCTCGACGTCAAAAGGAATCAATTGTATTCTTCAATCTCCTGTAAACCAATCACTACAAAGATTTACTTGAAGAAGGAACAAAAGTTAACGGCGACGTGTTTCTTTTATTTGTGCTGTAAATTCGGCAAGTTTTCGGACTTTGACGTCCTTCAACAGGAAACTTTACAAGAAACTAGAAGATAATATATATATATATATATATATTATAAATAAAGATGAGAATGAGATTTCTGATGTATTTTGTAATTCGATTGATATATTGAATTATTATTATTTGTTGCTTGATTTTGGTATACATGAGTATGTTACGATATTGTTGTGCAGTCGTGGGAATAATAAAATCTTGAAAGAATAATAATAAAAATAGTTTTGATCAGATATTGCTTTAATTGAACCTATGGAATATATAAAAACATAATTGAGAAAGGTAATGGCTGGCTTAAGGCGTAATAATAAAAAAAATAAAAACTTATTTACATAATGTACAAAAGTTTTGAGCCGGCCATCGGGAAACAACAACAAAGAGTTTTTATAGGGAAGAGTGACCTCTGGTGGTCGATTTAGCAGAGTATTTGTATCTATGAAATATAATTTCTCAAAAATAAAATAATACCCTAATATAACATATATATACAGGTAAATATTAACATAATTAGAACTTTTCTTAGTGAAATAAATGATTATTATACGAAAATATTTTCTTTTTATCAATGTAAACAAATTTGTTCTGAGAAAAGGATGACTACCATAGGATGCAGGGAAAGGCAAAAAAAAAACATCTGAAAGTTAGACTAGTATGAAAGGTAAGAAAACCAACAAAGATAAGGTTTAGTAGACATTTGTGTAGAAATTTAAATTTCAAATCAGAGGAGGGCTTGATGTTAATCTGAGAAAAGTTGGACGATAAATTTCTACAAATAAAAGTATTTAAGAATTAAGAGCTTGAGACAGATCTAAATAAATAATTCCTTAATTGTCCACCACCCATGTAAATAATTGTTTAAGTTGAGAGAGACAATTATTAAATCTACCCACTCCATTAACACAATTAAATTTGCTTTTAATACAAATACAAGATTTCTTTGAGTTTTTATTCTTGTTTTTTTCTAAGAATAAATAGATAGAAGTTAGTTTTGTCTTCTAACTCGTTAAAGAATGTTTTTTAACGTTGTTGGGAAGAAAATAATGTTAAATTTTTTTAAGTGTCAGTTATATACTTATGCTTTCAATTAAAAAGGCATATATTGGATCAAAATATCATTTATTTTACCAATATTTCACCAATATATGCCTTTTTAATTAAATATTTATTTATGGATTGCTCTATTTTCAATACTTATGCCTGTCCAAGGTATTGGGTAATCAAAATTTTAAAACAGAAATATATTACGTTTTTTTATGCATGAAAAACGATGTATATAGTCTCAACTTTTGTACATAGATATTCTTTTCTTTTCTTCTTTTTCTCTTTTCTGAGCGAGGATTCAATTTCTTCCCCTGCTTCTCATTTCTTTTTAGATTCATTTCTAACAGGAGAATCGTCTGTATAAGACGGAATGTCTTAAATAAAGGCTTGTGTGTGTATTACATTCTTTTTTTAATCCTTCAAGAGTATTTATATTGTGGCGAAGAAATAATTTATTATTTAATTTAATATTATTCAATGAAAATATTTGGAACAAATTTATTATTTTATATTTGAAAATCATCATTTAGTCTCCTAGCTTGCTTGCTCAATATTCTCTAGCTGTAGATAGTTGGGATTGATTTGTTAATATTTGTCGACTAGTCGCCGTGACGTCATCAATAAATACTTCCACACCTTCAGATATACAAAAACTTGATTTCTACGCTACAATATTGTGGCAAAGTATTTATTATATTTTATATACAGATTATTCCTTTTTTTATATTTGTATATATATTGCTACTCTGGAAACTTCACTCATTGTTTATCTTGTATCTTATAAATGTTAATTTTGTTCTTGCCTTAAATAAAGTGCCGTGTCATTCTGAAGTTTGTCTTTCCGAATTTTCTATGTGACAATATCATGGTTATTAAACGGATGAAATGAAATATTGGGGAGGAAGAGCTTGGGTTTATCAGGAATCACCTTCTCCCGGCATCCATTTAATCTCCTAGACCAGGGGTCGGCAAACTGCGGCTCGTGAGCCACATGCGGCTCTTTGGATGTGAAGTTGTGGCTCTTTATATAGTTCCATACGCAAATATTATTTATGTGAGTACTATTTATTGTTGGCAAAAAAAAAATGTTGTGACTCTTTGAAAACTTTGAAATTTTGTAAATTGTAATTTTTGACTCTTCCGACTCAAAAGTTTGCTGACCCCTGCACTAGACCTGTTCACCTATTTCGAGAATTCTGTAACAGGTCGTACCGTCCTATCTTGATTTAAAATTTCTTCATAGAGGGGACCGTACAAAGTTGAGAGCTGATCTTGTCCGACGTTGGTGGACTTGGATGCGAGTGTTTGAAGAACCCGCATTAGTTGGGAAGACAATAGCTGAAGAAAGACCAGGACATGCATGCGGCATTCCTAACAGATCCAACTATGGTGCAGGTTCTTTCTACATTTTCATCCATCGTCCACCAACGTTGGACAAGATCAGATTTCAACTATGTACAGTCCTCTAAATAGAGAAATTTCAAATCAAGATAGGAAGGTGCGACCGTTACAGAATTCTCAAAATGACGCGGAAACCGGTCTAGTGTTTGTATCTTATATAGTTCGCATTTGAATTATTCTTTTTATGATGTTTGGTGAATCTATGGATGAACCTATGGATTTGTAATGATAAGCATCCGATAAATATGATAGATTCGAGCACAACCTGTTCAAGAAAAGAAAGGTCATTCTTACACCGAACATATACGCTACCACCATCTGTAGATGGAATAGAGATTAGTTATGTTTTCAATCTTGTATGAGAAATATGTGTTCTATTTAATAATTTTCTTAACCGGACCATTCTGGTTGCAGCATCGGATAGGAAATAAGATTCAGCGTCCAAGAAAGCCATGGTTGGCACAAGAATTACTGTCTGGCTTCCGTACCTAGTTGGAATAAGTACGAGAAACTCATAATTAAAACGAAGTTGTTTGGAAAAGTGAAAGCCATCAAATTTCGAAGAAGTTATAAAAAGAACAAAGTGGCAACAAGAAAAGTTCTCAACTGGGAAGTTTCCAAACTGAAATTAAAAGCTTCCATCGGGTTTCTGTTTTGTTGTGAAACATTATTAAGGAGCAACAGATTAATTGGAATTCCTCACTTTACTTTTGGAAACTTCATTTTGAAATGAAAGCTATAGGAAGGCATTATTCTTTTCCTATTAATAACATTCACCTCTGGGGACAATTGTCCTACTTTTATCATCTTTTCTCTTGGCGGCCTTAATTTGTTTAACGCTGGTTAAAGGACACTAGAAATTCCTCATCTCTAATCCAATCTGGTCCTATTTCAATCATACAGGTTACGGTCCGATTAAAAAAAAGTCCAAGATTACTATTTATTTATTAAATAAAGATTTGTAGACTAAAAACAAGACCTTTATTAGGCCTTTAAAGTCTTGGTTGCGCACTTGCCTTTGGATAACCTCTACCAGAGGTGTATTCAGAGCCATAAAATCCTGGTCTCAAATCCAATAGGTCTTATAGAAATTCGACTGCATTCTATATATAAAAATAAGCTAAATGGAAACTTCAAGGAAGATTTACATTACAATTTTAAATCATTGGGGTATATTCGACTGGCTAATTGTATTTGAATAATTTGTATTGATACAATCTTTAGGTACAAGTATTGATACTTGTACAAGGTCCCTCGGTCGGTCCAAGTGGTGCAGAGATGCCGCAAGGAGAAGGGAAAGTATCCAAACAAGGGGAGAGAGATAAAGGACCATATAAAAAGAAAATGGAGTCCGCCAAAAGAAGAAGAAGAATGGAGTTACGAAACCAGAGCCTCCCGTCGTTAAAGCTCCGAAGAAAGAAAAAAGAACAATACGCGCGCCATTAAAAGCGATCGGGGAATTTCCCATCAGCCGATCGATATGGTGCGTCTAGGAGGCGTCTGATAGTTCGTCTGCCAAAGAAAGATTCACGACATACAGTACTGTAGGAGTGTGGATCAATATGTCCGCGTTGCCTGGCAACTTGGTAGCGCTCAACTCTCTCAACGTAGTTCTGGATGGTACGGTATCTCTTATAGAACTGTAGTGGCATGTGGGGTCTGAACATTTTAGTTTCGGTAAACGCCCAGGTTCGAAACCCGCATTGAAACATTTTTTTTCAATGATAAATGGCTTCAATGGTCTCCGATTCTTGTATAAGTCCACCAACCACAGTAACCAAAAGGCCTCCTGGCACCATGTAAGTGAAAAAGTTGAATTGCTTCGTACATGTATAGACATATTAGGGAACAGGCTAAATCAATGTTTAGTTCATTTCTGTTCCACCAGATGGCGCTCTGCCTTCTGAAAAGCACATGTGCTCCTAGTCAGGATATGTCTTTTTTTATTTTTAATGTATAGACATGGAATGCACTTGAGTTTGAGTTTCCATAAACCATTACTATATATGACAAACATTACATATGTTTGGAATAAGTAACAACGTTGATACTTTCTTGTTTCTAAGATTATCATTCCAATTTAGTCAAGAATGGAAAACTGTCTGGAAGATAAATAACAATGTATCTATCCATCCGTAGGTTGAGATACTAAATCTTTCGAAAGGGTGGAAACAAGGGTTAAGTTTGGCTTTCCAAATTTCCTGTGTGAAGGTCAATGATGTCAGGTAAAGGTCACAAAAAATGTAGTTTAAAAAATTTAGACCTTCTGCTTTATCAGTTTATAAATTATTTCTTTAGTATTGGTTAACATGTTCTCTCTCTTGTTAATGTGGTATGTAGGAGGAGGAATATTCAACGCCGATGTTTCCTCGCAGAATGAAAATTCTCCATCGACAATATGACGGTGTTCCTAAGGAATCGATTTGGCAATTACTGAGGAACCAGCTATTGGAACATTCTCTCTCTTTACTATCGATTTTTTCCGCTGATGAGACAGCTTCATTTTAACTTTTACGTCTTTAAATTAGAACGTTTTTCTAGGTTTAACTGAGTTTTAGTGTAGACTAGGGGATGTAAACCTGAACTGATTTCGCTCTAAGGTGGGTAGAAAAAGTTTCATGAAGACTTATTTGTCCAACATAATTTTTAAGAAACTTAGTGTATTGAGTCTGTACGTGAAAATATAATTGTACCTCTTCTAAAGAAATAAATAAGAAGAAAATGAAGACTTGATTGTGTCGCATACGTTTCCGTGAAACTTTGACACAGTAAAATGTTAGGCTCAGAAAGATATTACTGTTTTATCCCAGAAAGAGTAAGATAATAATAATATTATATTTTAACTCCACTCATTACAAATAATAAATACTACTGGTAATAGTGTAATTAACCATATAATGAAAATTCGAAACTATTATAGACGCGTATGATTCTTTTAAAAAATTAACAATTTCTACTGCCCTTACTGAAATGGAAAAATTGAAGGGAGGGCTTTTTTGCATTGTAGTAAGGGTAGTAGAAATTGTTTAATTTTCAAAAGAATCATACGCGTCTATATTAGTTTCGAATTTTCATAACAGATAACGCACTAATACATCATAATAAAATAAGCCCTTTTTTTAAACATAGTGTGCTGAGAACATGGACGAGAACCTCTACGTATGTTTTCCCACGTGACGCAGCGGAGCGTGACCTTGGCTGCACGGGTGAGTCAGTTGTTGTTTTGCTCTCTGATGGACGGACATTAAAACATGGTGGCAGCGATAACTGGATAAAATACGAACCCGTATATTGCAAAATATCGATTTTTGCGTACCTTGGAAGATAATTCAACATGGCTCAGATTCAACCTCCAGAAACTTTCGACTTCTCGACTCCCAACGAATGGCCCAAATGGAGGAAAAGATTCGAACGATACCTCGTGGTCAGTGGAATGAAGAAGAAAGAGGAGGCGGACAAGATCGATTTGTTCATGTACTTGATGGGCGACCGCGCGGATGATATATTCAGGACCTTCAAGTTCGAAAAGGAGGAAGAGGCAACGAAAATTGATTCCGTCCTCAAGGCGTTCGACAGCCACTTCTGTGTCAGAAAGAATATTATCTACGAACGTGCGAAATTTAATTCAAGAATCCAAGAGGATCGGGAGCCAGTGGACGAATTCATCACTTCATTGTACAAGTTGGCTGATAGTTGCGAATTTGAGGGTCTTCATGAGCAGTTGATCCGTGACCGAATAGTGGTTGGAGTGAGGGACAAAGCTTTATCTGAAAGAATGCAGTTGGACAGCGAACTGACTTTGGAAAAGGCGGTGAAAATGGTTCGACAGCAGGAAGCCGTTCGACAGCAGCAAGTCGACCTGCAGCGTCCCTCAACAAGCCAAAAGGTCAATCAGGTGAGGTTCAACTCGAAGAAACAATCACCGAAACAACAACAGCAACCTTCGAGGAAGAAGGAGAAGTCAGCCAAAACAAGATCACGATGTCCAAAATGCGGAGGTTTCACCCACAGGGAAGGACAGGCCTGCCGTGCAGAAGGACAAAGATGTAACCTATGTTCAAAAACAGGCCATTTTGCAAATTGCTGCCCAGATAAGCAGGCGAAGACTGCGGAAGTCAAAGCAGTTTCTGAACTTGATGAAGAAATTGGTTTTCTCCTGGAGGTCTCAGCTGTGGAGGATTCATCTAATCTCGATGATGATGAAGACGAGTGCAGGAGGCGATGGACAGCAGAAATCCAAGTGAACGGGAAACAGCTGAAGTTTAAGCTCGACTCCCAGGCGGATGTTACATGTGTTCCTCTGTGTCTCTTCAAGAAGATAATGGGACAGCAACGACTAGTGGAAAGTGATATCAACATTAGGGCTGCTGAATTCTCCGAACTTCAGACTGTGGGTATGTTTATATCAACGCTGCGAAATGGCAATTATGAAATCAAGGAGAAGATTTATGTCATTCGTCGTTTGAGTGAACCTCTTCTGAGTCGCCGGGCATGTGAGCTCTTGAACCTGGCGAGGCGGATTGAAGTGGTTGCGAGGAGAATTAACCCAATCAAGGAATTCCCTGAAGTATTTGAAGGACTGGGACAGATCGGAAACCCTTACGAAATCAAATTGAAACCTGGAGCAAAACCATATGCTGTGCATACTCCTCGACGGGTACCAATACCTTTGATGGAAAAGCTCAAAACAAGATTGGAAGAGCTCGAGAAGGCGGGAATCATAGCACAAGTTAACGTTGCGACTGAATGGTGTGCACCGACTGTGATTGCTGGTAAACCGAATGGCGACATACGACTCTGTGTGGATCTCTCAAGGCTGAACGAACATGTACAGCGCGAAGTGCATCCCATGCCAGTGGTGGAGCACATGCTGGGGCAACTGGGGGAAGCAAGATTCTTTTCGAAACTGGACGCGAACAGTGGCTTTCACCAGATTCCGTTGAGCCCGGACTGCCAGCATTTAACGACCTTCATCACTCCTTTTGGGAGATATAAATACTGCAGAATGCCATTTGGAATCTCACTCGCCCCAGAGTATTTTCAGAGAGTTGTGTCAATAATCTTGCAAGGCATGGACGGTGTAATGTGTTACCTGGACGATATCCTGATATTTGCCTCCGACTCCAAGACTCACGATCGAATTCTTCGTTTAGTGCTCCGAAAACTGAAAGAGGCGAAAGTTACACTAAACAAGGCCAAGTGTGTCTTCGGCGTGCCAAGAATTAATTTTCTTGGGCACATACTGGATGAAGACGGTATTCGACCAGATCCAGCGAAAATCGAAGCGGTGGCGAGGATGCCTGCTCCGACAGATGTTCATGGCGTAAGAAGATTTCTTGGCATGGTGAACCATCTGGGACGTAAACTCCGAACGACCTTGCCAATTGCACCAGAGAATCTTAATCCAAGGTTGGTGGACTCTCAGACCCTGAAAAGAAAGGAGGGGAGAAGGAGAAAGGATATGAAATCCAGATATGATCGACGCTGCGGAGCTACGGACATGGAGGAGCTATCCGAAGGTGACACGGTTTGGATTACAGATATGCGAACCTGGGGGATTGTAAAGCAGAAAGCATCGGCACCAAGGTCGTATATGGTTGATACTCCAGTTGGGACTTTACGTCGAAACAGGTTCCATCTACGAAAAGGAGTTACAGTGCAATATCCAGCCGACCCATCGACGCCGACCTTTTCGGAGGAGGACCTGGTTGAAAATGAAAAGACCCCAGTTGTGGATTATCCCTCTAACGACTCAGAAGACGGCCAGATAAGAACCCGGAGTGGACGAATTGTTAAACCTGTGGATCGCCTTCATTATTAATTATATTATGCATTTAAAGTTTGTAATGTATATATATATTTCAAATCTTAAAAAGGGGGATGTGCTGAGAACATGGACGAGAACCTCTACGTATGTTTTCCCACGTGACGCAGCGGAGCGTGACCTTGGCTGCACGGGTGAGTCAGTTGTTGTTTTGCTCTCTGATGGACGGACATTAAAACACATAGCCTCGGGTAAATGTTTATTTGCAAGAAATCAGGATGGGACGGGTCATTTATCTAGTTTATTTTACAATATATTTGGGTTATCGGCTGGTGAGTGTATATGAACACTGAGTTGGTGCTGCATGGCCAACCTCTCAGGAGAGACAATTGTTAAACCCCCAAGTGAAGATATTGCCTTGGAATAGCAAACTCGAGAGCACGTGCAACAGAAGCCCGCGTTGATTCTGCATTGAAATTAATGTAAACAACCAAAGCATTTTATTTAATTTTAAATCTTATTTTATTGGCGTTTTAATGATGTAAAATATTTTCTCCCGTAGAAGGGCTTTCTTGCCTGAAAGCTTGAGAGATTTCTAAATAAAAAATATTTTTAAAAGGAACTTTTCCCTGGAGACTTAATGTTCTTATTTTGATAGTGATTCAAAGGATTATTTTATCGAATTCCTTGTCTCTCCTGGATATGGATTCACTTTGAGTTGAAATTTTTGCTAAACAAACAGGGAGAGCGCTCACCAGGAAAGTTTGCATTGTAAATCCAAATAAGTACTCGGTATAACCTACAAGTATTATTGTACTGGTCAGAGTAACGACAACCATGGAAGTCCCGATAGACTCCTCTGGTCAACTGAATGGAACCTCTCGCCCCGACACCTCGTGTTTCTCGGCTTCAAATCTATTCCATTAGGTGACAAGGCAATAATCGCATATGGTCATGCTTTTTTTATAGTAACTTATATTAAATATGAAGGTTTCCATTATAAATATATTGAGGCTTATTTAACCTGGCGTTTATTCCTCAAATAGGAATTTAAAGAATCCTAAATTACACCGAAGGTAACTTCAGCTGATTGGGTCTACTTACGGCAATCTGAGGGATTCCATTGGAGAACTCTACAAAATCGTTAATTTATTAACCTAGGAGGGAATTTTTTTCCGAAAATAAATTGATCAAACACAAAAAGAAAAACAATTCTTCAATAACAATCGAAGCGAAACTATGCGCCAGGTATTGGCCTACTTTACAAGCTAGCAGACTCGGGTGAGTGAAAAAGCCACAACACCAGCTTTAAAAATTCAAAAAACACTGAATTCGAACAATAACCCTCATCGATCTAGATTCGCTTTGATTTCATGTTCTCCATAAAGGATTCATGACATGTTCCAAATTTGCTGGATCAAAGCAGGTGTAGACTGATGACTCCCAGGTGAACGTTCCAATTTGCTAAAGCTGGTTTTGTGGCTTATCACTAATCAAGAAGTCTGCTAGATTACCATGATATTCATTATATGATACATAGTCTATTCTGACGTGTCCTTTTTTGAACATACAAGGTTGTCCCAAAAGTTCCTGAACATATTATGATTATGATTTATATTTTGCAAGTGTTTACGAAATTTGGGAAAACCTTGCTAATATTGATAATCTTGGTAAAATTATAAAATAATTCTGATGTTCTATATCAAGGGTGGCCAATCAGTAGGTGGACCAAGTCTCAGAATTAAAAGGTTGTCCCAAAGGTTCGTAAACACTTGCAAACTATAAATCATAATATGTTTACGAACTTTTGGGACAACCTTGTATTAATGAATTTAGATAACTTCTGTCTTTAAAATAGGGGAGTCCGGGCGCAACTTGAAACAGAACGTCTGTGCGAAAATCCTTTAGAAAGCTATCGTTGATTGCACCTATTTCATTATTCTTCATTGTTTAATATGAGATATCGTTCTTCTATATATTGTTATATTTATTTTATAAGGAAGTGAGTGCTATAATTTATGGCTTAATAAGTGTTGTAATAAAGGTTTTAAAATTTCTTTAAAAACCAATAACTATGTAATAAAAAGTTTTGAAAGAGTTTTTAACAAGTTTTTAACAAGTTTCATTAAAAAAAAGTTTGTTTGACCAAGTTTTCGCCGAATATCTTCGTATATTCAAAGTTATAAAATCTTTTTATAGTGTTATGAAATATACACCAAAATCTTTCTTTTTCTGTAAGGGTGAATACCTTTCTATTTTAGAGGTCTTCGAACTAATTGGACGAATTAAGCTAAGAGATAATAAGCATAAAATTCTGCACAAAAAAAGATGTCGCCAAAGATGGATTAATTTATTTTGAATTTTATAAAAAAAAAAAACTACTAAATTTCTTTAGAACGCTTTTATTTAGAAATTAACTCTGTTTAGCATAGTTTTAATTGAATAATTCTCTAATATCTTGTATATTATCATTATAAAATATTCCTTAAAACTTTCTTCAATCTGTAAATCGTTTTCCTTGAATACACACAATACTTTACAATTTGATTTCATTTAACTAAATTTGCATACCAACCCTTTGTACATATTTCAATTGTGTTGATATTTTTTCTCTCTCTCTTTTCATCTAACTTGCATACTAATTCTTGTATATATTTCAAATATATTTCTTTCTTTTCTTTCAATGTTCACCTTTAAAGTGCAAGTCTCCCTAGGGGGACATAGCACTCCAAGTCGAAATAAAATTTTAAAAAGATGGATTAATTTAGATATTATGTTGACCTATCACAAGGCTCGCAATTCAAGGAAATGTACAGTATCTAGATGTAAATGTCGACTTTGTCTGAGATCACCGGTTTACCTAGCCCGCTCTGCCAAAAGATAAGTGGATATAATTTTCCATTCTTCAGCATGATCCGTCCCAATCTTAAAGAACTTCGAAAGTCCACATAGCATAGAGGAAGCATTAAAGTATAGTTACCTTGTGTGTTTGGTCTGTTAACAAGTAAAACAACCTCATTCTATAACCAAAAATGTTTTGATTCACAATAGAGGAACGTTCCATTAGAGGCTGCCTGAAATCATGGATACGCCTGTCCTCTCAGTAGATATTGCTTCATGTCAGATTATTTTTAGATTTTAAAAAAATGATCAATCATCATTTCCACAAGAACTAGATCTTCAATACAAAGGATAACGTTCGGGTAGTGGTGTCTTGTCCACCATAGAAAGGGGGGAGGGGATGCCATTGCCCCGTTAGTCAGCCACATTTCATAGTTCCCTGTAGACCTTCACGGTTACCGTAGCGGCTCGGGGCTCACGACACTGTACTTCACCCTTAGGACAGTCCCTTACTTGTGCTGTTTTCCCGCCCGCCACGTAGAGGAGGGGTTGGACTTCTGAAGTTGGGGTAAAGTATACGACATAAAGAGAGGTGAGGTACATCGCCAGAGTAATAACTTGGACGAACTCACCATCAAGCCAAATGAAGGGAACGTACCATTAACGATATAATTCCATTAAGCCCTCATTTCGTGCCGTCCCTACCCAGCAATAACATCAAGGAGGACAATACTGTTGCGTAAACGTTGAAAGATAGTATCGGCACGAAGTCCACAGAACCACACTACATACAATTTAAGTTTAGCAAGAGTTGGCTGGCTGAATAGTACAGTGTCCCGAGGGTGGAGCGAGCTAGGCGCTCGATCTGAGAAGGCACTGTAAAGTGGCAAATATTCAAAATTATAACAAAATAGCAATTAAAAACTTCCTATTTGAATATTTTCAATGTCAAGGCGATAATATTAAAAGATGAGTTTCAATATTTGGAAAAGAAGAAGGAGAGAAGGCATGTGCGATATGGGGCGCATGAGAAAGATACCGTATGCAACACGGTGGCCCTGAGTACAGGCTTATAGGTAAAACACTACAACAGTGGCTTCAGCTACGTAAAATAGTTTTCGCTAGAGAGAGGGCAAGTTCTATAATATCTATACTCTATAGCAGGGGTCGGCAACCTGCGGCTCGCGAGCCATATGCGGCTCTTTGGATGTGAAGTTGCGTATAGAATTTGCAAAAATAAAAACTTTACTTATCCGAGTACTATTTATTGTTGACAATAAAAAAAATTGAGGCTCTTTAAAAACTTTGAAATTTTGTAAATTGTAATTTTTGACTCTTTTGACTCAATAGGGGGGTTGCCAATCCCTTCTCTATATGATATACCCTATATATGAAAATTCAAAACTATTATAGACGCGTATGATTCTTTTGAAAATTAAACCATTTCTACTGCCCTTACTGCAATGGAAAAATTAATGGGAGAAAAAAAATTCCATTGCAGTAAGTGCAGTAGAAATGGTTTAATTTTCAAAAGAATCATACGCGTCTATAATAGTTTCGAATTTTCATAACAGATGGCGCGTTAATGCCTCATAATACCCTATATATCTCTATATATGATATATATCTATCTCTATAAATACCAAGATCCCATCTTTATAAGCCCTAGAACCTAATTTAAGGGCAGCAGTCTATAAAGGAATGCCGGAGCAAGCTCTCGTATCGTCATAGCCTTCTACCCAGTTGAATAGGATGGAAAAAAGTGCTATCTATTAATAATAATACGGAGTTTTAAATCAATCAATCCATAACGTTCATATAGATGTCACTTCTTTTGAAAATAGAGCAATCCCCATCATATATTCTTTACAACAACATCAAAAGCTTTATTTAGACATTTTAGTCTTATACGGATTCTCCAAGCACGGAAATGTAGGGTACATACAAGAATAACACTAATAACAACAACAAAAGTCCCTGCTATGACCCTTTGGTCTTATACAGCTTCTCCAAGTAGAAGAGGGTATATACAGGAACAATAGTTACAATAATCAGCAATGTTATTTACAATGTGTCAAGGGGGAAGGGCTTGCTGGGGAAACTATACATAAATCAAAGACCTAACACATATGACAAATAACATGGTATATTCTTTATAATGAGATTGGTCGGAATCGTCAAAGATTGTTCGTTTTGTCAACAAAGTGTTTATGTAAGGAAGCTACAGGTCGTTAGAAAATATCAGTTGGAATATCTTCTATGCAACTATGATTCAATTTAAACATTTTGTTAAGAATTTAGGATAAATTTGTTCAGAAAAGCTCATTGATTAAACCTTCTATTTTAATTTTTAAAAAAAGATAAAGTACATTCTGTTAATCGAACTCTAAGAGCAAAGATAAACAATTTTTAACGACCTTAACAATGTTTTTATAGTTATATAACGCTATTTAAAATAAGAGTATACGCCGAAATATAGTTAGGAAATGATATAAAAGTTATATTTGATGGTAAAACGGGGTTTTGATGTGTTTAGAGTTTTCTACTGTTATAATAAAAGTTTGGGTTAAGGGCGTCCCAAAAGCAATGTTTTCCAATAACAAGATACGGAATGGAATGTGTGTTTGGGAGAAATCTAAAAGGCATAAGCTCGAATGTTACTGCCCCAAAAATTCCATAAAACTGTTTTAATTGAAATAAGGAAAGTTATGTTAAATGTTGTTAATGAGTACTTTTAAAATATTTAATGAAATGACATCAGCTATAAAAAAAAGGCATTTTCTGGTTTAATGAAATATGACTGAGTATCAAATTCCACCCCATGATTAAAAAGTAAAAGTCAGAAAATGCTGCTTTGTTGTGCTATTATGATATTTAGGCCGAGGAAGGTCCACGGCAGTGAAAGGAAGGAAAGTCCAGGTCTATAGAGATCACCAGTCCACGCCAGTGAAAGGAAGGAAAGCCCAGGTCTATAGAGGTCACCAGTCCACGCCAGTGAAAGGAAGGAAAGTCCAGGTCTATAGAGATCACCAGTCCACGCCAGTGGAAGGAAGGAAAGTCAGGTCTAGAGATCACCAGTCCACACACGACAGTAAAAGGAAGTAAAGCTCTGGTCTATAGAGATCACCAGTCCATGCCAGTGAAAGGAAGGAAAGTCAGGTCTATAGAGATCACCAGTCCACGACGGTAAAAGGAAGTAAAGCCCTGGTCTATATAGATCACCAGTCCATGCCAGTGAAAATAAGGAAAGTCAGGTCTATAGAGATCACCAGTCCACGACGGTAAAAGGAAGTAAAGCCCTGGTCTATAGAGATCACCAGTCCATGCCAGTGAAAATAAGGAAAGTCAGGTCTATAGAGATCATCCTGAAGGGCCTATGGAGCAGGGTTACTGAGCCGAACTGACACACGGGCAGAGAAGAGAGAGAGAGGTCTAGACAACAGAGGCGTCAGACGGTTGCGTAAGGTTTGTCCGCCCTAGTCAAGGTCGGGGTTAGTTAGTCCGCCACGCCGGGCGCACTAATTGGACCCCTCTACACAAACTATTGTAGTTGTAGGCGTTGTCGCATCAATGGAGCCTTTCACCACAGGCCTTGGTAGATCATCAACTCTCCATGTTCACAGCGATGGTAATTCGCTAGATGCACCAATGAAGTAGCTCAAATATCGGAGTTGAAATTGAGGTATTATTTGAAATATGGCAAATTTTTGTCGAATCATGTTTTGAATCCATGCTCGCAATATTAATATTGTGTCTATAACACATAGGCATTATCTCATCACCAGATACAAACACAGTTTGGAAATGCAGATATTCCTTCTTATAATATATTCAAGGGTTATTTTTAAAAACGTGTTTATTTATCACGATAATCAGCCTCGCGCATAACCCTATTCTATTTTTGATTTTTTTTCAAGCACTCAAATCAGAATTGCAACTTCAAACTATTATTCTAACGAGATTTGATATAAAACCAAACTTTGTTACATACAACGGCAGTCAAACATTTGCCAAGTTTGGACAAAGAGGGAAAAATCAAACGTCAAATCACACGTATTGATTATCTGATTTTTCCTTTTTCAATATATAAAAAAAGAATGTTGTTAAGAATTTCCTCTTTGTTAGGATTTCCCCTTTTCGTCCTGTTTACCTTGCCAAGTTTAGAGCAGGACGTGATTATTTGAGCAGCAACAGGTCTTTCTATTTATTGGACACCAGCTGTTGGAAAAAAGAGAGAGAGAGAAGATGTTTGGAGAACCAGCGATGTCATTTTGTCAAATAGTGTGATAAAATTTTATCATAAAACGACAACAAAATTGTGAGCCAACTATAATTAAATCTGAAATATAAGCCTAAATTTTAAAAATGTCTTCCTAAAAATTATTTTCCACATTAGTGGTGAACTGTCTACGAAGTGGCGTACCAACTACAGGAATACCTCAATACAACTCTTTTACAATCACCCATTGTTGCAGTTGGCTCCCACAATAGATTATTATATTATAGAATTAGAAAAAGATAGCAGATCACCATTGCTATGACATGGGGAGTTTATGGACGGCTTCAGTAGATGTGATACCAGGAAACAATCAACGCTTCAAGGATATCGTAAATTTTCGGGAGGAAATCTCGCCAAGACGCTCTCACATTTAAATAAGCCTTCTATGTATTATTATATCACCGATATATTTTCTAAATATATTGTAATATTTAATTTAAAAAGGCATATATTGGATCAAAATATTATTTATTTTACCAATATTTCAGTTGGCTGAACGCCAACCTTTATCAAGGCATTACATTTTTGTAAAGATATTGCAATATATATTCGAAAGGTAAAGCTGTTTAGGAGGCGAAATATAGAAACATCGAAATATAGAAGCATGACAACTTAATGTAAGCAACCATCTTTGAGAGAGGAGGATATTCATACAAAAATCAGCCAGCCCTCCCTTTTTTTTTTTTTTTTTAAGAGTACAACGAAGCCATTTTTCAATCATCCATCAGAAGAAAAAGACGCTTTAAATCAATGAATATGCCACAGCACTAGGTTCGGCGAATTCACAAAGTAACAATTCAATAAAAGAATCCCTTGTATAAATAAAACAATGAAAATATCAGGTTACCACATATAAGTTTTTTTCTTCTTCTTTCTTATCTCCACTCAATAATATTAGGATATCAAGCTTGTAAAGCTTGAGACTTTTGATGGTGTCTGCCGGGGAAGAGTAGATCTCATCAATGGATGAGTCAATACAATCAATAATGTGTTTTGGGGTTGCAGGTTGAGAATTGCACTTGGTACATAGTGGGAAAACCTTGCAACCATTCTGAAAAGTCATTGTCCGTAGATGACCAGACTTAAAGTTTCTTTCTTGAAAATGTTTAAATCATATCCCTAGATAATTCTAGAATTACATCCCTTCTATAAGAGAAAACACGATATTTGTTTATTTGCTTTTTCTGTAGAAGGGTTTTAATGTCCGAAAGCTAGGGAGATTTGATTTAAAATATTTTTTAAAAGAAACATATCCCTGGAAGCCCTATATTTTTCATCTTAATAAAGTAATATTTCAACACAAGAGTTCACTATTATCAAATATTTTTATCTATTGACACATCAATTTTAATAATACAATTTATTATAAGCGGCTACTCGTAGAATTATGGCTCGAATATCTTCAATATTCGAACTCCTTAATTCGCATATTTAACATCGGCCTTTAGGTCATCGATACATTGGTCAGTACACACATCGCGATATCTTACAGCAGGGATAGCCGGAGCGAGAGGACAAACGACTGGTAACAAAGGAGGGCAAGAAAGCAGCAGACGGTGGATTTTTTACCAGACGCGCGAGACATCGACCGTCTGGAAAGAGGGGTGGTGGCCGCCGCCCTTGAAACCCAGACATCCTGTACCCACCCCCCCGTCCGTCCGTCCACGAACGCTTCACGATTCTGCGGGCTATCTCTGCGCCAAGTTCATTTTCCCTGTACATATTGTAGTATTTGTACTACCGAACAAGTATCTTAGGGACCACGTTAATTTCTGAACCCTTCCTATTATTGTAGATGTACCGCCGAACAAGTCATCACAGGGACCATATTAATTTCTGAATTCTTACTATTGTTATATTTGTACCACCGAACAAGTATCGCAGGGGGCATGTTAATTTCTGAACCCTTCATAATATTGTGTTTGTACCGCCGAACAAGTATCATAGGGACCATGTTAATTTCTGAACCCTTCCTATTATTGTATTTGTACCGCCGAACAAGTATCTTAGGGACCATGTTAACTTCTGAACCCTTCCAATTGTTATATTGTCATCACAGGGACCATTCAACAAATATGTAACATTACTTAGCAACCCAACATATATATATATATTGACACAGGGATCAAACATGCTTAATACAAACGAGATCAATAAAAAGGGCTTTTTTTAACATTTATACCTCTCTTATGCTATTTAAATATTACGTGACGACAACTTTTATTAGTAAAAAATAAATTATACTATAATTATTATCACTATCATTATATATGAACGTTCTTCCCTGATTTATAATATTATATATATACGAGATACTCCTGTTGAGAAGGACTGACAAATCCGAAAGCTTGAAAATAAAAATTTGAACAAGAAACTTAACCCTGAAAGCTTTATTTATTTTATAATACTATCATTATATAAAACAATATAAAATATAAAAAAACTATATTCATTAAGTCTATTAAAACTACAAGCTACATAGAAAAATACCAACAGACAAACTACCAATATAACTATATAAAAACGCTTCCTTTAAAATAATGGAACCATCATGGTATAAAAACGCGTTCGTTATTACATCCAAAACCCTAAATGTTTCTTTCTTTTAAAACAAAGAATGTAACACAAGAGGACTTTTAAAAGTAACAACCGTATTAAAAGAAATGAAACAAAAGAAGGCAGGAAGCCCAAAATAATTATATTGATATTGATGATCCAATTAAAAAGCAAATAGAAAAGGATGGTTAGTTAGATCGGCTTGTAGCTTAAAAGTAACGAAGGGAAGAAAGGGAGATACAAAAGTTATTTAAGTTGGAGAATCAATTTGTGAAGAGCTTCTTAAATCTTCAGTCGAGAGAAGATCAGTTTTAATTTAATGGGCTGGTTGTGTTTTTTTTTTTTTAGGAGATCTGACGTTTAACAACTACGCTATTAGCTTCGTGTTTGCACGATAAACAGAATCTTTGAATATACCAAGATGAAAATTGTAAAAATATTTTGTTTTGGCGATAGCCATCAATGTTTATATTTGAAAGAAAATATTCAAAATGTTTTTCACATTGAATCGCGGTTTCACGCAATTCTGGCCTTAACTACCCGTTTCATGATTTTTCAGGATGCCTGAATGATCAATTTTTTTAGTCGTTGAGGTACAGCTTGCACCACGCTGATGAGGGCCAACATTCCGAAACGCGTCCGTGGTTAGCTTTTCTTGATTAATCAAGAATGGGTATTTGGCCAATTCTGTAATAATTAAAAATCAACGAGAATAGTTGATATTTATTCCGATAGATGGCGCAAGCCATCAGCAACTTTCAGTTGCACGATAAGGAGATGCCTTTTTTCATAATAGATGTTGTATAGTTGAGAAATAATTTTCGTTTTATCGGTGTATATTTGAAGATAGATTTCTGTGTTAGTGGAGAGAGTCAGTAGCAAATACGCCATTAGCTTCGGGTTTGCACGATAAACAGAACCTTTAAATCAAAAAGATGAAAATTGCAAAAACATTTTGTTTTAGTGATACCCATCGATGTTTATATTTGAAAGAAAAACATTGAAAAAATTGGATTTTGAATATTTGAGAATAATTGTTAGTTTTAGCGGTGTATATTCGGCAATAGATTCCTGTATATAATAAGCAGAAAGATCCAATACAGTATTAGAGCTCTTAAGAAACAGTCTGGTAGATTAAATTGGCGAAGCCGCTAGGAGGGTTCACCACTGACGAGCAAAGCCTTCCCAATATTTTTTCATCGCAGTAAGGACAGTAGAAGTTTGATTTATTTGTGAAAATAAACATTCGCTTCTTAATGCCTTCATTCGTTATATTCCTGGAGAGTCAGGGGGGTTTGACAACTAGGTTGTTGTTGTGGAGTTATTCTAGTTTATTCTTGGAGTCATCCTGTATGCTGATTTCTTCATATGATTCTTTTCGCCTATTGTAACTTTGATCAATAATTTTAAAGTAAAAATGTTGGTTTAAAATAATGAACTCAATCTATATCAGCGAGGAATGTGCTGAGTGGTAGTAACTTCCGTAGTAGTAGTCTAGTAGTCAAAGAGGTGAATCCAATCTAGGTGACGGCCAATCCATTGTGGCATCTAGCCCTCGCCAGCCAGCCGTACCACCAGCACACATGCACATACTCCCCCTAAGAGTGCGTCCAGGTGAAGTTAAATATTGTAGCTAGGTGGAATTGTCCCCTGGCCTTTAGAGAAACTTTGAAGAATATTATATTATCGTAAATATAGAGGCTGCCTGGCCAGCATTCATAGTTCTTAAAATTAAAGATACTTCGGCCAGTAAATATTTTTATTTAACTCGACGTTTCGACAAAAATATTTTATCCTCGTAGAATACTCCTACTTGTAGAATAATTTTTTAACGCCTTGCCAAATGCTTCCATTTTTATTTGCTCCTGGCGAGGACAAAAGATTTTTGTCGAAACCTCGAGATAATAAAAATATTTACTGGACCGAAGAATTGTAAGAAATAATAGATTATTTAGAAAAGAATTTATGAGCTTGATTGTATTAATTAAGAGTTTTTCTGTATATAATTTTCATTATTACCATTAAATATGATTAGTTTTTACTTTTTATTATTTTCATTTGCAAACTCCATATATACACACACACACACACACACACAAAGCCTTTATTAAGACATTAGTCTTATACAGATTCTCCGTACAAGGTGCAATATCAGGAAAAGAGCAGCCAAACTCCATATATAAGACTCCATATGTTTTAATAAATGCTTTTGTGTGTGTATTATTTGGAAAAGAGCAGGAATTATTTAACCTCACACAAGATACCTCTCAAACTTAAGACCGCAACAATCTCGCGACATAGGAAGTTGAATATTCAAGAGATGGTAAGTTAAATACAATTCAATTAAACGACCCGGCAATTAACTTGCCAATGTTGGAAGACAGCGGTTGTGTTTGGAATTAACAATTGTCTGATTTTAACCTGGCGGTTACTGGCACATATTGGACTATAGGGTATGTCAATGAAAAGTCTTCGAGACCTGAAATCCATTTTATTCTATATCTGTGTTTTTAAGTCAAATAAAAACAAAAAAAAATCATAGAATTTTTCAAAAATACCGAAATTTCCTAATATTAATATCAACTTATATTAATTTTTCTATTGATTTACTCCTTATATAATATAACCAGACTATAAATATAATTAGGTTAAACTGTTAAGAAAGAAGGCATCGAAAATTAGAACACTAAACTGCCGACTAATACCATTCGAGTCCACCACGTGGACTGTGGGCAGATGGATATGTTCCACTTCCATAGTGTCGGCTTGGTTACTTGGATTCCCTGGTTAGGATGGACCTATTGTGAAGCTCTGAAGTATTTTTTATACTCTCACATGCTTCAATGGTGGAGTTAGGAACATAGGTATTGATTTTCAGAATCTTTACTTGTTTTCACGGGGCGAAACACCTAGAAGGATCACACGTAAATGAATTCTACAAAGCTCTAATAGGTATTAAGAAAAAGACATATCCTTATCGTACAACTAAAAGTTGCTGATGGCTTGTCCCATCTATCGGAATAAATATTAATTATTAATTGATTTGGGTATTCTGCCAATTATGTAATAATTAAAAATCAATGAATAGTTGATATTTATTCCGATAGATGGCGCAAGCCATCAGCAACTTTCATTTGCACGATAAGGAGATGTTTTTTTTCTTAATTTATGGACCTTATCCCAGTACAATGTCACATTTGTACTATTTTTTTCACATTCTAATAAGTATGCTCCTTTAGTGAATCAATTTTCAAATCAAAGACTAACTCTATTTCCACATTTCGGTGTATTTAATTACACCAGCGAAGAGAAACTGATTATTTTCCCATCTCGAGAGCCAAGATAAAGTAGAAGGCGAGAAGTAAAACAAAGGATTGTAACAAACTATCAAGTGGATAAATTATCTGGTCAGCTCTTTCTCTCGTTATGTTTTTAGTAAACCGGGAGTGTGGAGTTAACTAAAAAGTGTAGTTAATTAACTTTAGTAAAAAGATCAAGAGATCTCCTAAGTGTTAGTTATTACCTCTCTAGAGACTCACGTTTAGATACACGTGAGGTTTATAATTATGGAGCAGCTGTGGAACATTTAACTAGCACACAGTCGGACGGACAGGCGGCACGGGGAAATTTGACTGTATCCTAAACCCAGGTGTCGGCAAACTGCGAGCTACATGCGGCTCTTTGGATGTGAAGCTGCGGCTCTTTATATAGTTTCATACGTGAATATTATTTATGTGAGTACTATTTATTGTTGGCAAGAAAACATTTTGTGGCTCTTTAAAAAATCTGAAATTTTGTAAATTGCAATTTTTGACTTTTCCGACACAAAAGATTGCAGACTTCTGTCATAACCTATATTATGAATTTATTCAACTTTTACCTATTTTACAGATCAGTAAATTGTACTTTAGTAACACAACACAAAGGGAATCGAATATTTGACCGATTGAATCTGACCAAAATGCTTTGCTAGTCGCTTTTTTTTCACATGAAAAGCGTATTTACACAAACTTAGCTTTAAATACCCATTTCTTGATTTCTCAGGAAGTCTTTGAGACCAAATATTTGGTCGTAGAGGTCAATTTTGCACCACGCTAACGAGGGCCAACAGCCCGAAACGCGAACGTGATTGCTTTGCTTGATTTATCAAGAAATTGGGTTGGCCAAATATCACGGAACAAGTTAAATAAACGTTTAGTTTATTTTTGTTCGACTAGAACAGTGTATTTATGAGTTGTTTTATTCTTAAAATCGGTACCATTGTTGTATATATGTGCTGATGCTTTTAAAATTAAAAACAAAAAGTATGGGATGTAGAGTTTCAGTAGGTGGACTAATAGATTTCCAAAAAACAACGCTTCCTTCTTTTATAAAAAACAGTCTTATTTTTAAATGTGAGATTTCTGAAGATGCGAAAAACACCTTAAAACGCTCTCCAATCCACCTATGCTAATAAAATCCTCAGCCAAAACCACCTCAGGCCTCACCAAACCAGAAGAGTACTTGACCCAAATTGAAGTCCCTTTCTTTATCTCTACATTCGGAGTTAGTGGCAAAGTTACAATTGAGAGAGAGAGAGCAATTAACTCTTAATTGTTTAATTAAAGTGAATACCAAATTAGAGACTTGTAATTTACCTGAAGACAATTGTTTTGTTTATTTTGTTGATCGTGGAGTTTAGGAATGCATCGAGGTGATTAGTGCCTCTCTCAAGTTTTTGTTAATTTCCCCTTCTTGAGAGGATCGAAGTGGAAACTAGCCCCACACCTATACTTGATTATTGACAGGAAAGTCACTTTCGAATGTTAATTTAATCATTACGCACGATCAAGGTCCAACAAAGGTCGTGGCCATGCAATGGCTTGGCGACGCTATAGAGAGCTTGAGTCTCACAAGGAAAATTCTTCAATAGCAAAGGTAGATGGCATAATTGACAGGAAAGCCTCTTTTGGCTGTCAATTTAATCATAACGTGTGATCAAGGTCGAACAAAGGTCGTGGTTCGAATCACATTGCCTAGAGGAGGAGAAAAGTTTTATCCAGTTTACTATAGCACTCGCTTGGTTTATCTCAACGACTTCAACCAGCCATGAGAGAACTATTTTTGTTCAAATTCCATATTTCACAGTGACCTAAATTGGGTTAGGAAAGTCAAAGAAACTTTTCACGGGAATTTATTATTGGAACAGGGTTCTGGTATGACGGCAAACTTTCTTGGAAAAGGTGAAAATTATTTGGAATAAGCAGATATTTCAAATTCATTCTCCTCTATTTGATAAGGAAATACCCAGTTGAACCAAGGTGTGGGGGGAGACTTCGAGCCGTTCCCCCGTAGCGTTGGGGCCGGAATTCCACACACCTCTCCACATCCGTGGTCTTGTAGAAACAGAGACTAAGATATAGGAGCCCTGTTAGGATCGGTAGTGGCCTTTGGAAAATATGCTTAGAATGATATTGACCTTAGGTTTTACTAAAATACTAATTGTCCTTAAGAAAAATATGTAGTGAAGTATGTATTGTATATGAAGAAGTGGTATTATATAAAATATATTTTCACCATCATATATGAGTGTTCTATCCCGACATCACACTTGTAGTATTACGCCGTGATATGCGGGTGGATGTAGTATGATTAAATACTGTATTTATATCAACAGCAGATGCCCAAAGATAACCAAATATTTTAATCTTAAGCACGGTTATTATTATTATTTTTTTTAATAAATCGATTTCAGGAGTTGAATTCGTGGTCTTAAATCTTGTTTAGTCTAAATTGGCTTTCATACCAGAATTGTATTTGACACTAGAGGTCGTATATTCAAATAAGTCTTAAATCCGGTAGGTCTAAAGGCGAAAATCGACAGAATCTGTGAGAGATGGACACACTTATTGTGATTGGCTCTTAAAACATCTCTCTCTCTCTCTCTCTCAATTGTAACTTTGCCACTAACTCCGAATGTAGAGATAAAGAAAGACACTTCAATTTGGGTCAAGTACTCTCCTGGTTTGGTGAGGCCTGATGTAGTTTTGGCTGAGAATTTTATTGGAATAGGTGGATTGGAGAGCGTTTTAAGGTGTTTTCGTTTCTTCAGAAATCTCAAATTTAAAAATAAGACTTGTTTATAAAAGAACGTCGTTGGAAATTAAATAGTCCACTTACTGAAAACTCGACATCTCTTACAACTACACTATAATCAGTCACTCCTACATTCCAAAAATATATAAGCCTAACAAAGTTTACAACACTCTACCACGAAATCAATACTGAACCTTTTTCTCACTCTTTTAAAAGTGTCACATTAATATATATAATTATATGCAAAAAGGATGTCGAAGGACTCCATTTTACTTTGATAAATTGCGCCATACCCATAAAAAAAGGTATTTCTAAAAAAAAAACGCGATAGAGATAAAAGGTTTTGACATCAATTTAAAATGTTACGGATTTTTTTTTTTTTTTGCTCTCATCGATTCAGCTGATTTTGTAATTTCCAAGAAAATAAAAAGATTGGAGAAAGAGAGAGTAGTTTGAGATCTCTCAGAGGTAAAATGGAATGAAACCAATACGATACTGTAACCTAAAACTCGAAGCTCCTGTTACCAGAGAAGACAATCGCACAAAAAGTAGATTTGTCTTAGACATTTTTATGGAATTTTTCTCATAAGAGATATCTAATTCCTTTCTATAAAAAGACTTTCCAATTGAATTGAAGTAAGTGAAAAAGCTACAAAGAGAAGCTTCTTTAGCTTGTTGACGAGTTTGGAATAACATTTTAGAAAGATAGGTTTTAAGTAAAAATAGATTGTGTTGGCATCTGAAAGGCTAATGGGATGATAGGCCAGATCTGGAAGGCCTTCTGCGAGATAGAATCCTTGTATTTACTATCTCTTCGGCGGTCTCAATCCCGATGAGGGACATAGCAGGAACTCATGGTATACACGTTGGTTCTGTCTGAATTTTCCAAAGCTAGTGTTGTGGCTTATTCTTTTCATCATATTCTATGCTTTCTGCACAGAAACGATGAACAAAATGCAGTGTTTTGATGAATTTATTAAAAGCTTTGTTTTTAATGCATTCTCATTAAAAGGAACAGGTGCCTTTTTTTTCAGCTAAAATAGATGTATAGAAACATACTTCCACAGTACTGGAAAAGCTCATGTCAATAGATTCCCTAACATGCAGGAAATTACATATTATAGAAGGAAAACTGCAGGAAAAGCGATAGATAACAAACCTGATATAAATGAAGAAGAAGGCCAATGCAATATATTTTAAATTCTGAAATACCGTTATTTTGTACAACAGATTTTTTTTTATTATCCCATGGGTAAGAAAGATTACACCAGGTCATGAAGGTTGAAAAACAATATTTTTTTCTACTATAGTTTTGGGGTTCTTGTATAGGTCTTCCTACTTAGCTCCAATACAGTCCAGTATAGTACAATACAAGAAGAATAGTACAATACTTGTATAATAAAACTATGGACCAGCCTTTGGTGTATCGTATTAGAACAAAAACGCCACGTACACCGCAGAATCTGTAAGAATTCCACTTTCCATGAACCGTGTGGTTGTAAATCCAGCTCCTCTGAGACACGTCCTCTCCTGTCAAAACAGGAATTTCTCCTCAATTTCATAACTGGGAATATTGAAACCTTGTGTGGGGATTAGATTTGTCAGTGTAATGTCTATGTCGCGGAAACAAGGTATGTGGGTGTTAAAAAAGGAGTCTCACATAATAGTAGAAGTGCCCGAGTTTAACTTGGTGAAACCGCTGACAGAGTTTACTACTGATGAACTATGTCCTCTCATATATTATCTATCATTGCAGAATCGCCTTTAGAAGTGTCTTTTAAAATCTTTCAAATCGATGCCAAAAATTATAGAATTTATTTGATACATGGCACTCTTCAAGAGATTTAATATTTAAATGTTTAACCTTATTAACAAACAAAACTCGATTTAAAAATAATTCTTACTTTAAAATGACACCAAAGTATTACAAACGTTGATTGTAACATTCAATAATAACTATTTCTATCCAACTCTGCCTTTGCCGGTCCCAAGCCCGGATGAGAAAGGAGGAGGGGGAGCAGTAACAAGCTCACTAAAAAACCTGGGTTCACCTGGCCCGGCTGATAGTACCCTGTAAGGGCTCCTGATCCAGGGATACAGGATGAACAGTGTTTGTACTTTTTGCAGCTGCACATGGCGTCTGTTCCTCATGTCAGAGGCGGCCATTTCTTTTGGAGCTAAGTCGGCCTGCCACTGAGTAGTACTTCCAGTCTTAATGACAAAGGCAGATGCTTTCTACTTCACCCAGTCATGATGGTTGCCAACTTGATACTCTAGAATGATTGAGAGTGGAGATAAGAAAGAAGAAGACTATTTCTATCCAAGGTACACATAGGAAAAGCCGTTGTTGTGAAGTTCGGACTACTGGGAATACACCTATCTCATGTCTACACCTACCTGTTCGATTTTGCACTAACAAGATGCAAACGTAAAGATACACGAAAAATACTTCCCTATAAATTAAAACTATAAAGTTGTCCCAAAAGTTCGTAAACATGTTTATGATTTATATTTTGCAAGTGTTTATGAACTTTTGGTACAACCTTGTTAATATTGGTAACCTTGGTAAAATTATAACAGAATTCTTATAGAAGAATGATTTAATTTCTGATGTTCTATATCAAGGGTGGCCAATCAGCAGGTGGGCCAAGTTTCAGAATTACAAGGTTGTCCCAAAAGTTCGTAAACACTTACAAAATATAAATCATAATATGTTTACGAAATTTTGGGACAACCTTATATTTAATAAACACAATTAACCATCAATTCAATGTGTTTAAGCCCAGAATGTATTGAACGATAAAGAAATAGAGATGGACGGAAACAAGGCTTCTCAATAGGCCAGTGAAAGTTTCCGTTTGGAAGAAAGCTCGCGACAAAGGCCAACAAACACTCCAGTCGCCAGTTTACGATAGGAATAAAGGAGAGAGAAACAACGGATTTGTTTAGAATTCCTAAAATTCTTCGAGCACGGCGGCCCAAAGTAGGAAAGAATCGATAGAAATGTTTTAAGAATTCGAATTGTATAAAATCAAGACGTTACTGGGATTTTTTAAATAATTCTAGTGAATAACGGCAATATTTTATTATCATACACAGGCCGTCGTCTTTCTCTCCAACACCTTGGCCGGTACACATCCTCTATGTGCTAATCTCAGTAATTGAGGAACATTTCCCCCCGTTCTGAAGATATTCCTTACAATAAATTTGTGATAGGTAGGCATGCATTAGTTGTAGCGTTGACTTTCAAAAATAAATAAAAGATAGTACTATCTTATCGCTTTACAAATTTTGCTAATTCAGCTTCAGTTTATCACGACACCCTCACAACTGGTGGTATGCGCGACAAACCGGGACTCGGGATCTAATCCTACCTTCTTGAACAGTTTTTATATTAGGAAATAATACTGTTGTCACAATGGCCCTTGCATAATTCCAATCTCATCAGTGAAAGCAACCAGGACTTTGACATTTGCAAACACGAGGTCGAACTCATGTAGAGGCAGCCGCAAACTCACTATAATTCTCATGGCTGCCATGTGTACTGGAGAACACAACGAAGATCCTCTTTTGAGAATTCGAAACTATTATAAACGCGTATGATTCTTTTAAAAATTAAACAATTTTACTACTGTCCTTACTGCAATCAGTGGCCCTCCCATTAATTTTTAATTGCAGTAAGGGCAGTCGAAATTTGTTTAATTTTTAAAAGAATCATACGTGTCTATAATAGTTTCGAATTCTCATAACAGATGGCGCTGTAAAGGTCCTCTTAGTTGACAGGATTGTCTTCCGAGATATTTTATTCCTCTTCTTTTTAAACCGTCTACTTGGAGTGAGAGGTATGCAAAATATCAGCCTTTATTTTAAATTAGAAAACATTCAGCTCAATCTCGCAGATGCATCCGTCGTTCAGTAAGTTTATTACACACCTAACACACACCAGATTAAAAATATAAAGTTAAGTGCCTGGAGAAAATGTTTTTTATTAATCGAATACACGAGCTTTCGGGCAGTCACGCCCTTCAACTGGTAATTTTACCAGTTGAAGGGCGTGACTGCCCGAAAGCTCGTGTATTCGATTAATAAAAAACATTTTCTCCTGGCACTTAACTTTATATTTTTAATATCCCAAGGAGAAAGTTTCTACGATTAAATAAACACACCAGATTATTTTCAGAGACAAGATGTTTGTGTTACACGAATGTTCTACAGGAAAAGTGAGCTCTCCTGGGTTATTCCAAGTTCACCTATCAGAACCAGACTTAATTTGCTTGGTCAAAAACTCTCAATTTCTATATTCTCTTTAAAATATAGTTTATCTTTATGACATCTAAAATTTATTCCCAAAGTTAATATATTCTTTGTGCCTTTTTTTTTGCATTCATTCCAAAATTTCGCTCATATTAATATGTGTATTTTTACCCCACAAAGAGCATATATGCAAAGGTTTAGTATCATGTATTATAAACGAAAGAAATGTACCCGTACACTGTGGAAAGCCTCCATAGAAAAACTATTTATAAACCAAAACTTTCACTAAACACTTTATAACGAAAAGCTCCCCCATAAGATATATTATCTAGTAGACATCAGTGCCTGGCTCCACGCGAGTAAGCAGAATCAACAAAATATGCTAATATAGCCTCTTATCGGACAAACATGGACTTGGAATTGTGGCTCTTCCGGCCGCACTCGTTATCAACGTCTTATCCGGATAGGTCGACCGCTGGGGAACCTATACGCAAATTACCTATATACAAATTACCTAAAACCTATATGCAAATTATCAGGCTAATTGCATATCCCGGCGTTGAAACCACTCCTTCCAAATTTTACCCTATATGGCGTCAACGCAACACCTACCCACAAACCTTTCTTTGACTACATATATAATTGTACAGTAGAACATACATGAGAGGACACTCGCGCTAGAAGACATCTCTCTGTGAAGTTTTCATTTGCAAAATTACCATTTTTACTATTTAGCAACTCTCCAGATAGAGGATACCTCTCCCTAAAGGACACTTTGGCTCTGTAATTAGATGTCCTTTACAGGTAGTTTGTACTGTATATAAATTATTTATAACTATCAGCCAGTTTTCCTCTAGCATTCTATCTAATGATAAAATTCTCTCTCTCTCTCGCTTGTTCGGCGGTACATATACTAAAATTGGAACGATACAGAGAAGATTAGCATGGCCCCTGCGCAAGGATGACACGCAAAATCGTGAAGCGTTCTCTCTCTCTCTCTAGAAATATAAACTGATATATTTTAATAATATCAAAAAGCACATCTCCAAGTCTAAGTTTCTTGTACAATTTCATTTCTCTAGCTTTCGGGGTAACATTCCTTTCAACAGAAGCAACTAGTACTATAACATCTAGTTATAATTATACGTGTATAGTTATGTAAGTAGAAGTTATAGTACTAGTTGCTTCTGTGGAAGGGCATGTTTGCCCGAATGCTAGAGAAATAAAATTGTACCAGAAACCTAGCCCTGGATGTGCTTTTTGATATTATTAAAAGTCAGGGGATGAAAGTTTAAACTAATATCTATATTCTCCCTTTTAATTTGGTTATGGAATTCTGGCTCGAAGAACATCATCTAATACAGAAGAACACAACTCCCATGAGAGACTATGGCCCAAAAAACATGGGTGGTCGTTCAATGAAGGTTGGATTCGATCAGAAGGAGTCGATGTTACTAATGTGGCCGTTAATGGGATGTACCGTTTGACATCAGCAAACCCGGTAGCTGTCGTCCAGCAGTGGAACAATGTCACAGCAGGTGGCAGGTCTAACAAATTAAAGCAGCTGTCAAACTCTAAGTGGCAATAATTGGAGACGTTCAATTTGCACCCAATTAGTGGAATCCCGTGTGACAAACATTGACGTCGGTAGGTATGAGAAAGTGCCACTACAGTAGTTAACAATAGGTAACGTCTTAGCTTTGAAAGATATGTTTCAACTACCTTTTTTCTGAGAGTTAACAAACTGCGGATTATTTCAACACAAACCATAGAGTCATCTATCAGCGAAAATGTGAAAGTTTTACAACTATTAAACAGAAACACTCACACACATACACAACACAAACACCCACAACAACACATACACAACACAACAACAACACATAACAAACACAACAGCAGCAGCACAAACACACACACAACACAACAACAACACAAACACATACACAACAACAACAACACAAACACACGCAACAACACATAACAAACACAACAACAGAACAAACAGACGCAGCAACAAATACACAGCACAAACACACAACAACACAGACACGCAAACGACAACACACACCCAACAACAACAATAAAAACACAAACAACACACAAAACAACACAGATAACCCGACACCTACTCCTCTAGCCAAGAAGGATGTAACCATCATATACCTTTTATCAAATAATGGATGTTCCATCTCGGCGATATTTTCTGGGCGTCACATTTTAAATAGCCGTTTTTATATCGAGGCAGTTAAATGGCGACTTGGAGCATGCTGCGCTTTAAATCTCTAACTTCTCCTCCAATACATAGCTGACAGCGCTTTTATTCGAATAATATATTGTGGGGGCAATAAAATTGGGGAATTGTTACTTTGAAAGAACTCACAAAAACAATATGTTTTTCGATTCGAAATATCCAATCACATTAGTGCATGTACTTGTACAGAATCTATACATCAATGTAAAACTACATATGTAGTGCACTTACAGTACTTAAAGTATCTAGTTAATATGATTATCAAGACCTCAACTGGGCATCCTATCTTGAGATGAGCAGAATAATTAATTAATAAAATATGTTTATGCTTTTATTAAAGTGCACTAAAATGGAAAAAATAAATATTTCAGCTACCGCCATAGAACAATTAGATTTATGAGTATCAATTGAAGCGGCGAGGGACGATCATCAAGAATTTCGAACTTAGAGTGATTCAATATGAAGCCATTCATCAGCAAGCTTTCATGTTTCACTGAATATAATACCTCTTCACTCAGTATACGATGATTGTCCCCCACCGCCTTTATTTTGACTCGTATAGATCTAATTGTTCAATGGCGCGGTAGCTGAAATATTTTCTCCTTTTTAATGCATTTGAATAAAAGCTTTTTTTTTTTTAGAAAAAAAAAACTATTTTTACTAATTCATTATTTAATTAATTTTTAGTTCTTAATTCTAAATGTATAAAAACTTGTCATTATAATTTTAATTTTTAAATTTAGTTACTTTTTTTATTTGAATTATTACAACTGATTATATATTTCTCTCTGACAATCTACACTTAAAATTTATTTAGTTCATACTACCTATTTATTTTTTATGGAAGGCCCCCTGTCGCTCATTACACCTCAAATGGTTGCGCCTATTTTCTCCTTTATATACAGTTAAACCTGTCTATAGCGCCCCCTCTTGGGATTCATCAAAATAGGGTGCTATAGAGAGGAGGTGCTATAGACAGGTCACTTTTAATGTAAATCGCATCGTACTACGTATTTAAAATCGGGCGCTATAAAGAGGAAGGCGCTATTTAGAGGGGGCGCTATAGACAGGTTTAACTGTAATTTCTATTCAATAGCCTTTTATATATATAAATTCTATTCTATAGTGTATTCCAGACCTCGTGGCCACCTAGAAGTCTGATATTTTGTACAGTTGCGTTCTTAGCAGGATCGATGTACAAGATATCAGAATCCTATGTGTATTAAAACTTGGTTACAGAAATCTAAAGGAAATATAGAAAGTATATTCCAGTCCCGGCCACATTTTATGGAACTCCAGTCGCTCATTACGGCAAAGAAACGGCTGCGCCTATTTTTGTTTGTTTGAAAAGAAATTCTATTCTCTCGTTTATTCCAGACCCTCGAGGCCAACTAGAGGTCTGAAGTTTTCTACACTTGCAAGGTTTGAACTACATTCACGGATAAAACTTATGGAAGTGGAAAGTCTTTTGTCGATGGTCGTTTTGTTCACACTTGGTTATCTCGTGTGTCTTCAATAAATGTCACACTGTTTCAAATATCTTTCAGAGTTATTGTCTCAATTCCGATATATCTGCTAAAAGGTACAACTTTATTAAGTTTTTTCCATGAGTTTATTCATTGAATACCAGACTTCTACGTGATCAGAAAATATAGAAAAGAAATTGATCGCAAAAAAAATGATATTAAAAATATTGCGTCAATATTAGAATTAAAATTACTGACCACCCTGAACACCCAGAAATCTGGAATTTTGTTAACTCACATTGCTAGCTGTACTGAACGAGTCTACAAATGTTCAGATTTCTGTGTAGTCTGGAAGTCTGGAATTGACCACAAAATTTTAAATAATATATAATTAAAATTAATCCCATTGCCGATTACCCCGAAGTCTGATATTTTGTAAACTGCAATGACTTCAGGTTTGAACAAGTGTATCAAATTTTAGGCGTGTCCTGGAGTATATTAAAAATATATCACAATATTTAAAAGGAAAAAAATAGAAATTAGCCAATTCTCAACCACCCAGAAGTCTGAAATTTTGTCACCATGCATTGTCATCTAACATGCACATCCCCCCCGCCAATTTTTCTTCAGACTTCTATTCTTATTCTAAGTGTATTACAAGCTTTAGGGATAAACAAACAAACGACAGAGAGAGATTAGCAAGTTAAATAAAAGCTTTTAAAGACACCTTCTGATAGCGCTTCAATGATGGCAAGCAGCCTTTGTTGATTTCTTAAAGTTGACTAGTTCCATTCAAACATGTTGAGTCTTATTTATTTATGCACTTTCTCTCTTAGCTATCTACACGGACTGAACTGAAGGTCTGCATAGTTTACAGGAAGGGTTCACAACGAGTACAAGTAAGAAACAAGACATCTACAAGGACCTCTGCATAGTTTACAGGAAGGGTTCACAACGAGTACAAGTAAGAAACAAGACATCTACAAGGACCTCTGCATAGTTTACAGGAAGGGTTCACAACGAGTACAAGTAAGAAACAAGACATCTACAAGGACCTCTGCATAGTTTACAGGAAGGGTTCACAACGAGTACAAGTAAGAAACAAGACATCTACAAGGACCTCTGCATAGTTTACAGGAAGGGTTCACAACGAGTACAAGTAAGAAACAAGACATCTACAAGGACCTCTGCATAGTTTACAGGAAGGGTTCACAACGAGTACAAGTAAGAAACAAGACATCTACAAGGACTCTGCATAGTTTACAGGAAGGGTTCACAACGAGTACAAGTAAGAAACAAGACATCTACAAGGACCTCTGCATAGTTTACAGGAAGGGTTCACAACGAGTACAAGTAAGAAACAAGACATCTACAAGGACCTCTGCATAGTTTACAGGAAGGGTTCACAACGAGTACAAGTAAGAAACAAGACATCTACAAGGACCTCTGCATAGTTTACAGGAAGGGTTCACAACGAGTACAAGTAAGAAACAAGACATCTACAAGGACCTCTGCATAGTTTACAGGAAGGGTTCACAACGAGTACAAGTAAGAAACAAGACATCTACAAGGACCTCTGCATAGTTTACAGGAAGGGTTCACAACGAGTACAAGTAAGAAACAAGACATCTACAAGGACCTCTGCATAGTTTACAGGAAGGGTTCACAACGAGTACAAGTAAGAAACAAGACATCTACAAGGACCTCTGCATAGTTTACAGGAAGGGTTCACAACGAGTACAAGTAAGAAACAAGACATCTACAAGGACCTCTGCATAGTTTACAGGAAGGGTTCACAACGAGTACAAGTAAGAAACAAGACATCTACAAGGACCTCTGCATAGTTTACAGGAAGGGTTCACAACGAGTACAAGTAAGAAACAAGACATCTACAAGGACCTCTGCATAGTTTACAGGAAGGGTTCACAACGAGTACAAGTAAGAAACAAGACATCTACAAGGACCTCTGCATAGTTTACAGGAAGGGTTCACAACGAGTACAAGTAAGAAACAAGACATCTACAAGGACCTCTGCATTGTTTACAGGAAGGGTTCACAACGAGTACAAGTAAGAAACAAGACATCTACAAGGACCTCTGCATAGTTTACAGGAAGGGTTCACAACGAGTACAAGTAAGAAACAAGACATCTACAAGGACCTCTGCATAGTTTACAGGAAGGGTTCACAACGAGTACAAGTAAGAAACAAGACATCTACAAGGACCTCTGCCACCAAGGGTTAACTGTACAAGTAGGTACAGGAAACTCGGTATCTCCCGACTGTCCCACAATCTTATCGTGTGCTGGCGCCATTCCGGGGTGGTCGTGTCTCTGGGCAGTTTCCTCCGGCCTAATGGCGGGGAAAGGCATTCATCCCTTCTCTCGTTTTCCATTTCATTTTGATTTGTAAATGCATCTATTTTTATATCGAAAACTGATATAGTTTCGGTAAATATTGGTAAATGGGAGGAATAAATGAATACAAAAAATTAACCTTACTCTTGTGTCTGGAAACGTATGCACATCAAAGTAATTAAAACGGTTGTGAAATTTATGAGCATATTTGATGAAATAGGAGTATAGGAAGTGTGAGTAGGAAGTAACCTCTTGGAAAACTGCATAGTGGGAATGGGAACCTAAGGATGAGCGAGCCTATACGACTCTACCTATGGTGATCTAACATCAAGGTTAGAAACAAAATTTTTCTTTTGGTTCTTTCTAAATCAACGGAAGCATACATATTATTTATTTAACAAATGTCAATACATGTAATAAATATGTAATGAAGTGTTTCTAAACTATATTTATGGATGCAGACATATTTATGTACGCACATAGATAGAAAACATAGAAAGAATATCAAGCTTATAGGAGAATCATTGGATGATACATCTAATTAAAGGTTTGATTATCAATAAAACATATTTTCCTAGCATACCCAGTGCCATGCCACCTTTCTTAGCTTCAGGTTAAGGAGACCCTTCTGGAAGCTCAGCTTGTTTTATGTTCGTTTATAATAAAAGAAATGGCGCTTTCATAATTCTATGTGTCGTTGATTACGATCCAAAGGTCCGATGATCCCCGTCATTTCCTATAGTAGGAAGAGTATTATGCTGTAATTTTGTAGAAGCACTGATTGCTGCTGGTCCATTTCCATGATGCCCCTCCCGAATATTTATATCTGGAGGTCTGGTGGCAGCTTTGGTTGTAGAGACAATACAGAGAAAATGGTTGCATAAAATATGAAGAGGAAAGTGTTTTGGAAACCTTTTAATTGGCATCAGGTCCAATATTTAATTTAAATGCAGAAAAAAAATACAAAATAAGTTTTATACCCAAATGAAGCTGGAGAGGTTCCCCTATGATGGTTGGTAAAATCCTCAAGAGGTTTGATACAACGGAAGGACTAGGGTCAAAGCCATCCTGAATGTGATAACCAACTGTTTATATTTTTAAATAATATCCATGGAACAATTAATTTACTCTGTGATTTTATCATCATATCCACGTTGATCTTCTTCCCCAGAGTTATAAGAAAGCGGGTGTCATGGACTCCATTCTGTTCAGTCAAGTTAGGCAATATTCCTGTCAACCAAATGGCTATCCCTCTTCCGGGCATCAACACATCTTCAAAAATAACTTCACTGTAACTGTGTGTCGTTGTGTTTTTGACAAACTAAAATTGCTTTGTCACCCTGACGTAGTCTTACACCAGTTCTACGTGGCAATATTTCTTGGCCGTTTTGTTCCTGTAAATATATCAATACCTATATTGGTTCGGAAGAGATTCGAAAAACTCTTTGATTGAGACTATCTGAAGATGAATTTATCAAGTTATTAAACAAAACTACTATTTGTTAGACCAACATACACACACTACCTCTGCCTGACTTCACGGGTAGGAAGAACCTGGGCAGCAGAGAATCTGTGTGATACTCGCAACCAGCAAATACACCAAGAACGCAAGTTTAAACAGAACTCCTAATATAAAAAGTTAAGTAAATTATCTATCGTATATATGTCTATCGCAGATAATAATATATTAGCAATATCGACATATCAGAGAATCTGTGTGCGACTAGCAAAGACACCGAGATACAGTCAGGTAAACTCTCATATATTTGTCTATAGCAGATAATAATCTATGAAATATACCACAATATATCATAGAATATGTGTGATACAATCAGCAAAGACACCAAGAACGTAAGCTTAAATATAACTCCCAGGATACAGAAGTCAGGTACATTCTCTTATCTATCTAAGATCTATGACATATATCAATATATCAGAAAGAGAATGTTTAATGTTCACTATCAGCTAAGACACCAAGAACGTCACCTAAACAAAGCTCCCATGATACAGAAGTCAGGTACAGCTGCTGTCTGGAAAATGATAACCTAAAAACCAGAGAATCTCTATGATTCTCAATTCTATTTTTCTTCTATTTCTTCTATTTTTCTCCTGTTGAAGGGCAGTAATGCTCGAAATCCCAGCAAAATAAGAACAACTTTAAAAGAAATCTTTCACATAATGATTTCACGCTTCTTATGAATTCTCAAAATCAATCAAGACGCCAAGAACGTAAACATAAATCTCCAAACCTACAGAAACAACGTACATTTTCATATGACTGGTTCAGGATATAAGGAGACCTAGAGTACATATAAATACATTAAAGATACTATTTGGAGCTCACAATCAGCCAAGACACCAAGAAAGTAGGCCGAAAACAATATTAATAATATGCATAAACTACTTAAGCAATGAGTAGAGGAAAGATATCCAAGAAGCTGTCTACCGTCAGTCAAGAGCTCCATCATCATCTAGAAGCAACAACCAGACAGACAAACATCCTGAGTAGAGAGATACAATAGATAGAAGAAGAAAGAAACTATAATAAATTCAATCAATTTGCACAAAACTTATTAATCTTGCTCCCAGGAATTAAACCACTTAAGTTTTTAATCTCGTGAAAATTGATATAAAAGAGGAAGAAGACGCTTTTAATTTAATCTTTGCTTTTATACGAGAAAATTGAATATCATTTCTTTCTTATTTAAAATCTGCGTAACTCTCTCGCCTCCGGTAATTTTAGCTTTAATTACACCCGAGGATACAAATTGGAAAATACTAAGAGATCTTCTACATACGCTCTCAATAATTTTAAATTAGGAATTCCCCAAAATTGGAAGCTTGGAAGAATGTCAAAGTAGCTGGAATCCATTATAGAAAAAAAGGAATTCTGAAAAAAAGCGGAACCCCATTTAAAGTTATTTTTTTCTTTATAAATCTGGTTGTGGCATCGCCGCGCTTTTTTATATCGATAATTCTTTAATGCACAAATTTTGGTAAATGATTTTTTCAGCCACACCTAAGCTAGTTCGCGCGAGTTATCCCAAAATAAGGTATTGTTGCAGAAACCGCAGTCACCGACGTTGGAGGTTCCAGCAGTCACAGGTCGTGTGATACATGTTGGACGTGTTTGACATTAATTCTACAAAGTTGTCCTAGACCAGCAACCTTTTGAGTCGGAAGAGCCAAAAATTTCAATTTAAAAAATTTCAAAGTTTTTAAAGAGCCACAATTTTTTCTCTTACCATTAATAACACGAATACACGAAGAATTCACATCCAAAGAGCCGCAGGTTGCCGACCCCTGTCTTAGACGTTTATTGAACCAATTTTAAAAACACTACAAAGTTGTACCCCGACTTAAGTCCACCCTTTATATCCCGTAACGTCATACTGTGAATTAACTTAAAAATAGGTATTAAGTACTTCGACTTTGTAATTATAAGTAAAACTTTAAAATCATTTTAGTTTATTACAAACATTTTCCTGCTCGTCATTTGCCTGCTAACCAGATATTATAACATAGGTTCTAAACTTGTTCCCGGCTTGCGCTCACTTTTCAAGACTTATTTGCCGAACGTTAATATATTTTGTATAAGAGGAACCAACCTCTAGACTTGTCCTCCATATGATTCTAAACTCAATCTCCCTCTACAAGACTTCAGCACCCATTAGGGGTAATACCTCCCTACATTAGGAACTGCGATGATCTGGCGACTAGATGTTCTAGAGCCAACTCCAGGGACAAATTAGAAGGGATTCTCGGCGACTTGAAAGAATTGTGGGCAAAGATGAATTCTCATTGTATATTTGTGAACACATATATAAATAATACAAAATAATGCGGCTTATGATTGTAGAACGACATTTGAAAATTATCCCGCATGTGTTTCTTTTGAATGAAAAATCGAAATTTATTCCAAGGAGAAATAATGATTATGTCTAACCTTAGGGATGAAGTATGAAAGGATGAATTGTGAAGAGCAATGATAAACGGAAAAATAAAGTGTCCATGGGACATATATAAATGCCACGTTCCAACATTGTTACACATTGTGTTAATGTTTTATTTGATTTAGTGATCATGCTTGGCGCCATATATGAGAATCTCAACCACACTTTACACAAGTGGCTAAATTTCGGCCGGCCATTAGGACCTGGATTAGAGAAGTGGCAGAGAAGCATCTTTTAAAAACGATATGAACAACGCTTGATTATTGCACAAGTCCAACCTCGTCAGTGAATGAGGCCGTGACACACTTTAGAATATGTGACGTCTACCAGATTTTACATGTGGCGGCGCGCTTACAGTACGTAACCTTCCTGTGATCACATCACTCGCGTGCTATCTTGAATGGCTACATATATAAACGATGGTTTTTAATTTAAAAGTATATATATATTTTTTTCTATTGTTTTTTTTTTTCATATATATATATATTTATATAGTTATTACAGTTTATCTACACTCATGGAAAAAACTTAAGGAAGTAGAAAGTCTTTGATGTTGCAGAGTCGTGTTTTCTTAAAGAGACAAAGGCAATTTTGTTCACACTTGGTTATATCGTGTGTCTTCAATAAAGGTCGCTGTAATATCTTTCATAGTTACTGTCTGAATCCCGATAAACATGCTAAAATGTACAACTTCCTTAAGTGTTGTCAATGAGTGTATATATTCCAATGGTTAGATACCCTTGATAGAGGGTGATAAAATTACCAACACTCACACATCTAATAGAAGAACGGATTGTGAAGTCTTAAGAATTTTCAAAGGAAAATATCTGTCTCGTGTGATGACAAGACAATATATCATCTATTGTAATTAATGTGGTACACTAGAAGAAAGAGAGAGAAGACGTGTAAGTCAAACTAAATAAATGGATGGCTTACGTCAGACCAACTGTACAGCTATCTCACGTCGCACCTAACATGGAAGCAATATCGGGCTCCATAAATCCGGGTTATGATGTCCAACTCCTTCTCTGGTAGCAATAAAAAAAAAAAGGAAGATGCATGGTACTTATGTTGAGATTGGGTTGTCCACCAAATGGAACTTGCCAGATTAAAAGAGGATAAGGTAGCATAGTGAGGTCACAAGATGATATCACATCTTATTTGATTCATAAAAGTAACTTCACTTTTGGGCTAAAAAGAAAATTTGACTTTAATTGTGGACTGAAACTGCCCGTGAGTCAATGTTTTCGCAGCAGTTTCTAAAACACTAAATATGGCTAAAAGTAATTTCAGGTAGATTTGTCTTGGGAATACAATATTCCCTGGATGAAATGAAAAAAAAAAAAAGAAAAATTGAGAGCGTTCGCCACTGATAAAATTCCTTCTTAACATTTTTTTTTTTTTTTTTACCATCAGTTCAGTGAATGTAGAAATTTGTTTTAAAAATAACGAGCGCAAAAATGTTTCAATCTTGAATGTAAAATTTTTACCGTAACTAATCAAATGGCAAAATTGTTTCCAAAGGGCAATTTCTTTTTTTCACCAACCTCTCTTGAAGCCCATTCGTCTACATGCCACTTTTTTTCTTTCGATTACAGTCACGGGCATAAAGTTTCCATCAATCATACGAATTTCCGTCGTTTTTTTATTATTATTCGTCACTTTATTTATTCAGAAGCTAGAAAACGCCCTCAAGAATATGAGAAAAAAAAAAAACTTTCATCTCATCTATCAGTATTTAATAAATAAGGTGAAATTTTAACTACAGAACTACCCCGGGTGTCGTGAACACGGCAGATTCTCTTTTTTCGTAGCGTCCCCTATTTTTTACCATTTCTAAAGTCTCAAAAAAAAAAAACGTAGGTTTTATGCAACTTAGACGTACCCGAGTAGTCGGGCCCATCCAACAAAGAGCTATAATTATGAACACTTTCATTAATTTCCAATCCAAATTGATGAATTATATAAGGGAAAAAACGGCCAATGACAGGTAAATAATAATTGAAGTTATCTTCGCCCCCTTTTTTTTTTTCTTGTAGGTTCACGGGGTAAGGGCAGTGGGAAAAATTATTTTAATAGAAGGAGAGAGTAAAGAAAAAAGGCGCATTGAATTCTCGCAAAAGATGGCGCGCTTTATTCTTATTTTATAAAAACAAATGGTATAAAATCGATATAAAACAAGAGAAAATGGAACAAAAGAGTGTACCGCACGCTTATAACGCATTTGTCGGATATAATTTGTTTTCTGTGTGATTCATCAATCAACAGAAGGGGAATAAAAAACTTGTGGCAATTTCCACTTTTTACATAAATCTAAACCCACTTGTAACTCAGTACTTACTTACCTTGGTTGTCTTAATGTGTTGGACGGCTGGAGTTAGTGGGATTCAGCTAGAAGAAGTGTAAAAAAAAAATACACTAATGATATATCCTGAAATCCTTATCAAACGTATTGTTTAAAAGAGGAAAAATAAAAACCAGGTAAAAAGTTTCTTTTAATTTTGAATTTGCAAGCTTTCGAGCAAATATACTGCTCTTCGAGGGGCTGATACTCTAATCTCTTAATAATCTTTATACATGTATATAATAATATACATCCCAGTATAATATCTATTACTTTAGCTGTGAGCAATCTGATGCACGCCCGCGAGAACACATGCCAATAACAAAAGTTTTTCAATTATTTTTGTAGAAATATTATTAAGAGATTGTACATAAAGTATCAGCCCGTTGAAGAGCAGTATATTTGCTTGAAAACTTGAAAATTAAAAGAAACTTTTTACCTGATTTTTCCTCTTTCAAATAATTTCTGGATAACTGTTGCTCACATAAAAAATGGATTGTTCATCGTTTAACTCAAATACGTACTTTATTTTTCTCTAATGGGGAGAGGGACATATATGAAACGATTTTGCATATTTTCCTTACACATGGCCATGGTATGTACCATTCCTATTGTCGGAACTCTAGAAAAGTAGCTATGGAAATTTTAAAAAGTCGAACAATAAAAAAAGCAACAAATAATCCTCAAACAGTAGCAGGATCAAATAATTTTGGCGGGAGAGGTTACTTTTATCTTTATAGGATCCAAGAAATAAAAATATGTGATCCTTCATTAACAACAATGGAGTCTTGCCAGATGAGGGTATCAAATCGTTAGTCATAATATAAGTAATAAATTCCATCTTTAGTGCCATTAGCTTGTGTGTAATTTTATGAACATTTAATAAACCCTCATCGATTCTTGAAAAAAGAGAGAGATATGGCTAGGCCTAAATTTATCTATTTACCAACATTTTAAAAAATGTTTACGTAGAAAGAGCTAGAAAGTCTACATGGGCCTAGGGAAAGGTAGATGGATTCCATTAAGATGTCGTTTTACTCCCCCCTGAAGTAAACACGAGAGAGATAGTGCTGAAGTTCTCAGGAATGAAGAGATTTTTATACATTTAAAAAGTTATATTTACTGTGTGAGTAAATATAACACCTTCAAATATTTATATATATATTTCATCTATCCGGTCTATAATTTATCTAGAAATTGTTCTGCTGATTTAATCAGATGAGAGGGATGTGTCAATATTATAACTGATTTTAAATAATTTATTAATCGGTGTGCTACACAAGTCATGTATCATCGTATAACTTTGTGCGTTATTTTTCCAATTATGTTTTTTTCTTATTTGTTGCTGTTGTTTTTAGTTTTGTAAATAAATTACTGTTTAGTGTCATGGCTTTATCGTTTGGCTTTTATTTTTCACGCGCTAAACTTATATTTGTATATTCTGCTGTTATATTATTATTTTGTTACCACTTTCTCTATGAATAAGATGGTAGTCATTTTGACCAAAATAGAATCGTTTTTGTCACCGTTAGGTTTTTGTTTAATAATCTCTAATATATTAGTATGGTCTTAATTTATTAAGTTTAGATGGTCGAATATATTTAGCAGTTATATAGCGAACTAAATAAATCGAAGAAATAATTTTATTTATCTTGATGAAGAATACCGATGGATGTTCAATTTATTTAATTGTGAGTACAAGGGATATTAATATCAATTATAATATAACGAACTATATAAACTTGTAACCTATAATCATCTTATTGAAAGACAAATAATATGTTCTATCTTGATAAGAAATTTTGCAAAGCTGTAAAAAAATGATATAATTTGCATGTATTAAAAAATAAAATGTTTCTTTTAACCAACGGTGAATTGATCTTGATTACTGGATCCCTGATAACACTTACAATTCTTTTACTGGTGTGATGAAAAATAAAAATTTCCTTATTATCGAAGATTATTATATCGATGATTCAATATGTCCTATACTGAATTATTAATATCGACGTTGTGATCGTTTTATATTAAAAAAAAAATAGACAAAAGGGTTTACAAGAGACAAACCTACCAACGAACTAGGCCGACCAATCACATGCTTCATAAAAATAAAAAAAGTCTCTTATCGCTAATAGCCGAGCGTGTGATAACATCATAATAAAAAATATGTTTTGGGGAGAGGGTGCAAAGTGAGGTGGTTTCCTCTATATGAAGACAGTTAGTACTTGAGGTTAGGCCCTAGCTTGTTTATTTTTGCAGAAGAGGGAGGTTGGATGACCCAATTCGTGGATGTCTGGGACCAATTTTAGATCAGACGAGTCTGGTAAAGGCTTAGAGCCTGTCTCTGGCTCCCTTTCTTTTAAAATTTTAAGTGGACACAATCCGTAATGTTTACCTTAAATACACCTTTGAAAAAGTTGTAATAATCATTATTAATATCGACCAAAATTCCATGAAACACTTTTAACAGAGTTGTTACACATAGGCAGTGTACCCCGGTATTTGTTTTTAAAAAGAAGACTCAGTGAATTTTCTATTCACGCACAAAAATAACTCAATGATTTTCTGCAAAAAAATTGTTCGAAGAATTAAATATAATTTTTAATTTTTATTTATACTCTCTTACGTTCGCTCTTGTTTCTCTAAAATAGAAAAACAAAATTTTGATTTTTTTAAAGCACGCTATGAGTGTCCCCGCTATGAGTGCCCCCGCTTCACTATATTGACTATTTGGGTCACAGGGCACATACAAAAACCTAATTTAACCTAACCATACTCAAAGTCATATGGCCTATAATGAAATAGGATAATGAAATTCCGCATTAATAAATGAGGGAACAAATCCATTTAATCTGAAAATTTTAAAACTTATCATATATTTCTAAAAAAAAAAGTCATAAACGTTTGTGGCTTCATACACATTTCAAAATTGCATCCACATAATAAAACTAAGGAACTGCCAATAATTTCAATAGAATAGTTTACTAGCTAAAGAACTTGGAACTACTAGGTTCATTTACCAAGTCAATAGTAGAAGAGAGAGAGCACTAATATTTCATTATAATAGTTTAATATAGAGCCTACATGTGTCAATATTGTATTAAAATCCCTTTTCCGTAAATATCAAATAGAACCATAGTTGATATAAAGCACAATTTGGATTATAGATTATAATACAAGAAAATAAGACCTAATCCAAATAATTTAATAATGTGTGATGTTTCTGCAACAGCATTGTCACCATCATTACAATGCTGTTGCCGAAACATCACACACTATTAAATTATTTGGATTAGGTCTTATTTTCTTGTATTAGAACCATAGTTGTAAAACTTGAAGTTTTATAATTTGTCTTTATTGAGACTGATATATGTAAATATATATATATATTTAGTAAAATACAAATAAAGAATATAGAAACTATGTTAGAGTAAAAATGTTCTATGATATGTAGAATATAAATTAGCCAAGGAATCAGAAACCTTTATTTATTTCTAACCTCCTGCACATAGTTTAGCAAGCTACGGAAGCCGCCTTGATTAAATTCTTCCACCAATTGCTGAGTGGCATACAATATTTCTTGGCCAATCACATTCCTCAACGTTTTTCCTAGAAACACAGTTATATCTTCTAAACCAAGATGTAAGGGAAGATGAGAGTATCTCATTGTGGATGTCTCTCAATTTATAATTTTCTGAAAAAGCTTTCTATATATTCATATGGACAACATTATACAATCTGGATATCAAAATTTCATGATATTTACAATAGTAAATCCCTCTGATAGGTATTATAAGTTTTCCTTGATTAAGGTCAAGGTTTCCACTTTTTATCCAGCAAAAAACAACCAAAGTTACCTTGTTATTTTTCAAGAGCTCAAACTTCAGACCTCTTATAAAAGATGTGAGTCTTACTGTATACATACTATATAGAGTAGAATCTCCACGAGAGGACACTTCTCTACAAAGGACAGCTTTTATTGTCAAAATGACCATTTTTACTATTTAGCAACTCTCCGGTAAAAAGACATCTCTACCTAAAGGACACTTTGACTCTGCAACTAGCTGTCCTTTACAGGGAGGTTTTACTGTATATTACTTTTGCACTCTAACCAATTAGATTAGTTTAAAAAAATCCCAAAGACTTGGCAGACTTATCTGATATTCTAGACAAAAAGCTGTCAACAAAGGTCAGGTCAAAGGAGTCGCTATCACTGACCACTCTAGATCTCTCTCAAGTGAAAAGCCGTGTGGTGAACAAATTTCTGTGGTCAATGCCTTATATTGAAGAGGTGAGTGCTTGGGAAAAGCCATTTTGTTAGAAAATGAGGGCCATTTCAGATGGTGACCACATTAGTCAGGCAATGCTCAGGACCACTGTCGGAAGGGTCTTTGAAGTTAGAAATTTTAAAGACCATTTTAAAGTTATATATAATATGATTTTTGGATGATATGCTATAACCTTTACCTATATGTATAAATGATCTATCACCCCCCCCCCCCCCGTACCACCTTTCAGAAAAAGTTACTACATGTACACATATTAATAATATTATTGTAATATCAATTTGATGTATTAATATATAATTTACTTTTATAAATTCATTTGTCCTCTATCGATAGAATTCGTAATAATTATATTTGGCAATCTATTTCTTTTTTTTTTTTTTCACATATATCACAAATATCTCTATCGACTATACTGCAATGATAAAAATTATTGAATGAGATAGCTTGGCTCATCAGTAGGCAAACCTTCTCAGTGGTTTCTCCAAATTAATCTCCAGTCTGCTCTACTATTGTATTGGATTGGTTTGATTACATACCCTGCATTTACTATGGAAGTCAACTTAGGGGTGTTTTGGGAACCTATGGACATAACTTTATAATTGTGTAGAGGTGCATACATATAATTACAAGAAATTGCATCGAGCATTGCTCTTCCACAAATATGGTTTCATATCAAAGCTCTTATTATTCTAAGCTATATAATTTACTCTTTTGAGAACTGAGTAGGCGCGTGCGTGATCTTCATAAAAACTTTAATTCCAGTTTTGAAACATAAGGTAATAAAACCAAATCTAAATAAATAAATAGTGTATGACATTTCGGTAACAGTATCGTTACCGAAACATCACACACTATTTATTTATTTGGATTTGGTCTTGTTACCTTATGTTTCTAATTTATAATCCAAATTGTACCTTATCATAATTCAAGTTTTCTATTTTTTTTTTTTTAGTAAACACACTACTTAACTAGGGTCATTTCTAATTGCCCTTCAATTTTACACTACACATTATTATTAAAACAAACCTAACACACATCATTTATGAATATTCGAAACTATTATAGACGCATATGATTCTTTTGAAAATTAAACAATTTCTACTGCCCTTACTGCAATGGAAAAATTAAATTATCATTTAAGTTATTTTTACTATTTTCACACTTGATGTGTGCGAGTGTGTGCCAAAAAGGATTTCCTGGAATCCTGGCTTCCCAGCAGTGATAAGGATTTGCCGGTAGCTTTCTAGGATTTCCGGCCAAGGCATTCTAAACTGGTGGTTGGTCATGACATGACTGGTCTATAGTCCACATATATCACCCTTATCTAAATTGTTGTTTATCTATTCAGGTCAAACAATACTTCTGTGATGATAAAGCACAATTTGGATTATAGATTATAATACAAGAAAATAAGACCTAATCCAAATAATTTATTAGTGTGAGTTTCGGCAACAGCATTGTCACCATCATCAAACAAAGGAATAAATGATTTTATTCCTTTGTCTGATGATGGTTACAATGCTGTTGCCGAAACGTCACACACTAATAAATTATTTGGATTAGGTCTTATTTTCTTGTAATGCTTCTGTGAGTTATTTAAGAGGCAATTTCAAGCGAACTTTTAATTATTTTTTAAAGTAAACCTCATTATAGCATTATCACTGTTGCTATAACTGTGATTGAAACAATTGAAACTTTTAAAATAAGAAGATTAAGCCTCCAGGGGAAAGTTTATTTTTTTATTATTTAAAAATTTTATTAAAAAAAAAAAAGAAAGTTTTCCCTGGAGGCTTAATGTTCTTATTTTAATATTGATTCAAGGGATTATTTTATCGAATATAAACTTTTGTTGTTATAACAAAGTTGCTTAAGGAAACAAGACCACATCCAAATTAATAAATATTGTGTGACATTTATTAATTTAGGAATGGGTGATCTTGTTACCTCATGTTTCTAATCTATAATCCAAAAAATGTACCTTATCAACTTTTATAAAGGAAACTGTTAACACTTTCGACCCAAAGGACACGAATTCGCGTCTTCGATTTTCAAAATTAAATTTAAAATCGCCAGCGACTGACACAAATTTGCGTCCACCAAGAACTTGTCCCAAACCTTCTTGCCTTTCTTGAGTTTTTATTTATTAAAAATTAAAAAAATAAAAAAACTTGATTTTCATACGGCCCAGTGGACCACGCAACTGCAGAATCGTCCATCCTCAAAGTATTAATAAGGTTCCACCAGAGTTCTCAGCTGAATCTATGAACATTTGCCAATCATCCCTTTACTGAGACAAAGGTTTTTAAGAGTCCCTCTTTTATTTCTCGAACATATATTTAAAGAATCCACAAACAAATATTAATTGCTTAGGTCAAGGAGCATGTTCTCAAAGTGAATATCTTGTCAACTGCTGTAGAGACGGTGAACATTATCATGGAACAAAATTACTCATTTGGACAGCAATCCTCTTTTTATAAATTATTTATTGTCTCTTTAAAGCAATTTCCAATAAATAAGAATATGACCTAGTGTTTATTTGTATGGTCCCTCATTCATTACACTCCTCAAGATGACATTATGTACCTATCTAGAAGCAATGGGCTGGTGTTGGGTTCTGCGCTGCTTGGAGTATAAGAGCTCCATCTATGCTTCCTTTCTTCCTGTGGTGAATCTGCAAAAGACCGGCTGTGTGTGTATAAGCAATGGGAATCTAAATTGAAGTTGATTAAAACCTTGACAAATTTGAAGATGGTTTTTATTTTTGAACTTGGCACCTACCATTGTCATCAATAAGCATTACCATTGGATGCAGTTTTAAGTATTAAAACAAAATGAAAATTTTATAGGCAGTGAGTGCACTGTGAATGCTCTTCAAAGCTCAATGCCAACTAAAGCTGGCTCCTATAAAGAAGCCAAATAAAACTTGAGTTTAAGAAAAAAAGAACCTTTGAAGGTCAAGAATCTTGTTCTACAATATGTAAATATGACAACATAGGACGCCAGGGGAAAGTGAAGTTTAGAGTGGGGCTGTGACCCAAATGTCAAGGATAATTATGATAAATGACAATTATTCTGGCAGCGACCAACCATGTGTTGGAAATCCACACAGAGAATATAATTAAAATGGAACATAGACAGAAAAATATTGTAGAAGCCTTCCTCAAGTTGAAATGGCCAGTTAACCTTGCATTTTTCTACTAAATTTGCATTTCAAATTACCTCTCCTTATTTTCCCTGTCTCTTTAAAGAAGGAAGGCGTTGTGACATTATGATTAATGGAAGAAGTTAATGAAGATGTTAAAGACTCAAATGAGTTGATTCTTGTTAAATTGATGTTCCACTTGGCGCCAAACAAAAGTCTTCATAAATAACTAGTAACATATATATATAGTTTTGTTTCCCTGTCTCTCTACATGTTATTTCTCCAAAATATTCAAATCTATGATCCATTTTCTTTATTTTGTCATAATTTTGTATTGAAACAATCAAAATTGTTCAAAATAAATCATTTTCTTTATTTTGTCATAATTCTATATTGAAACAATCAAAATTGTTCAAAATAAATCATTTTCTTCATTTTGTCATAATTCTATATTGAAACAATCAAAATTGTTCACAATAAATCATTTTCTTCATTTTGTCATAATTCTGTATTGAAACAATCAAAATTGTTCAAAATAAATCATTTTCTTCATTTTGTCATAATTCTATATTGAAACAATCAAAATTGTTCAGAATAAATCATTTTCTTCATTTTGTCATAATTCTATATTGAAGCAATCAAAATTGTTCAAAATAAATAATTTTCTTCATTTTGTCATAATTCTGTATTGAAACAATCAAAATTGTTCAAAATAAATCATTTTCTTCATTTTGTCATAATTCTATATTGAAGCAATCAAAATTGTTCAAAATAAATCATTTTCTTCATTTTGTCATAATTCTATATTGAAGCAATCAAAATTGTTCAAAATAAAGTAAAATACTTTTTTTTTTCAGAAAGAGAACACACATAAATTGATCAGCAAAAATAATGATAGAGAATATCCAGTATATAAATGCACTTTGTGATACATGTAGAAATCTGTTCCAACACCTTGAACAATGGTTGGTTACCTACAATGGATGCCTTCGAATAGTAAGGCAGTAGGGAAAGGTATCTTTTTGTGTGTTATTTGTATGTTAAAAGTGCTATGTTATAAGTTATTGGTCTACCTGATAGACAAATTATAGCTATTACTAGCATCCCTTACCATCAAATCAATGTTGTATGTATTAAGATAGAATATAAACTGTCTTTGTGAAATGGGAGTATTTTGGTGCCCCTTAGACTATGACTTGGAGTAAAAACCTACATATAGGCTATGATTTCAACCACCTCAAACATAATGTGTTTATGATAAGGCACAATTTGAATTATAGATTATAAACACAAGATAAAATGACCAAATCCAAATAAATAAATAGTGTATGACGTTTCGGTAAAAGTGTTGTTACCGAAACTTCACACACTATTTATTTGAATTAGGTATTTTTACCTTGTGTCTATAATATGTTTATATGAAATACATATTACTCTCTAGCTATGTATATTTACACAACTTATTTACTGCTTTTACTGTCCAATGGTACCATCCCTCAGACGAATCATTGTTTATATCAGAAAAATTTATAAAATAGGGAAGAGTCATACAATTTTATACAAATCTCTGAAGACCTGATTGGAATTGGTCCTTCAACTTTCTCTGTCCTTTGTGATCTTGTGGATAACTGGGGCTGTTGAGATGTATGAACTGGTTGATGGATTGCCACTATCAGACTTGTGGCATTGGTAAAGCAGACAAGCCAGTAAGGTACAAGTGGGTGTCTCATGAGATGCCTAAAGCATTCAAGTTTCAGAATTGCTCTCTGTCTCTCTCAAGATTGGATTTGTGATGTGACCATCCCAAGCCTACAAACACTATATCAGCAGAGTTATTCTTTCTGGTAGATTAACTGCTTTCCCCATTCAAGTGCTGGGCTCTCCCAATAGTCCCATCTTATTTGGACAAATCTGACTTCTATAGAAAAAATATTATTTCAGCTTTAAAATAGAGAGTAGCAGAATCAAAAAAGTGGAATTGTTGTTGGCATTGTCAGCCTTTGATGGGTTTGCTGGAACATCCACAGTCCAAACTGGACTGTACATCTCTACAGTGAATGTATAGGAAAGTTTAGAGATTGTTACTTGGTGTTTAAAACCTATTCTTAATGCCAAATCTCACTTAAGGAAGACCCAAGATTTTCCAGTACCAAATATAATTCTATTAACTGGAAATAACACCGGGGCAGACTGAAAATTACTGTTCCTAGTCTTATATTGAGAATTGAGTCTGAAAATACAATAATTTGTGTTAAAATGTTTCAATTTTGTGAGTGTATATGAAAGTAAGTGTATACTTGGCAATCATGTAAAGTGATGATCTAGTAGGTGAGGACCTCACATGTAACAGTGTTGAAACACATGTGCGATGGCCACATGTGCACAAGCTAATTTGTCGGTTGAATAACCCTTGGAGGTCATTTAGTGATGTATGATAGGTAGCTGTCTATTTCTTACGGGGATTAACCCCTTCTTTTTTTTTTTGCAATCAAATTCTATTCTTTTTTAATTATGTACAATTTTTGGATTATATATTAGAAACAAAAGGTAATAAGACCAAATTCACTATTTATTTATTTGAATCTGATCTTATTACCTTGTGTTTCTATTCTATTCTGCATGGATTTCCCCATTAAGTCATGATAAAGGAATGATCAATATGCAAGGTTTTGATAAAGTCAATCTCCCCAATAAGACATCTAATGTCAGCAGACAGTACTAATAAGGATTCTGAGACAATTTTATAAATGCAAATTCACAACATTAACATGTGAACATTCTATAGAATATGTATGCAATTTTTTTATTTTCCTTATCCTAGTTTTCATGATCTGGCAATGGCTTGGTAAGGTCTCGCATAAAACTGTAGTGCCAACACTAGCAAAAATATATATATACAGTATATATTTAAAATTAAATTCACTGAATATTCATGGCACAATTTATTCTATCTTATTACAGTAGAACCTCCATGAGAGGACACTCACGCTAGAGGACACCTCTCTTCAAATTTTCATTTTTACTCTTTAGAAACTCTCCAGTAAGAGGACACCTCTCTCTAAAGGACATTTTAGCTCTGCAATTAGGTGTCTTTTACTGGGAGGTTCTACTGTATTTATTATCAAAAAGGTAATCGGTCATAAAGAAGAATGAAATGACCTTGAAGAAGGTTTGAAAATCTAATAAAAAAAGAAGAGGTGCTAGGAACAGCGTGTTCTAGTATTGAAGATGGCACTACAAGATTGTCTTGAATAGAACTCAGCCTTAAACTCTGAATTCTATAAGACATTCCTGTGATGTCATAGGATTGATGCTGATAATGAGAATATTGCTACAACAGAAGAAATCACTTCCTTATTTTGAAAGTTTTATTTTTGTCTACCATGTCGATTTTCTTCCTAGTAATTGTCAGAATATAACTATCAAACCTTGGAATTCTAAAGTTAAGAATAACAATTAGTGTTAACTACATATATACCTGATGTTGATTGTGGGGCTACTGATAATTGGGAATAATTTTTAATTTAAGAAAAAGGCATCTCCTTATGGTGAAAGTTGCTGATGGCTTGCAACATCTATCAGAATAAATATCAACTATTCATTGATTTTTTAATTATTCCAGAATTGGTCAAATACCCATTCTATATTAATCTTTATTTTTTTTAATTGAGATTAATCAAAAATGGGTATTCGGCAAATTCTGGAATAATTTAAAAAATCAATGAATAGTTGATATTTATTCCAATAGATGGCGCAAGCCATCAGCAACTTTCAGTTACATGATAAGGAGATGCCTTTTTCTTAATTTATGAACCTTATCCCAGTACAATGTCACATTTGAATGATTTTTCACAATTTTTAATTTTCCAAAGAGTTGACAGTAGATGACTGTGGTAGATGATTAAATTGAGATCTGATGGAGAGTGTAATCTATCTAGGGCAGGGAGGATATGGTGTGGTAGCACAGGTGGCTTGCCATTATGCAATTAAAGAAACAAAGTTGCATAAAAATATATAACACAGTCTGCTTATATAGGGAAATACTCTTTTTTTTAAGTATTTACAAACATAGTTTTAAATAAAAATGTTGAAAAGGACTTCTTTATTGTAAATAAAAATTTGAATATGTTAGATTTTTCATTGAAGGTGGGGACCAATTTAATTGGTTAGAATTATAAAGTCAAGTGTCTCAGTTCTTGCTCTCTTCTTTTTAACCAAATGATTCCATCAGGAGAAACAACACTAGAAACACAAGCCTAGAAAGATATGTAAATAGCTCATTGACATCGGACTGTGGGAACACTTAATATTATATACTGTAGTAGCATTTATGAAAATATGGGTTTAAAATACTCTTACATATAAAAGCATGAAAAAATATATTCACATAAGAGCATAATCATCACATAAAAATAACTATTTTTGTTAAGTGTCTACTAATAATTAGGATTTTTTGTTTCACTTTCTCAATCTTAATCTTTTTTATCTCCACTCAATTATATTAGAGTCTTGAGCATGTGAAGATATTGATGGTGTATGCAGGGGATGGCGAGTAAGTTCATCAATGGTTCAGATAATAAAGTCAATGATGTGGTTTGGGGTTAAAGATTGAGAATGGCACTTAGTACATAGTGGAAAAAACCCTTACAACCATTCTGGAAAGTCATTGTTCGTAGATGACCAGACTTAAGTCTGGAAATTAAAGACTGTTGTTCCCTTGGGAGGACAGAATTGGTGCTTGTCCCTCCTGCTCTGTACCAGTCATGTGCAGAAGTAGATTTCCATTATTGTTGGCATTGGGTTTTGATGGTAGATAAGTATTTTTAGCTATTAACTTTCTTAGTAAAAGTTCCAATTAATCAGTTTGAGTGTGTAAAAAAAAAGCGGTTTCCATTTTTCTACAACTCTTATCCATCTCAAAACAACTTTAATCAGGAATTATCATCTCTTGAATCCCAGCCATTTCAACATTTGCATTGTGTACTCCTCAAAATTACAGTAAATTGATTGATTCGAAAATTTCCAATTTGTATAAAGAAAGAAACTACTTTCTCTGATTGATGACATATCCAGAAACAATGAGGAGAAATATGATGTGTATATTAAATATTTCCTTTAACACTATGCACATTGTTACAATAACCTTTCATAATATCAATAAAGTTATAGCACATTGGTATCTATGGAAGTTATTGCTTCAGGACAATGGCAGATTGGCAGGTGATGAGATTCAGGTTTCAAAAGGGACTTTGTTGTTAAGGTATATGCAGAGAAGCAAAAATGAAAAATATCAAAGAAAATTTTATACTGGGACAAAGAATATAGAAAGTTCTATCATCATTTTTGAAAAAAAAAAAGGCTACAATATTAATATACAGCATAGTATATTTCTTTGCTAAAATTTTACTATTTGGCTGCTCTCTGGTAAGAGGACATCTCTCTCTAAAGGACACTTTCACTCTGCAATTAGGTATTCTTTACAAGGAGGTAGTTCTACTGTATATAGGCTATTTTAAAACTAAGACATGTAGTAATTTTAATACAGTAGAACCTCCATGAGAGGACACTCGTGCTAGAGGACACCTCTATACAAAGGATAATTTACATTTGCAAATTTACCATTTTTACTATTTATCAACTCTCCGGAAAAAGGACACCTCTCCCTAAAGGATACTTTGGCTCTGCAATTAGATGTCCTTTACAGGGAGGTTCTACTGTAAATCAAAACCAATTTTCTGCATTTTACAATTAGGAACAGCACATGCGCATTGGTAGAGTTAATAAATAACTTTGATGGGTTGTTATTTTTCACAAACATTTTTTGAACTAAAATCAATAGGTTAGGCGTCATGAAATGAGATGGGGCTGAAATGCACCTGGGTAATATCCTGGCACATAGGTTAGTGAGGCCTCTTTTGATTAGAAAACCTGTGAAGTTTTATAGGTGAAAAGCTTTAAAGATGAAAATATCCCCATATAGTGTTCGATGAAATAGTGAATGAAACAAGTGGTATAAAGAAATGCTAATATTTATATCAAAATTTCTTTTTAAATGGTTTTTCTAGAAAGAATGATTCCCATAACAGCAATTTATGTTCCATTTTAAATAGGTCAATGACAAATTGATGGTAGATACAGTAGAACCTCCCTTTAGTGAACATCTCTCCACAAAGGAGAGTTTTCATTTGCAAAATTACCATTTTTACTATTTAGCAACTCTCTGTTAAAAGGACACCTCTCTCTAAAGGACACTTTGGCTCTGCAATTAGGTGTTGTCCTTTACAGGGAGGTTCTACTGTATTAGAAATTTGTATTATTGATAGGCAACAAAAAGGATTATGAAAAGTACATCATATTTGAGAGTGTGCATATTTGGTTATAGTTCTATACAGGCAATGAAAGTCTGTTAACATTCAGATCTGCTAATGTGTCATAATTATCAATTGATTAAATGATTGAAAATACTTTTAATTATTCAAGTAAATAGAATATTTTGTGGGCAATATACATTGTCTAGAAAGTTTTTTTAGGATGCTGCAAAAAGTGTTAAAATTCTCATTATTTCTTCTTCTCTCTCTTTTATTCTTATAAACGATGCATATGTATTTTAGTCAAATTTAATATTTATAAAAGGATATTTAATTTATTGATATAATATGCGCGAAAGAGTATTGTATTGATATATGGTATATAAACTTTTCTATCAAGTTTTTAAGTGTAGATATTAAATATTTGTGCTTACCTTCAACAAGCGAGCTCGACATGATGAGGAGGAGTAGACACAGAACTGTATGCATCATGTTGCAGCCCGATTCACAGCTCCATAAATAAACATGTTAAATGGAAAGTTAAATCCTCATACATAGTCCGTCTTCTGCTTTAAATCGAGCCCTTTTCATTGATTTTTCGGCAGCATATATTCACAATTCACAAAAAAGTTCTTCCGTTAACTTCGTAACAAAATTCTTATCAAACGATCAAAAGTCACCGAGAAATACACACAGACGGACCATTTAAATCACCGTTGACACCCAAACTACGCTATCACTTTACTGATTTGAAGAGTGGCCCTCTGGTGGCAACTGTAGGAACTATAAAGATAAATATTACAAACAAAAATAAATTAGCGATAAAAACATGGTTTTTACTAAAATAAATTAAATGTATTTGATAATTAAGCTTGTTTATGGCTCTTAATAATAAAATAATATCTATAAAGTAAGCCTAAAAAATATAATAATGTGAACCTTATAAATATAGTGTGAAAATAGTCCGCCACCTTTCTTTTGTTTATTTACTTTTTTACTCGTGCTATTAGTTGCTTTTTGGAAATTTTTAGATATTAACACGTCTATCATAAGATATTTTTAGCCACATTATTGTGTTTATTTTTAATCATGAAAAAGGTTTTTAAATTTGCTACGCCTTATATAAACTACATTTATAGGGTTAAATTTTAATAGAGTTAAACACTTCGGTGATTTTTTATAATTTCGAGTATCTGCAAATAATTGTTCATTACATTCTCGCGATATATAATTTCATTTTTATATATTCGATTTGAACATATTTTAAAATACAAATATTAAAACTTGGTTAAAACTAACATTAAAAAAATAAATACAATTGTTTGTTATTTCTCTCTAATTTATGTTATAAGAGTGAAACAAAACAAATATGTCTGTTTCATAGATTCTTTTTCTTCATTTTCCATGGAAAATAAGATATTAGTTTGATATATCTATGTAACCCATATATCCTTTTAACTTGAGAACATTTTAAAAATGGAAGATAGATATAGGTATGAAGATGTCTCACAGTAATGTCATTTTACTGACAAATGTTTCTATCAGGCAATCAGTAATCCTTAAAAAAAATTGCATGGAAACCATGTAACCCTATTTCTAATGAATTACCAAACATTGGAACACCTAATTATGAAAAGGTCTTCTTCTTCCTTATCTCCACTCTATCATATTAGGGTAACGAGTTGTGACCCTTGATGGTGTCTGTTGTCATGACTGGGTGAAGTAGAATGCGTCTGACTTTGTCATTAAGACTGGGAGCACTACTCAGTGGCAGGCCGACTTAGCTCCAAAAGTAATGGCCGCCTCTGACATGAGGAACAGACACCATGTGCAGCCGCTCCTAACATGGAGTACAAACGCTGCTCATCCTGTATCCCTGGATCAGGAGCCCTTACAGGGTACTATCAGCCGGGCCAGCTGAGCCCAGGTTTTTTAGCAAGCTTGTTACTGCTCCCCCTCCTCCTTTTTCATCCGGGCTTGGGACCAGCAAAGGCGGAGTTCAAAAGGTGTAGTGCATTATGAAGTGAAATGTAAGAATATGACTACTGTTAGTATGTCAAACAGTCAGAACTTTAAAATAAATAATAGAAAACCATGAATATATGCTCTAAAATTATATAAAACTAGGCGAATGACCCGGCTTCGCCCGAGAAATCCCTTGGGTGCAATTTCCTTCATACTAAAAGTATATCAATAATAAATATTAGGAGTGCCATAGAATAGCAATACAGAAGTAACACATAAACTACAGGAAAAAAGTGTGTGTGATGGCAAAAATTGTATTATATTAGTGTTTAGGTATTTGATTTAATTAATATAGTTGATATAATAATATATATTTATATTATATATAATATAAATAAGTTTTAAAAATTGTAAAAAAAAAATGCATCGGCCAGGAATCGAACCCGGGCCGCCCGCGTGGCAGGCGAGCATTCTACCACTGAACCACCGATGCTTTTAAAAAATGGCCATATTTAAGTATTCATTCCTTTCCGGATTAGTCCGCGTAAAAAAAAAGTTCTTCAAATGAAAAAAAGAAATAGCCAAAAATACTAATCAAAATGCAGCCGAAAATTTTCCTCAGGTTTATAAAAAGCGACATGCAAAATTTGGTACCAATTGGTTCAGTAGTTTTTGAGTTTATCGCGAAACAGACAGACAGAAATTGACTTTTATATATATAGTGATTGATAACTTTGTGTTTGTAGAACATAGAAAAATACTGTTAACAACAATCCCAACCTACAAGAAATAAAAATCCTATATTATGAGAAAAATTCTTTCAAGAGAATATTTAAAAAAGCATTTTCAATTCAAAAGAAATTCTAAAATTAATAGAATGGAAGAAAGAAGAAATATTAATGACACCCAGATATTAAAAATTAAAAATGCATATCCTGACCAGGAGCACATGTGCTTTTCAGAAGGCAGAGCACCATCTGGTAGAACAGAAATCAACTAAACATTGATTTAGCCTGTTCCCTGATATTTGGCCAACCCAATTTCTTGATAAATCAAGAAAGGCCATCCACGAATTATCAAGAAATTGGGTTGGTCGAATATCAGGGAACAGGCTAAATCAATGTTTAGTTGATTTCTGTTCTACCAGATGGCGCTCCTCCGCCTTCTGAAAAGCACGTGTGCTCGTGGTCAGGATATGCCTTCTTTATTTTTAATATCAACACCTGACCTTTTTATTTATTTTATTTTTTCTATGTTTTTTCAAATATAGATATGTACAGAAAGAGGCACCTTTCCCTTTAATTATACATCACCCCAGTAAAAAACTTTACTAGTAATAATAAAGAATGAACCAGGGGGGTCGGTAGAAGGCTGGTCTAAACAGTTTGGTTTTCGATCACTACGACCCGGGTTCGATTCCCGCATTGGGCATTTTTTTTCTGATAAAAAAAAAAAAAATGCTCCAATGGCCCCCGATTCTTGCAAAAGTCCAACCCCACCAGCGAGTGCAAGTAACCAAACAGGGCTCTGGCACATTTGTAAGTGCAAAGTCGAACTGCTTTTCATATATGTAGACATGTGGTGTACTTACAGTAAAAAGCAGTCGCTAACTACCCACCATGATTATCATGGCCTGTACCACGTGTACTAGGGATAATTAAAAAAAAAAGAATAAGCCACAAAACCAGTTTTGCCAAATTCAGACAAAAACCAACCACCAGTATACCATGGTGACAGGCTATGGCCCTCATCAGTACAGGGACGGCTTCAATGTCATAACATCCTACAAGAGGGTTATGAAATTGGTCAAATTCACCAAACAGGTGTTTGAACTGGTGAAGTGGCAACAGCCAATTTTTAAGCTAGAGACAGGAATATCATCCTCCCGCATCTATGTTGTATTTACAGATATATGTTTTCAAATATATAAATTTATCACACACACACACATTTTACTTCACAAAAATATAACATTTAGTATTTTAATCAAATTAATAAAAGAAACTAAGACCTAATCCAAATAATTTATTACATATTATTGACTGTATTGACTCATCCATTGATGAGCTCTACTCTTCCCAGGCAGACACCATCAAAAATCTCAAGCTTTACAAGCTTGATACCTTAGTGTGATTGAGTGGAGATAAGAAAGAAGAAGAAGAAATAATTTATTAGTGTGTGACGTTTCAGCAACAACATTGTCACCATCATCAGACAAAAGAATAAATGAGAAAAAATACCACAGCAAGTTCTTAAATAGTACTTTTATCAAGTGTTATCCAAAATTATTTGGATTAGGTCTTATTTTCTTTTATTATAATCTATAATCCAAATTGTGCATTATCATTTAATCAAATTAATTAATTTTTCAGAAGTGAAACATCGATTGTTCCCTGATCTAAATGATTACATCTGCTACTTTGTCTATATAAATTTTATCAACTCTGTCAAATAATACATGTAAATTTGTAAATATTTTATTCTAAGTTCTAATTTGTTTGTTGTTTTGTTTGTTTCCTCTGTAATAGGTGCAAATATTTCAATATCGCGCCTGGTTGATTATTAAAATGAAAAAAAAAAGAAATTAATCAATTTTTCTACTAATTAGTATTTTTATTTTCCTATTCTTGTTTACACAACTGCTAACTACCAACTATTTGAAAACATGTCTTGATATTTGTTTCTCAAGATTCAGTACTTTTGTCTGAAGAAGGTAACATCACCTATAGTTGAATTACCTGTTACCTTATGTTTCTAGTCTATAATCCAAATTGTATCCAAATGGCCAAACATGTATGTCAAAATTGACACTTGGGAAAAAAATCAACAATTTGTCAAAAGCAGGTATTTCAAAAATATTTTAAGGGTTGGTAAATATTGAGCAAAAAGTCTGAGGTTATTTTAGAAAATTTAAATTTATAATGCAGAATTTTTAAATAAAAGTTTTGAATTTATATGTGACTCCTTGCTACAATATGCAAATAGACATTTGCATAGAGGATCAAATACTCAAAACTGAATTATAACCTTCTTCCTTCTTCATCATGACTGGGTGAAGTAGAATGCCTTTGTCATTAAGACTGGGAGCACTACTCAGTGACAGGCCGACTTAGCTCCACAAGAAATAACTGCCTCTGACATGAGGAACAGACACCATGTGCAGATGCTCCTAACATGGAGTACAAATGCTCCTCACCCTGTATCCCTGGATCAGGAGCCCTTACAGGGTACTATGAGCCAGGCCAGCTGAGCCTAGGTTTTTAGCTAGCTGCGCCCATGATGTCTACAATTGTAACTCTCCATTATGGAACAACAGCTGCATCTAGAGTGTCTACACTTGTATCTCTTCTATATGGAACAACAGCTGCATCTAGAGTCTACAATTGTATCTCTCCTTTATGGAACATCAGCTGCATCTAGAGTGTCTACAATTGTATCTCTCCTATATGGAACATCAGCTGCATCTAGAGTCTACAATTGTATCTCTCCTTTATGGAACATCAGCTGCATCTAGAGTGTCTACAATTGTATCTCTCCTATATGGAACATCAGCTGCATCTAGAGTCTACAATTGTATCTCTCCTTTATGGAACATCAGCTGCATCTAGAGTGTCTACAATTGTATCTCTCCTATATGGAACAACAGCTGCATCTAGAGTGTCTACAATTGTATCTCTCCTATATGGAGAACAACAGCTGCATCTAGAGTGTCTACAATTGTATTTCTCCTATATGGAACATCAGCTGCATCTAGAGTCTACAATTGTATCTCTCCTATATGGAGCAACAGCTGCATCTAAAGTGTCTACAATTGTTTCTCTCCTTTATGGGACATCAGCTGCATCTAGAGTGTCTACAATTGTATCTCTCCTATATGGAACATCAGCTGCATCTAGAGTGTCTACAATTGTATCTCTCCTATATGGAAAAACAGCTACATCTAGAGTCTACAATTGTATCTCTCCTATATGGAACAACAGCTGCATCTAGAGTGTCTACAATTGTATCTTTATGAAACAAAAGCTGCACCCACAGTGTCTACAATTATATCTCTCCATTATGGAACAACAGCTGCATCTAGAGTGTCTACAATTATATCTCTCCATTATGGAACATCAGCTGCATCTAGAGTGTCTACAATTATATCTCTCCATTATGGAACATCAGCTGCATCTAGAGTGTCTACAATTATATCTCTCCATTATGGAGAACAACAGCTGCAACTAAAGTGTCTACAATTGTATATTTAATTTATTGAACATCAGCTGCATCTAGAGTGTCTACAATTGTATCTTTATGAAACAAAAGCTGCACCCACAGTGTCTACAATTTTATCTCTCCATTATGGAATAGCAGCTGAAACTAAAGTGTCTACAATTGCATCCCTCTTTATGGAGCAACAGCCGCATCTAAAGTGTCTACAATTGTATCTCTCCATTATGGAGAACAACAGCTGCAACTAAAGTATCTACAATTGGATCTCTTCTTTATGGAACATCATCTGCGCCAATGGTGTCTACAATTGTCTATCCTTTATGGAACATCAGATGCACTAATGGTGTCTACAATTGTATCTCACCTTTATGGAACATCAGCTGCATCTAAAGTGTCTACAATTGTATCTCTCCATTATGGAGAACAACAGCTGCAACTAAAGTGTCTACAATTGTATCTCTCCTATATGGAACATCAGCTGCATCTAAAGTGTCTACAATTGTATCTCTCCTTTATGGAACATCAGCTGCATCTAGAGTGTCTACAATTGTATCTCTCCTATATGGAACAACAGCTGCATCTAGAGTGTCTACAATTGTATCTCTCCTATATGGAACAACAGCTGCATCTAGAGTGTCTACAATTGTATCTCTCCTTTATGGAACATCAGCTGCATCTAAAGTCTACAATTGTATCTCTCCTATATGGAACAACAGCTGTATCTAGAGTGTCTACAATTGTATCTCTCGTTTATGGAACATCAGATGCACTAATGGTGTCTACAATTGTATTTCTCCTTTATTTAACATCAGCTGCACACATGGTGTCTACAATTGTATCTCTTCTTTATGGAATATCAGCTGCACACATGGTGTCTACAATTGTATTTCTCCTTTATGGAACATCAGCTGCATCTAAAGTGTCTACAATTGTATCTCTCCTTTATGGAACATCAGATGCACTAATGGTGTCTACAATTGTATCTCTCCATTATGGAGAGAACAAAAGCTGCATCTAAAGTGTCTACAAGTGTATCTCTCCTTTATGGAACATCAGATGCACTAATGGTGTCTACAATTGTATCTCTCCATTATGGAGAACAACAGCTGCATCTAAAGTGTCTACAATTGTATCTCTCCTTTATGGAACATCAGATGCACTAATGGTGTCTACAATTGTATCTCTCCTTTATGGAACATCAGCTGCATCTAAAGTGTCTACAATTGTATCTCTCCTTTATGGAACATCAGCTGCATCTAAAGTGTCTACAATTGCCTCTTCTTTATGGAACATCAGCTGCATCTAAAGTGTCTACAATTGCCTCTTCTTTATGGAACATCAGCTGCACACATGGTGTCTACAAGTGCTTCTCTCCTTTATGGAACATCAGCTGCACCCACGATGTCTGCAAAAGGATGTTCAATATTACTGAATACCAGTGGTTAATTGTTGTAGCCACACACGATGTTTATAATATGATATCTTAAAAGAATGATATATATATTAAGGCGAAGGTTCAAGTGAACATTTTTATAAAAGGAACACTACCTTTAGCTTCTTATTCTTAATACACATTGGGCGACGATCTACAAAGCAGTATCTGATGGCCAGACGTCTCAAACCCACAGTATCTATAATTGGTTCACTTTTTACCCTAATACCGCAGATCAGATATTGCAGCCACAATGGATAGCACTTTTTATCTGAACACCAGTGACCAGATGTTGCAGCCATGGTTTCTTCGATAAAAATTTTCATTTATAAATGGAAATACACCAGCGGATAAATTTTGTGGCCACTATCTTTATCTTTCCAGTTGAAAATATTTCATGATCAATATTGAAAACACTAGTGGTCATTTTTTATCCACTATGTTTCAAATGATAATTTTCTTTATCACTTGTGGTTAAATTTTGAATTCACTGTGTTCAATAAACATCTTCATCACTGAACACCAGAAGATAGGTTTTGCAGCCACTGTCTTCAATCGAATAGTTTCGTTATAAATGTTAACATAATATATTTTCAATAATTATTCTTTATAATTAAAAACAGCGGCCAAATTTTGCATCCACAGTGTCTTAATTTGAATATTTTCTTTACTACTGAACACCAGAGGATAAAATTTGCAAGCACTGTGTCTTCATTCATATATCTTCTTCATCACTGAATACCAGAGGATAGAATGTTTCAGCCACTGTGTCTTCAATCATATATCTTCTTCATCACTGAAAACCAGAGGACAGAATGTTTCAGCCGCTGTGTCCTCAATCAAGTATCTTCTTCATCACTGAACACCAGAGAACAGAATGTTTCAGCCACTGTGTCTTCAATCATATATCTTCATCATCACTGAACACCAGAGAACAATGTTTCAGCCACTGTGTCTTCAATCAAATATCTTCATCATCACTAAACACCAGAGAACAGAATGTTTCAGCCACTGTGTCTTCAAAGTAAGTATCCTCTTCATCACTGAATACCAGAGGACAGAATGTTTGAGCCACTGTGTCTTCAAATCAAGTATCTTCAACATCAGACACCAATGGACAAAATGTGTCAGCCACTGTGTCTTCAATCAAGTATCTTCATCATCACTGAACACCAGAGAACAGAATGTTTCAGCCACCATGTCTTCAAATCAAGTATCTTCTTCATCACTGAACACCAGAGGACAGAATGTTTCAGCCACTGTGTCTTCAATCAAATATCTTCTTCATCACTGAATTCCAGAGAACAGAATGTTTCAGCCACTGTGTCCTCAAATCAAGTATCTTCTTCATCACTGAACACCAGAGGACAATGTTTCAGCCACTGTATCTTCAATCAAATATCTTCAACATCACTGAACACCAGAGGACAATGTTTCAGCCACTGTATCTTCAATCAAATATCTTCTTCATCACCGAACACCAGAGAACAGAATGTTTGAGCCACTGTGTCTTCAATCAAGTATATTCTTCATCACTGAACACCAGAGGGCAGAATGTTTGAGCCACTGTGTCTTAAAATCAAGTATCTTCAACATCGAACACCAGAGGACAGAATGTTTCAGCCACTGTGTCTTCAATCAAGTAACTTCATCATCACTGAACACCTGAGGACAGAATCTTTCAGCAACTGTCTTCGAATCAAGTAACTTCATCACTGAACACCAGAGGACAGAATTTTTCAGCCACTGTGTCTTCAATCAAGTATCTTCATAATCGAACACCAGTGGTCAGATTGAAGTTTTTTTTTTTTAACTCCGCCTTTGCCGGTCCCAAGCCCGGATGAAAAAGGAAGATGGGGAGCAGTAACAAGCTTGGTAAAAAACCTGGGCTCAGCTGGCCCAGCTGATAGTACCCTGTAAGGGCTCCTAATCCAGGGATACAGGATGAGCAGCGTTTGTACTCCATGTTAGGAGCGGCTGCACATGGCGTCTGTTCCTCATATCAGAGGCGGCCATTTATTTTGGAGCTAAGTCCGGCCTGCCACTGAGTAGTGCTCCCAGTCTTAATGACAAAGGCAGACGCATTCTACTTCACCAAGTGTGGAGATAAGAAAGAAGAAGTTTTTAAAGCCCCGCTGTTTACAATTGAATGTCTTCTTCACCAATAAGCACTTGAGGCCGAATGTTGTACCCTCAATGTCTTCAATTGAATCGCTTCTTCCAAGAACAAAATAAAAAAACTCGGCATCCATAAATCACGTATATTTCAGCTGGATTCAAAATTTTGTTGCAGCCTCGCGGCTTCATTTATTCTTCACTAAATTTCACTGGCCGATTTTTCTACTCGCGATGTGTTGCAGCTCTTATTCACACAATTTGAGTCTTGACTCGTTATTTTAATCAACATATTTTTGATCAAAATTATATATTTTTCCCTGTTTCTTTTTTGCCATACAATATAGAATTCGTTTACTATTGACTAATGTGTTACAATGAGATGATTACTTTTCCCTTCTATTGTGCATGACTTCTTAAGTGGGCAACGATTCTTCCGAAATTTCTTTTAAATTTTCTCATTATTTTTGCTATCCTTATTAAGGAAGGAATTGATATTGTTTCGATTGATCAGACACTCGATGGCAAAATTCTTTGGTGGTCGATTCTTTTTGAGGGTTTATAAGTTTGTATCTTGAATGAAGATTCTTTCTTGTTACCAGTTTAGCTAGAATTGGCAAATATTTATAGAACTATGCCAAGTATCTCTGAAATGGACTGCAAGCCTTTGAAAGCATTGTTCATTAGAATCATTTTCTATTCCTGAACAAATTTCACCTTGAGGAACTATTTTCTCACTCAGCTTATTCGGAATTCCTTTCTTTTATGAACTCAATTCCTATTCTATCATAAAGCATTTCAACCTGGGTACTAGATTAGGTATAGATAAAGAATTTATTTTAAAATAATTAGGAACCTCTTAATCCATTGTTATTGGGGTCGTTAGGCTTGAATTTCCTTTTTACTTTTCCCAGATAACTTCTACACTTTGTAAATTCATTTTTCTAAAAAATATATATTTTAATTATTATTTTAAATTTTGGTTGTTCAGCTATAGTCAGTTAAATCAAATACCTCCTGGAAAATTAACTTATCGCATATTAATTCAACTGAGAGAAATTCAAGAATCATATTAAAGGTTCAATAAATCTTTGAAACGACATAAATTTGGATAAGTTTTCCTGGAGGATAGTGATCTTTCAAAATTAACAATTCACCTCTTTCCCGTCAAAATAGACGCTAACCTAATCGCCATCTATTGACCGTCTCAGGTCTATGACAAAGCCACAGTTTGGTCACCGAGCGGAGCCCGATAGTTTGAGGAGAGGGTCAATAAATAGCGTTCAGGTTTAACCTCTTTTTTTTTTTTTTGCGGGGAGAGATGTGGTCTTTCTTCTATATAGATCTGATATTTTTTGTAAACCATGAAGCACACTTATCTATATTATTGCCGTGAAATTGTACATTTTTATAGTTTGTTAAAAATTATTCATTAATCTCTTAAGTGAAGATAAAAATATATATTAGCGAATATAGATTTTAATAAACTTTTTGTTTTCCCAACTTAGATATTAGCAGTAATTTTAGGATTGAGGAAGGCAATCAAATTCAGGTTTCTTCCCATGTCATGATCGTTCTTTCTTCATGACACTTCCTCATTTGTCTACTCGGAGACCTGGGCACCTGCACAATAGGTACAGAAATCCTCTCTTACATTATGACATCCTCAAAACAAATAAAAATAATACCGTCCAAGTCATAAAGATTGATCCTCGAATCCCTCATATAGAAAAACTAGCCGAATGACCCGGGCAACGCCCGGGGTTTACCCGATTAAATGCTTTTATTCAAATACTATTCGTTACAATTATAAATTGGCGCCGTGGATGTCATTCTTGTATAATATATAAATGAGTTTTAAAAATTGTAAAAAAAAAAAATGCATCTGCCGGGAATCGAACCCGGGGCGCCTGCGTGGCAGGCGAGCATTCTACCACTGAACCAAAAGCAAACGGTGACAGAATTAAGAACGCATGACGATGATAACTGTATATTATCCGTGACAGAGGCCACGACAGACGGTTGTGACTATATATATTAATAAGAACAGTATAAACATGAGAATAGATATCCCGGAACAATTCTGTCATAACCCAAATCAAGATTAAATAGCCACCATTATATAAATCTCGCATATCCCAAAGTACAAATAACCATCATTTAATAAATCCCGCACTCCCGTGCTCACTCTCATTTATAACTTCGTCTGTTGAAAAGCGAGAGCTCGCGGTGTTTTGTGATAAATAAACTTATTGCGTAAGAGGATTTTAGATATTTTCACATTATAGCATATAAAAACGTGATGGATTTTCAAAATTCGAGTTTCCTCATCCTACCCCCGAAGTCGTCCTCTATTCATAGAAACCCACATCGTTGAAACCATCGTTATGGTGATAATCTGTCATCGATGAAATGAGAAACCCCCCCCCCTGACAGGGAAACAATTCTATTCACAGTATCCAGGGTAGCCTAGTGGACATGGCATCTGCCCGGTAAGCGGAACACTGTGGGTTCGTTTCCCATCCCTGGACACACTTATTTTTCCGTTTATCATTACTCTTCACAATTCATCCTTTCATACCTCATCCCTAAAGTTAGAAATAATCGTTATTTCTCCTTAAAATAAATTTTGATTTTTCGTTCAAAAGAATCACATGCGGGATAATTTTCTCAAATGTCGTTTTAAAATATGTAAATACAAGGGATAAAAACGTCTTCATTTTTACATATTGTCACGGTGGTCAGGACGTTCCCGAAGTTGAGATATATCAAGAGATTTTGATAAATAGCGATAGGTTATTATACACAGCCAAAATTAACAATAATTAATAGAGCAGTACATTAAGCAGCAGTAGTTCCACCTTGATATTCAGTGTTATATAAATTAGTTATTTATTCATACAGTTATAAGCGATATTTTATGAATCATTCACTGACAATATAAATGGCTCTAATATATGATATTTTTTTATAAATCTTTATATTTTATAGAAGAATATTTATTTACGAAATATTTACAGAGGGCAAAATAGCTACGAACACTTTTTTCTTCGAAATATTAATTGCCAATACAAAGAGTACCTATAGTATAAACTACACACACTCATGGACAAAACTTAAGTAAATAGAATGTCTTTGATATATCGCCAGTCGTCTGTTTTTATTATTATTATTATTATTCACACTTGGTTATCTCATGTTTCTTCAATAAATGTCACTGTGTATTAAATATCTTTCAGAGTTATTGCCTGAATCTCGATATACATGCTAAAAGGTACAACTTCCTTAATTTTGTCTATGAGTGTATAATTTTGAAAATTTGGTGTTTAAATATAATTAAGTGTTTATGAAATTTTGTATTCATATATGTTGACAAAATGTATTTAAGAAATCAAACATTTATATAAAATAATTAATTTTTATTACAATACATTTTATTAAGGATAGACACACCTTCAATATTACGTTTTAAACTAGATTATTATTTGTTTTATATATATGTATAAAATGTATATTTAGCCTATTATGGAAGATGCATTTAAAATTTACAATCGTAGCAAGTTCACAATATGTATTTTTGAAAATGCAAATACTTGTATTTCAATACAACACAAAATTACATATGGATAAAAAAAATAGAAAATAGAGTTTTCAACAGTTTCTTATGTGAGGTATGTTTTACTGGGTTCTACCATCAAACCTATATATCAAACTACCACCTCTCAAACTATGATTGTCACTGCTTCTATAATTAGTTATCGTAATTTGTGTAACATCATATTTTTTTTATATGAAAAATAGACACTTCGGCCAGTTGGATTTTTTTTTATTTTCTCAACGTTTCAACAAAAATCTTTTGTCTTCGTCAGGAGAAGTAAATAAAAATAAAGCATTTGGCAAGGCGTTAAAATTGTTCTGAGGTTCAAGAACGCCCTTGCAACCTCAGAACAATTTTTAACGCCTTGCCAAATGCTTTATTTTTATTTACTTCTCCTGACGAAAACAAAAGATTTTTGTCGAAACGTTGAGAAAATAAAAAAAAACTCCAACTGGCCGAAATGTCTATTTTTCATATAAATATGAATGCCGGCCAGGCAGCCTCTATCTTTACGATCATCATATAAAGATATGATAGTTTATAAAAATGAAAGATGAAGCTGTATATGTGGAATTATGTTGATATACAGAAGGTGATTCCCTCTAAACATATCGATTTTGTAAAGCTATAGAATAAGAATTTATGCTCGTGGACAGCAAGTCTCTTATATATACTTTTATATAAATCGTTCGGCATAAATACTAAAATACAAAATTACAAAAAAAATCTCAGAATTTTAAAAATTAGAAAAATCTAAAGTTCCTGTTCTTTATCTTTTATTGTCAAAATACATCCACGAAAAAGGAAAACAAAATGCAGGAAGTTTTATGATAATTATTTAACAGGTGATGAAGAAATATTGTTTCATTGGCTGAAGCTTGGGTTTACCTAAATGAAAGTAATTGCCCTCGATTTATTAAGTTAAAAACGAATGCTCCAATCCAAGGAGAAACTTTCCCAATTGTCGCTGGTTTTTGCTCAAGATGAAAGCTCAAAGCTGAGACTAATGTTAAAATCAATTCAGGATATTATTCGGAGGGAAATATTTGAGTAAATTTGTGAATAAGATATCTCTGAGAGAGCAGAGGAGTATAGGTTCACCAAGATCATAACTCGGGGTTAGCCCTGTGTACATTGCCTGTATATAAATGGAAACGGGAATCTCTGCTCTTCTATATTCTATGATCCCTGAGAAATCACTTCATATTTATCCTACGAATTTCTGTGAATCTGTTGAACTATTGAAGTAAATTTATATAAAGAAGGGCGTACCTAGATCTGTAAAGGTTAAAAAATCTATATATTTATATATATTATTTATATAATTCCTAAGATATAATCATTAATATCCAAGATATTTAAATCAATTGACAGGTAATTTATATATATGTTATATAAAATTTTATTTATTTTTAAAATTATATTGTTCAAGAACAACTCTGTGAAGTCGGCCATCAGATAGCGCCGCTCTGCATTGTTTAAATTCATTGTTGTTGTTTCCTTTGGCTCTTCGACCCAATCCGGCCTAACCTGCCTCTTCCCTAACGGAGATCCTGTCCCTAGCCTCTCCAGCCTGGTCATAGTGGTTTTATATATTCCGCTTTACGCGGCCATTGGGGCTCAAAAATCATTTATTTTGGTTAGCAGCCCCGTAAATAAAGATATTTCCTCCTTTGGCCCTGTGTGCGTTGATGGAAGGCTTGTAAAATGGCCCTATTCCAATTGATGTCACCTCTTTACCAGAATTGGGCTCAAAAACCATACACTTTGGTTAGTAGCCCGTAAAACCGTATTCTTTCTCTCTCCTTTGGCCCTGCTTATCTTTTTGTAAATATGTAAATACATAATTAAATCTTTATTTTCTTTATTCTTCGCGCCTCAAATAAGATGTTTCTACCTAAATTGTTTTATAGGATCAATTAAAACAGTAATCCAAAATGTTTTAATTCCCAAGATCATTTGTTGGTTGGAAGTTAATTCAGAGAAAAACACAGCCATATCAACCAATGATTTATTTAACTCCTGACGTGTCAGTGAATTGCTGTCATTCTCCTCAGTGGAATTCTAGAATGACAGCAGGTCACTGAAACGTTGGTAGTTAAATATATCATTGGCTGATGGGGCTAAATATTTTCTAAAATGTTTTAATTATATTTTACAAGATACCACGACTACAAACCATTGCTAAAATACTCATGTAATAAAAACAAGCAGCTAATAATCTATTTCTCAGCAAATATTTCCTATCTCACCAAATATTTAGTATATAACTTACCATATATATCAGAATAAAATATTTTAGAAATCGTTTTATGGTGCTTCAAATTCGTTATTTTAAAATTGAATCACCCTCTGTATGTAGTAAAAAATTCAAATTTTGCATCTCTAAAATCATATAATAAGTATGCGAATTAATAGAAAACGTTTGTATATAATATTGTGAACACTATATTCAAATAAACAGTGCCATTTTTAACATTGAAAAGTTTTCAAATTGTATATTTATCACATGTATTGATATAATCGTACGAGTTTGTATCCCCTTTACATTCAAAGCATTTTGATCAAGCTGATGTCAGGTGTTATTCCGAATTGGCTTTTTCATCATTTTCTTCCTTCTAGGTTTTTCCTTTATTTTACAGAAACAGTACATTCTTAAGTTAGAAAGTTGAATGCAATCTCCATGGTCACCATACTCATCTAATCTTCCTATCTCACCAATAATTTCAAACTTATTCCCGCTTTTTTTAATTGTCGTTTCAAATATTGCATCGTTAGGCTTTGTTTTAAAGGTTACAACATAGAGGTGTTCACTTTTCTTGAAGAAGCGTTGAATATTTTTCAATTTAAGTTGATGGCAATCTTCGTATGGGGATAATAGATTATTTATATGGGTAATGATAAATTTGGTGACAAAGACCATCTCGTCAACACTTGGCTTTGGTTGGAATGAGGTATCCTGGCATGCACACCAATGTTCATTTATACCAGCCATGGAACATGTCCTATTTTGTGGAAGTGGGTAGAACAAAGACTTTCCAATTCCAGAATAGTTCTTGGGAACTGGATATAAACGAATTTGGGAATCCAAGATATGCTTCATCGTCGCATATAAGTCAAATGGGGATAATAATCTTCGAGAATTCTCGATCACACTGGCAGTGGCAGATGGATTGTGCCATTTCAGCCTTGGGGGTAAATATACCATTAACATTGGAAGCCTCTGCTCCAGGAAACCTACGAAGGTTTGTACAATATTGCCAAATCGCAACCCATGATCACTCACCAACATAACAATAGTATCATCCAGATATCCTTTCTTATGAAGACTTCGTAAAAAGTCTTCATATATATGATCAGCGCTTGATATGGAATTGAGGAAATCGTGAGAAAGGCTGTTGGTCCATGACAGCGCGAAGTAAGGCTTGAATTCCATCTTCCTAACAAAATCTTGAAGGATATTAAGAAGGACCTCAACCTGTGTTTGTGGGCCGAAACATATCTGAGAATTACCTTGTTGTTGCGATCCTATTTTCTTCAGACCATTGCGGAAATATTCCATAAAATAATAATTTGTTGGTTTTGAAGCAAAACCTCCTTTTAAATATTCAAAAGTGGATATATCGGGAGAGTCTTCAATGAAAATAGTTTTATATCCTCTATATTCGTAGTCTTTCCAGATAAAAGGACAGGAATCCAAGAACTGGTCGTCGTTCTTCCAGCAAATGTCTCGGAGCTGGTCTTGGCTCAAGCCTGTCAGCATGGCAATGAGGTTGGGGAAGGTGTTGTCTGCCATTTTGTTGAGTCCAAGCATCTCGAAAGATCCCATCTCATTCTTCAGGTAGGCGTAGGTGCGGGGCAGTTGGCGCAGCATGTTGAGTCTGGAGACCGAGTCGATGCCCAAGATCATCACGCTATATTTGGAATGCGGCCGGAGAAGAGTAGTCTTGATCTCTGGAATCAAGGTGTGGTAATTACGGTAGAATATTTTGCTTCCGTTCTTACATTCCACTTTTATGAATTCTCCTTTGATCTTTACAACGTCTTTGAAAATAAAACATTTATCAAACCTGGAACAAACAGATTTTTTTTTAAATACAAAAGTTCTTATATATTTGGAAACAAATTGTTCATACATGAAATTGTAATTTTATATATTTTTTAATTTATTCTGAACAATGCATATTCTCGATCAATTTTGCCTATGGCTTAATAAAATTGCTAGAACTTTAGCTTTTATCGAATTCTGAACAGGCCAACCTTTAAGCCGTTGTATGCTCTTTAATCCTGGTAGATCACTAGAATCCCAAATATGCAAACAAAGACTGACCTGCTTTGGAAACATAATAAGAGCAAAAATGTTGATGTTGGGAAAAATTGAAGGAAGAAGAAAGAGAGGAAGACCTCCAATGAGCTAGCTGGAATGGATCAAGAAAGCTACTATATGAGTTGCGAGTAATGGGTAATGGAGAATAATTGTTCATAGAGTTACCAAAAGTCGACTTGATGAAAACTAACAGCAACATGCCCTTGATTAATATAGAAGAGTTCTCCCGCAAAATGGGGTCGATACGTTTTATTTAGAGGCTTTCAAAAATATTCATTCATATATTTTATTAAATAAAAAGTTTTATTAGATTATTACAAGCGAATACTCTTTTTATTTTTAAACAGTAGATGGAAAGCGAATAGCAAATTTATAGAGAACTTCCTTAAAATTATTTTTATATATTTTAATCTCTAAAGCAAAAAATACTCATAATTACTTTCGGAACATGTCGTGTCTATTTTAGTTTTTTTCTTACAGGCCAAATTGAAACATCAAGAAACTTGAATTTTTTTCACTGACACTCGCCAAATCCGAGCAAGGATTCAATAGGAAACTACAGGTACCTTGTACCTGTACCTTGAAATTTATTTTAACTATGTTCAAAAGATTTATTCTCAAGAAGAAAATTAAACCAAATAGCAAACATTTACGAAAGTATTTAGAGTATGAATCAATGGTAAATGAGTCGGATGAGAGAGAAATTACTTAGAAGAGATTAATTCCAAAGACACTAGATTGAGCAAAATAGGAAAAGAGAGAGAGAGTCTTGATTTTCTTTTCCACAGAAACAGCTAGGATCATCCGTTGCCCCGATTTTCGCCAATATTATTAATGATAATATTATTTAAGGAGAAATAACGACTTATCCTATTATTAGGGATGAAGTATGAAAGGATGAATTGTGAAGAATAATGATGAACGGAAAGATAAAAGTGCCCAAGGATGGGAATCGAACCCACAGTGTTCTTCTTACCGGGAAGATGCCATGTCCACTAGGCTACCCTGAACAAAGAGAGAGAGAGAGAAAAGACGCTTAAGGAAGAACAGGCTACGAGGGAGTGTGTAGGGCATATGTAATGTAATCTGTATGCCAAGTGTACAGACTTGAACCTGCTGGTGAACCTCTTGTTCAGGGCTCTGTAGCAGCAGGTGAAGTTGAAGGGTTGATGATAGAAGTCGAAGAAAGTTTTGAAGTCGAAGTGGAGCCAGTTGCCACGGACGAAGGTGAGGCGGGGCACGTAGCGGGCGCAGTCTGCGGACTCCCACGTCTTCACTAGGTGGGCCACGGAGGGATCAAGAGGGTTCAGATCTGGTATCAGGCAGATTGAAGAGTCCAGAAGGTTAGAAGCATTTCTCAGGTCCACCTGGATACCCATGGGATAATTATAGCGAAGAAATAATTAAATTTATTCCAAGATAACATTCCATCATATTCCAAGCACATCAGTTGTTTGACTTAGGACTGAACAGGATGAAGTCTCCCCGATGTTTCTTCTATACTCATCTCTTCTTTTTGTGAATTTGTCCGAGGGAGGGTAACATGGTAGGTAGAGACATACCAGATATTTATAAAGTATTCCTATCCTGACCTGTTTATTCTGTCTTCCCTTCACAGTGATATTCCAGTCTCCCCTAATGTGTCAGATTTAGAATTTACCTCATTGTCTTTTTTTCCCTATATTTGCATATCTTAATTGTAATCATAGTTGTATTTTGTTTCTCCGTCTATAAGAAAAATGTAAATATGCTCAAATATTGCTTACCGTTGTATAAATAGGCTTGTATCTCTTTGAATCTCTTAGCTTTTTTGCCAGTAGAAGGGCGTGTGGCTCGAAAGTTCGCTCGCCATTTATTAAAAAGAAACTCATCTTCCTTCATGCTTCACTTTATTTGATTATCCAAACAGGAAGAGTTCTATCGCTTAGAGTCTGCTTGTAGTTCATCTCATATCATCGAGTAGATAGAGTAGATATAAACAATCTGATTATTATAGTATAAGAGCCTCACACTCAATGGAAGCAACAAACCTGTAAAAGAAATGAGCTGACAAACGGAGCGACAAAATCCCCGGAGTCCACGCAGGTCGGGTCCAGCTTGTCCTAAATATTTGTTTCATCTTTAGTTTCTAAATCATCTCCAGTTTATGATAGAGAGAGAGAAAATTTCCTTAAATATTTAATTAAATCTCAACAAAATATTTTCATTAAAAAATCCACAACGAAGGGAAGAACATTCTCTAAAATCAATTTAGAATTTGTTTAGCCTATTTCAGATTTGAATAGGAAAGTAATTAACCAAAGCTTTTTCCCAAAGAAGATCTAGAAAATTCCCTTTGTAGAATTTATTTCTTGTCATCTACACGGGACCTATGGGTCTGTGTAACAAGATAGAGTTCCTGTTAAACATTGACTTCTCAATTCTCAAAATGAATCGCTTAAGAACTACGTACATTCGTAAGATAAAAATCTTGAAATCTTCTTTATTTCTGAAGATTATTCTTTATTGTTCTCACGCCTATCTAATACAAACTAGACTTTGTAGAAATTACACAGAAAACCTGCATATTATGTATAAATTGGAATAGTAACACGCATATATAAGACATTTTTGATTCCATCCAATATAACATTATCCCGGTGAGCATGTGACATGGACAATCGCGAGGATATTGTAAAATAGATGATAAGCTATCCGAGAGGCTAAGATTCCAGAGTAAAGTTGGGAAAGATAGGTGGACTCCAGCTGCTCGACATCTCCGGCAAGTGGAAGTCGAGGCGAGTTGCCTCCGGCCGTGTGGATGATCCTACAAGACGGTACCAGAGAAGCTTGCCCGACCTGGACGGGAGTCGGCCGTAGACAAGGAGGATCCGACTGATGGCGGATATTTGAGATAAGTCCATCTACCCAGTTGCCCATTCCAAAAACAGCTTCTGATAACAAAGTATATCGAACTAAGCTGTATCCACAACAAACCTATATTGAACCTTGTACGCCAACAACGACAGCTGAAAAGCGTCGTAACAAGCGTCGAAAACATCTTTAATTCGAAGATTTATCTTGTCCCTAGAATTTCCGTTTTTAATTCGAATTTTTGGATAATTCGAAAAAAAAAAATTTTTTTTGATCCCTTGGGCTTCGAATTATTCAAGTTCGACTGTATTTATAAATGGTTAAATTTTCCAGTCCTGTTTCGCTAGTTTAGTTTACTAAATAACTCCGCCTTTGCCGGTCCCAAGCCCGGATGAAAAAGGAGGAGGGGGAACAGTAACAAGCTCGCTAAAAAACCTGGGCTCAGCTGGCCGGGCTGATGGTACCTTGTAAGGGATACAGGGATCCGGGGATCCAGGATGAGCAACGTTTGTACTCCATTGTTAGGAGCGGCTGCACATGGCGTCTGTTCCTCATGTCAGAGGCGGCCATTTCTTTTGGAACTAAGTCGGCCTGCCACTGAGTAGTGCTCCCAGTCCTAATGACAAAGGCAGACGCATTCTACTTCACCCAATCATGATCTCAAGCTTTATAAGCTTGATACCCTAATATGATTGAGTGAAGATAAGAAAGAATAAGAAGAGAAGAGTTTACTAAATTATATTTAAATGAAGTGTATAGGTGTTGAGCTGTAGTTCAATAAATCACGTCCTATCAAGATTATAATATCTGCACTCCGAATACTATTTTATTAGGACAAGTAAAAACCCTCTATAGAATTATTAGGCTCAGATAGGTACTCACTTCTTTCGATACATTTTCACGTTTCTTTTCTTTTAGTTTCTGAAGCTACAACACATTTGAATTCAATGCAGACTTTGTTAAAACATTTTTCGCCTCAAATGTTTCAAAAATAAATATTGTGGCAAAGAAATATTTTATTATTTAATTTAATATTATTCAATGAAAATATTCAACAGATTATAAAAATATATATTACTCTGTATTTGTGGAATCATCTTTAAAATATTTCTTTGCTTGCTTGCTTAAGATTTCCTAGCTGTAGATAGTTTTGCTGACTTTTGTTAATAATTGTCGACTCGTCGCTGTGACGTCATCAATAAATACTTTTACATCTTAGGATATTTCAAGGCTTGATTTCTACGCTACAATATTGTTAACATAATTTGTGAATAAGAAAATTAGCTTTTGGGTAAATAGTTTATTTTTTATTTGAGGTGTTGCAAGCTTCAAGCAAATTTTGCTTTTCAACGGGTAAATAGCATTATATACGACAACAAAATTATATTTTTACAAAAATAATGTAAAAAGGCTAATTTTATTTATCAAATATTTTTTGGATAACTATTGCAGGCATAATTAGATTAACTTAAAAAAAAAAAAACGAAGAGTGTGCGAATCTCAAATTTTTATAAGATAAAAGCAAATTGTCCTAAACTGAAGAAAGTTTATAGCTATACAAATGTCTCTGCGATAGAAACAACACCTACTGATGTTAAATCCAATTTCACACGCCATATTCAACCTGTTTTTCTTTAGTTTAATCCAGTTCCTGTCTACAGTATTCGAATGTTTATTCTATGTTTGATAGATAAAATGTCGAATTTACATTTAAGGCCTCCTCAATTTAAGCTTAAATCTCATTTGATATCTCGAGAATTTCTGGATTCTTTATGCGTGTGCGGAAAATTTTCGTTCTTCAAATATTAATGGTTGGCCTTGAGGTATCTTAGAATTTTCTCTAATCAAAAGTTGTCTTTGGTTGTTCATAAGATTTCTTTAATATTTGGATATGCTGAGTAGCTAATTTTCGTAATGAAGAATGTTTTTGTCAATTTAAGAAAGTGCACATTTACAGACTTCTGTATGGTCTAAAAAACATATTAATAGTTCACATTACAAAATTTGAAAGGAAATATAGAAATTAATCCATTCCCGAGCACCCAGTAATCTGAAAATGTTTAAACTTGCATTGTCAGCTGGCTGAGCGAGTGTACAAATTTTCAGACTTCAACATGCTCTGAAAGTATATCAAAAATTGATCACAAGATTTGTGGACAGAACGACATGTAAGTAATTTATATAAAAGCTTATAAAAATATCAAACTGGTGAAATGATTGCAAGATTATCTCTTTTATAACCATTTGACTGAACGGTACGAAATCGGGAAATGTGCCTTTATCATTACATCCTCATCTTTCTTTTTTTCCTCCCTTCGCGATAATCATGGCAAACCATCTTGCACAAGGCACAATTACACATTATAAGAAGATACTTTCTTCATATTTATAATTCACCAAGAGTTTTGGCGTATCCCTCACCAGAACTAACATCTCTCCATTACAAGACTCGCCTTAATACCATGGCAATGCAGAATACAAGTACCGAATGATGCCAAGACCTACCTGAGGGACGGCGGGCTGTTCCCTCATAATCAATGTCCGGACTCCCAGCCGCTGCAGCCCGTCGAAGCTCCACAGAACTCCCACCACCGCCAGCAATAAGACGATGTAGATACAGCGCCAGAATTGCCTCCTACCCTGCACAATATTATATCCTATATGCCACAATTTCTAGAATTATAAATGCCCAATAAAACATATCCTAAGCGGAATCTGTCTTTAAAAGAAAGCTGTTCCATATGAATAAACCTACGAAGCCCCATAGTTACCTGTACTTAAACCTATGTTATCCAACCATTTTGTAGTCTCTGTTTCCTAAGTATTAGTCAAATTTTAATTTAATATACTTAATTTTATCTAATAGTTTTGAGAATAAGAGAAGATAATGTTAATGTGTCTCATAGAGTACAACCTCTATCAACCTCTAAGAACACATAGAGTTTCAGAGCCAAAATGTCCTTTATAGAAAGGTATTATCTTACTGGCGAGTAGCTAATTGGTAAAAATTGGGGATTTTATCGAGTAGAACTATCCTTTGTGTATACCATATTAAAAATGAAAGCCCTATAACATATTTTAAAGACGCTGCTACTTCTACATCTAGAATCCCTCTTTGATAGATTGGCTAGATTTATTATATTCTCTCGTAGGATCTCACAGCACCTGATCTCTAGTAAAGAGGGAAATGTTGGGGAACGTGATTTGCCAAGTTTAGGCACATTCAAAGACTTGGCTTTTTCCCGAATGGCCCTAATCCTGGTAAATCGCCCGATTGGTTTCAGCGTGCTTGGCGTAAAACGATTCTTCGAGCAGAATAGTAATTCACTCCCTAAATTCCATATAGATAAGAGAAAAAAAATATATTTTGATTATGTATCAGCGAATAGTATTTGTTTCATTAATGGTTTTGAAAATGTTTATAAAAGAAATAATATTTTATCAAAGAGATCCATCTATGTATTTTATGGAGTAATTGTAGAGTGAGAGCACACAGATATCTTACCATCTCGATTGTACCAGACAGTTAGGATCCCCATCTGATGGCAGGCATCCGGAGAAGTTTCCTCTGTAACATCCATAGATGGTGTAAATGTCGAACCACAACATCCCACGACAATTTGCCCATCTAGACAATCGCCATTCAAAGTAAGAATCAGGAATGTTTATTTTGTGGTTCCCTTGGCTCTTATCTAAACGAAAGAGATTAAAACTCCAGAGAAAATGCCACTACTTACTTATATACTTGAATAACAAATATATTTATTTGTTATTCAAGTAAAATTGTATATTTGTAGCTATGTAGTATGAATATTGAACATCAGTAACTAGAAAAGAGGTAGCGAATATAAATTATCTTAAGCTATAAAATCGCCTGGTGCAAAATATAAAATGTGTATAAAATATGTATATAAACAGGTCATCTTCTTATATGTTTTCTATTTTTCCCCTGTGGAAAGGCAGTAATTCTCGAAAACTCGGCAAAATAATAAGAACAACTTTGAAAGAAACCTTTCGCCTTATGATCTCGTGCTTTTTGTAAATACACTGCGTGACATTGAAAATGGAACACCAAGAAATAGTGGCCAGAAAGTGATGAAACTCGGCAGACAGAGAGAAACAGGGACGAACAATAAGTGATCTTTATTTCAAAATGATAGTCATAATACAGAGCGAGAACGGCGTCGGCTTAGTAGCAAGTAGGACCACCGCGGACGGCGATGCACGCAGCAACACGTCTGGGTAGAGAGTCAATCAGAGTACGGATGGCGTCCTGAGGGATGGCTCTCCATTCCCTCTCAACCATTTGCCACAGTTCGTCTTCTGAACGCGGCTGTGGCAAGGCATGCAAACGGCGTCCAATGATGTCCCAGACGTGCTCGATTGGTGAGAGAGCAGGAGAGTACGGTGGCCAGGGAAGCATCTGTACATCTTGCAGAGCTTGTTGGCTAATGCGAGCAGTGTGCGGTCGGGCGTTATCCTGCTGATAAAGGGCATTGGGTACCCCTGAAAGTAGGGGAGTGTCACCGGTCGCAGCACATCATCAACGTATCGTTGGGCCGTCATAGTGCCCTGAATACGAAGTGAAGGTGACCTGGAATCATACGCGATTGCGCCCCAAACCATGATTCCACGTTGTCGCACGGTGGGGCTTTCCACAATTGCTGCCGGATTGGACCTTTCTCCACGTCGACGCCACACGCGTACACGGCGACTATCACTGGACAAGCAGAAACGCGACTCATCTGAGAACACGACCCTGTGCCATTCCGTCATCCACGTCGATATAGCCCGGCACCATTCCAAACGTTGGCGCCTATTCGGTGGGGTCAATGGCAGTCTTCTTAGCGGACGGCATGAGTGCAAGCCATTAGCAACCAATCGACGGGAAATGGTTCTGGTCGAGATGGAATGATCTAGGGTGTCTTGCACATGATGCAGGATGGCGGTACAAGTGGCTTGTGGGGCCGCCACTGCTTGTCGAAGGATACGCCGATCCACACATTCCAACCATCTTCTCCACAGTCGGTGCACCGTGGACGCACCAAGGTGTGTATCAGCTGCGATTTGACGTATGGACCAACCTGCCCTTTTCAGTCCGATCACCATGCCCCTCGTAAAAGCGTCTGTCTGCTTGAACTGCCTCCGTTTACGATGACCTGGCATTCTCTGTTATTACACGTGTCTTTTGACACAAGAACAAAATTTCTACAATGATTTTCCTTGAAGAAATAACGACACGAATACTGTCCTTTCTGCAAGTTCCTTCCCTTATATCTTACTCCATGTGCGCACGAGAGCTGCGCATTTTACATCATTTGCATAACTCGGTTAGGCGCGTCTACCCTGAAATTTGCATAATTTTCTGGCCACTATTTCTTGGTGTTCCATTTTCAATGTCACGCAGTGTATATAAAGTATGTCAATAATTTAAAAATAAGATATCTAAAGAATCACACTGAAAAAGAAGAAAACACTTCGTTAATAGAGCTCTACGTCTATAAAATTAAATTGATATAGCTTTATTATTTATTTTATTAAAAATGCTTTTCCAGAGGTATAAGCTCTCTCCAGTAGGTTTCTCCTCAAAGGTGGAGCCTCTAACCTACAGACTGTCCTTCTACTTAGTGAGCCGTACTCTTTAAGACACCCTAATTTTTAATACTTCTCAATATTTATTCGAGCACATTTGGCCACATCTCCATTCTCCTGCATTCATCAAGAAGTCTCTCTAAATAACCAACTTGGTGGTGGTACAACCTATATTCACCATGCTGATGAAAGATGCCTAAAACACATGGGGTTGGCGTTTCTGGATATATAAGGAAAAGGTCTTGTTCGAAGTTACGAAATAAAAATATCAATGTTGATTATTTATTCTTTAAATGTTTTAGTCATTAATAATTTTTAAGTTCATTATCAGAAAAGGTATTCTTTCACAATAAATAAAATCCTGAAATATATCTCGATTCTCTGTGAAATAAAAAAAAATGTAAAAAACATCAAAAACCCCACCATACATTACAGGCACATACATATCTTACACCAAAGACTTATCCTAGAATCCATAGTATCCAACAAACTGAACAGCATCAATAGAAAAATAGAGCTTCCAGAAGCTTATCATCCTCTCTTATCCTTTATTTAAACTTCCCACATGTTTATTTCAATAGCCCTAATCATGCTCCGTCTCGTGGTTTCAGACTGAAGATTTAATATTTACTTTCTCAAAAATCGTTCTTCTGTTAAGATTAACTTTTATAAATAGTTTAAAAACTTTCCTTTATATATATGTAGTATATTTTGACATAGATCACAATCTTCTTCTGATATTTATTATAACCCCATCTCTATATAAAAATATATCGATCTTGTAAAAATAGTGACAAATAAAATAAAGGGGTAAAGGTAGACCAAGACGACACCATAGTCCAGACGACGACAAAGGCCAGACGAACAGGTGTTTATGATAATGAGTTCATTCCCCCGTCAACAGGTGGCCAGACATAATTAATAACCCAGCGCTTGACAGGTGGCGTGATTTTATGGGAACCAATCAGAACTCGCCGCCATCTGCGAGTGTCTCATATAAAAGCCCCCCAAGATTGGGACAAAGTTAGTAGTTGGTTAGTTGTTTTCAGAGCGACGCCGTCATACGGTCGGGTTTCTCACCCCTATCCGCGATGTAGGGCATCCGTGACGCCGTGGTCCGACTGTCTTCGTCCGTGGTCTACCTCTGCCTTCTTGGAGTTACCATCTAGACCTGCCTCTGTCTCTTGCTGTCCCAGTGCGGGAATCCCATCACTCACCCACTACCACGACTGCCCAGCACATTCCACATCGGGATTACTACATATATATATATATATATATATATATAATAATAAATAGTTATTTAATTTTATAGTCCAGTTTTGTATTAAAATTATCTTCACTATTATGATCATTTAAATATAAATTATAAAATTTGTAAAATGTTATTAATTTGTAGATAGAGAGAGAAAAAAAAAAAATCCATTACTTCTTTTACATCCTCAAGTTAATTATATATTTATAATTAATAACAATAAAAAAAATTAACAAAATTATATAAAATACTCTTTTAC
>CP092867.1:116889881-116934276 GCA_030710605.1 Cordylochernes scorpioides
GCTTATTGTAACTTTAATCAGTCATTTTAAAGTAAGAAATGTTGGTTTATAATAATGAACTCAATGTATATCAGCGAGGAATGAGCTGAGTGGTAGTAACTTCCGTAGTAGTAGTCTAGTAGTCAAAGAGGTGAATCCAATCTAGGTGACGGCCAATCCATTGTGGCATCTAAGCCCTCGCCAGCCAGCCGTACCACCAGGACACATGCTATGACAGAATAAAATGGCAAATACTCCCCCTAAGAGTGCGTCCAGGTGAAGTTAAATATTGTAGCTGGGTGGAATTGTCCCCTGGCCTTTAGAGAAACTTTGAAGAATAATAGATTATCATAAAGATAGAGGCTGCCTGGCCGGCATTCATAGTTCTTAAAATTAAAGATACTTCGGCCAGTAAATCTTTTTATTCATTTCGACGAAAATTGTTAATCCTCGTAGAAGACTCCTACTTGTTGAATAATTTTTAACGCCTTGCCAAATGCTTCCATTTTTATTTGCTCCTGACGAGGACAAAAGATTTTTGTCGAAACCTCGAGATAATAAAAATATTTACTGGCCGAAGAATTGTAATAAATAATAGATTATTTAGAAAAGGATTTATGAGCTTGATTGTATTAATTAAGAGTTTTCCTTGTGTATAAATTTTATTATTACCATTAAATATGATTAGCTTTTACTTTTTATTTTTATTTGCAGAATCTCCATATATAAGACTCCATATGTTTTAATAAATGCTTTTGTGTGTGTATTATTTGGACGAGCAGGAATTATTTAACCTCACACAAGATACCTTCAAACTTAAGACCGCAACAATCTCGCGACATAGGAAGTTGAATATTCAAGAGATGGTAAGTTAAATACAATTCAATTAAACGACCCGGCAATTAACTTGCCAATCGGGGGACTGTTGGAAGACAGCGGTTGTGTTTGGAATTAACAATTGTCTGATTTTAACCTGGCGGTTAATGGCACATATTGGACTATAGGGTATGTCAATGAAAGGTCTTCGAGACCTGAAATCTATTCTATTCTATATCTGTGTTTTTAAGAGTCAAATAAAAACAAAAATCATAGAATTTTTCAAAAATACCGAAATTTCCTAATATTATTATCAACTTATATTAATTTTTCTATTGATTTACTCCTTATATAATATAACCAGGCTATAAATATAATTAGGATAAACTGTTAAGAAAGAAGGCATCGAAAATTAGATAACTAAACTGCCGACTTATACCATTCGAGTCCACCACGTGGACTGTGGGCAGATGGATATGTTCCACTTCCATAGTCTCGGCTTGGTTACTTGAATTCCCTGGTTAGGATTGACCTATTGAGGCTCTGAAGTATTTTTTATACTCTCACATGCTTCAATGGTGGAGTTAGGAACATAGGTATTAATTGTCAGAATCTTTACTTGTTTTCACGTGGCGAAACACTTAGAAGTATCACACGTAAATGAATTCTACAAAGCTCTAATAAGTATTAAGAAAAAGGCGTCTCCTTATCGTGCAACTGAAAGTTGCTGATGACTTGTGCCATCTGTCGGAATAAATATCAATTATTCATTGATTTGGATATTCTGCCAATTCTGGAATAATTAAAAATCAATGAATAGTTTATATTTATTAAGATAGATGGCGCAAGCCATCAGCAACTTTCAGTTGCACGATAAGGAGATGTTTTTTTTTCTAAATTTATGGACCTTATCCCAGTACAATGTCACATTTGTACTGCTTTTTCACATTATAATAAGTATGCTCCTTTAGTGAATCAATTTTACAAATCAAAGACTGACTCTATTTCCACATTTCGGTGCATTTAATTACACCAGCGAAGAGAAACCGATTATTTTCTCATCTCGAGAGCCAAGATAAAGTAGAAGGCGAGAAGTAAAACAAAGGATTGTAACAAACTATCAAGTAGATAAATTATCTGCTCAGCTCTTTCTCTCGTTATGTCTTTAGTAAACTGGGAGTGTGGAGTTAAATAAAAAAGTGTAGTTAATTAACTTTAGTAAAAAGATCAAGAGATCTCCTAAGTGTTAGTTATTACCTCTCTAGAGACCGCTACAACACACGTTTAGATACACGTGAGGTTTATAATTATGGAGCAGCTGTGGAACATTTAACTAGCATACAGTCGGACGGACAGGTGTGAGGAAATTTGACTGTATCCTAACCCAGGCGTCGGCAAACTGCGAGCCACATGCGACTCTTTGGATGTGAAGCCTGCGGCTCTTTATATAGTTCCATACGTGAATATTATTTATGCGAGTACTATTTATTGTTGGCAATAAAAAACATTTTGTGGCTCTTTAAAAAATTTAAAATTTTTATAAGTTGCAATTTTTGACTTTTCCGACACAAAAGATTGCAGACTCCTGTCATAACCTATATTATGAATTTATTCAACTTTTACCTATTTTACAAATCAGTAAATTGTACTTTGGTAACTCAACACGGAGGGAATCGAATGTTTGACCGATTTAATCTGACCAACATGCTTTGCTAGTCGCTTTTTTCACATGAAAAGCGTATTTACACAAACTTAACTTTAAATACCCATTTCTTGATTTCTCAGGAAGTCTTTGAGACCAAATATTTGATCGTAAAGGTACAGCTTGCACCACGCTGACGAGGGCCAACAGCCCGAAACGCGTACGTGATGGCTTTTCTTGATTTATCAAGAAATTGGGTTGGCCAAATATCACGGAACAAGTTAAATAAACGTTTAGTTTATTTTTGTTCTACTATAACAGTGTATTTATGAGTTGTTTTATTCTTAAAATCGGTATCATTGTTGTATATATGTGCTGATGCTTTTAAAATTAAAAACACAAAAAGTATGGGATGTATAGTTTCAGTAGGTGGACTAATAGATTTCCAACGAAAACGTTTCCGTTCTTTTATAAAAACAGTCTTATTTTCAAATGTGAGATTTCTGAGAGATGCGAAAAACACCCTAAAACGCTCTCCAATCCACCTATGCTAATAAAATCCTCAGCCAAAACCACCTCAGGCCTCACCAAACCAGAAGAGTACTTGACCCAAATTGAAGTGCCTTTCTTTATCTCCACATTCGGAGTTAGTGGCAAAGTTACAATTGAGAGAGAGAGAGAGAGAGAGCAATTAACTCTTAATTGTTTAATTAAAGTGAATACCAAATTAGAGACTTGTAATTTACCTGAAGACAATTGTTTTGTTTATTTTGTTGATCGTGGAGTTAAGGAATGCATCGAGGTGATTAGTGCCTCTCTCAAGTTTTTGTTAATTTCCCCTTCTTGAGAGGATCGAAGTGGAAACTAGCCCCACACCTATACTTGATTATTGACAGGAAAGTCACTTTCGAATGTTAATTTAATCATTACGCACGATCAAGGTCCAACAAAGGTCGTGGCCATGCAATGGCTTGGCGACGCTATAGAGAGCTTGAGTCTCACAAGGAAAATTCTTCAATAGCAAAGGTAGATGGCATTATTGACAGGAAAGCCTCTTTTGGCTGTCAATTTAATCATAACGTGTGATCAAGGTCGAACAAAGGTCGTGGTTCGAATCACATTGCCTAGAGGAGGAGAAAAGTTTTATCCAGTTTACTATAGCACTCGCTGAGTTTATCTCAACGACTTCAACCAGCCATGAGAGAACTATTTTTGTTCAAATTCCATATTTCACAGTGACCTAAATTGGGTTAGGAAAGTCAAAGAAACTTTTCACGGGAATTTATTATTGGAACAGGGTTCTGGTATGACGGCAAACTTTCTTTGAAAAAGGTAAAAATTAATTGGAATGGGGAGCTATTTCAAAATCATTCTCCACTATTTGATAAGGAAATACCCAGTTGAACCAAGGTGTGGGGGGAGACTTCGAGCCGTTTCCCCGTAGAGTTGGGGCCGGAATTCCACACCCCTCTCCAGACCCGTTGTCTTGTAGAAACAGAGACTAAGATATAGGAGCCCTGTCAGGATCGGTAGTGGCCTTTGGAAAATATGCTTAGAATGATATTGACCTTAGGTTTTAATAAAATACTAATTATCCTTAAGAAAAATATGTAGTGAAGTATGTATTGTATATGAAGTAGTGGTGTTCCAGCCTTAAATATGCAAATTGTTAGAATTTACTTTTGTTAATTATTGTTAAATTATGTAAATTTTAGAAATGTATATAATCTTGATTTTAGAAAATAAAGATAGTTATTGAGTTATTAAATACGTGGTTGAGTCATTAGAGTTAGTGAGACGAGGTTGAGTCATGAGAGTTAGTGAGACGAGGTTGAGTCATTAGAGTTAGTAAGACGAGACAATAGCAGTTATTCAAGTTTAAATGAGTTATAGTTAGCTCGCTGAGTCAAGAAGCATAGAATTAAAACCAGCGTTAAAATAAGAACTTGGCAGTGATTCCTCCTTAGTGCCAGGAGGCCAAAGCCAGTTCGATTCATGGTCCCTCGAGCCGGATTAGGATTTGAAACAGAAGAAATTTAGGCGGAAACTCAGTGAGAATACAAGTGCAAAATGTCTCGAGACGAAAGGATCCTCCAAAGAAAGTTAAGTTGCCAAATAAGGAGAATTGATGGATTTATTGAAAGTGTGGATTCAATTATTGAGGCAGGTGAAAGAATACGCTTAGAAATAATGGGTGAAGAATTAAAAGAGATCAAAGAGAAAATTGAGAAACTCTACGACGAGCTGTTTTCTTTGGATGAAGTTGATATAGATAAAGAAAGTGAGGCATATGATGGTTCAATGAACAAGATTGGAAGCTTGAGGGTAAAAATAGAAAATGAGAGAAAACTCAAAGAGAAACTGGCGGACATAAAGCCAAATGGCTCTCAGGCAAATATAAAATTGCCTCAATTTGACTTACCGATATATGATGGAGATATGGGCAAGTGGATCAACTTCAAAGAGCTATTCCTCACCACCATCGATGCACATCCAGGGTTAACTAATATACAGAAATTACAATATTTGAATTCTGCAGTAAAAGGCGAAGCGGCCAGATTAATAAGGGGTTTCCCTTTACTAAGTGAAAATTATGGCCAAGCATGGAGTACACTGTTATCAAGATATGATAACCCGAGAGAGCTAGCTTATGCCCAGGTATCAAAAATCTTTTCTCTCCGGGCAATTAAGAATCCATCGGCTAAGTGTCTCCATGAATTCATGGAGGTTTGTAATGAAGCCATAAGAAACTTAGAAACGCTGGAATTGAAGAGAAATCAATTAGTGGATGTGATCCTGGTGCACTTCCTCCAGCAGAAGTTGAGTGAAAATCTAAGGTTGGATTGGGAACTGTCAATGGACAATACTCTTCCATCTTTGACAAGTTCATAGCATTCATTTCCAGACATGCAAGAAGCATGTCTTGTGCTGTCAAGGAATGTTCAAAAAGGGAAGAAACCACCGGATCGAGATTTCCCAAATGCCAAAGCTACGGGATGCTAATTGAGAAATCGGACACTTGCATATTATGCAAATCTGGGCATCATCCACTATACATGTGCAACTTATTTTGCAAAATGCCTTTAAAGAAAAATTAAATGTAGTAAAAGGTCATAAATTGTGCTTCAATTGCTTGAGGAAAGGCCATTTCTCATGGAATTGTAGGCTGAACCAACGATGCAAAGTATGCAAGGGCAAGCACCACACAATGATTCATTATGATAAACCGAGCACGGAAGGCGCTTCGGCCCAAGTGGAGAACACAACTCCGAAGGAACATGAAAGTGCTATCAATTTGACTAATACTCAACAGGCAAACTGCAATGATAGCCACGTACTACTCGCAACAGCTAGAATCAAGATAAAAAATGGACTCGGAAAGTTATGCACCTGCAGAGCCCTACTGGACAGCGGTTCCCAAGTCACCATGATAACAAAAGGATGCTGCGAAAGATTGGGACTTGTCCAAAGGAAATCAGATCGGATGATTATAGGGGTTGGAAACACACCAGTGCAGCATTCTTCATCGACAGTAGGTGTGACATTTTGTCCACTGAATAATTCTGAGGAATTCTCGGTGGAGGCAGTAGTCACGGGAGTGCTCACATCAGAAATTCCGAACTTCAGGTTGAAAGACCCTAATTGGCCAACTTTGAAGAACCTCAAATTGGCAGACCCAGAGTTCTACATACAAGCCCCAATAGATATGATATTGGGAGCAGATATATACACTGAACTTATGTTGAATGGCTCTATATCTATCGGAGAAGGATTGCCAATGGCTATTAATACAAGACTAGGTTGGGTACTTCTAGGAAAACTCATGGGAACATCGGAGAGTAATACAGAAGTCTGTAACCTGAGTTTACAATCTGAACCAGAACTAGAATTCGTAATGAAAAGATTCTGGGAAATTGAATCTGTGCCGTCATCGGATCTTTGTACACAGGACGAAGATTGTGAAAGGTTATTTTCGAATAACCATGGCAGAGATAGCCATGGAAGGTATTGGGTAAAATTGCCATTCAGACAACATCGACCGCTTCTGGGTGAATCAAGAGAAAAAGCTTTAAGAAGGTTCCTTTCGTTGGAAGGAAAATTGTGTAAGAATGTGAAATTATATGACCAATACCGGGGATTCATGAAGGAATATGAACACTTAAACCACATGGAAAGAGTCCCAATTGCAGAAGTGAAGCGAGAATTGTGCAGATGCTATTACATGCCTCATCATCCAGTAATTAGAGAGCAATCCACTACAACAAAAATGAGAGTTGTGTTTGATGCATCGGCTAAATCTGAAAATAATGTTTCTTTAAATCAAGTTTTGCACAAGGGACCAAAAATTCAACAGGATGTATTTTTCATTCTCCTCAGATTCAGAACGTATCCTGTCGCCATAACTGCTGATATAGAAAAGATGTACCGCCAGATAAGAATTCATCCAGAAGATGCGGACTATCAGAGGATATTGTGGAGACCATCGCCAGAAGAGCCTGTGGTGGACTATCGACTGCTGACTGTTACCTATGGTACAACTTCGGCTCCATTTTTGGCAATGAGAACATTACAACAGTTAGCAGAAGATGAAGGCCAAAATTATCCTGAGGCTTCTAGGGTGACCTTGAATGATTTCTATGTCGATGATCTGCTAACAGGAGCTCAAACGATTGCTGAAACCAAAGAACTAATAGACCAATTAAAAGACTTAATGAAAAAGGGAGGATTTCACTTAAGAAAGTGGAAATCAAATTGCCACGAGATAGTGTCTCATGTCGAGGAAATGAACGAAGAGAGGAAAATTAACTTGGAGAAAGGAGCCATATCCAAGATTTTAGGAATTGTATGGGATTATGTACAAGATACGTTTAGAGTTAATATAACTCTTCCTGAGGAAGTTGTTACCAAAAGAGATCTTCTCTCCAATATTACGAGGATTTTCGATCCAATTGGTTTCCTCTCACCTACTACAGTGGCAATGGCGAATCTCCAGAGGCAGACCGCGGTCAAAGAAGTCGAGGATTTAGAAGGGCTACCAGTCTACCACCGCGCCATATTGAAGGAAAATGGAGAGTGGCCAGAAGTTACCAAAGCCATCCAATGTAGCTACCCGAAGGTCTTTGTCGGCGACGGAACTTATCTTTACCTCCTCATAGAAGATGTGGAATCTCTAGATGGCCCGAATGTCCGCTCGGTATTGTACCAATACCACATCCCTCACAAAAAATGGATCTGGAGAAAAGTGAATGGTTTCGCTCCAATAGTTATTTCCAAGTCTATCGTTTATGCCTCTCACGATAAAAGGGTGTACTTTGTAGGAGGGAGAATACACTCTAGAGGGAATAAGGTAACTTGCACCGACAATATTGTCCGAGTGAAACTTAAAGAGGGTCGGGCTTCTGTTTTAGTGAAAAGCAGGAAGTCGCCCCTAACTGACCTCTTGGTCCTGGCAATGACATTTGCACCATCGGCGTTCTTGTTTATGCTTGCAGAGACCCGCGACCACTCTACTTACAAGGTTTTCTCCTATCATCTCCTAAACAAAGATTGGCATCTGATTGGATCAGACAAAATATTTTGGAAAGAGAAATTTCTCTCTCTTCAGATTTGCTATACCAACAAGAAACTTTTACTATTCCCTCGAATGCAGTGGGAACAACACTTCTGTAATCTGTATAACTACCGACTTCAAACAGATTCCTGGGGGTGTTATACAACTATTCCGATTCTTGGTGAGAAAGAGGGCTATCCAAAAAATATCAATCACTTTACTATTGTGCAGGATTGGGTAAGTGCTGTATTTGTTCACGCCGGGAAGGAGTCGAAATATTTATGGAAGTTGAACCTGAAGTCTAAACAATGGACTGAACTACCAACCTATGTCAAATACAGAGATAGTCAATACACTGCTGTAGCTTTGGACCTGGTGTTCATATTGGGACCAGCTGATAAAGAACACGAGACTGCAGAGAAGTATTTGTCGTTCTTCAAGACCAGAAGGTGCGAGTTGCCCAAGTTCGGGGCTGCTACCGGAGTCTACCTGCGACCTATTACGAAGTTGGCTCCGCTTCCCTTCAAATCTGAACCAGGGTTCAGCGGCCGGGGGGAGTATGTTCCAGCCTTAAATATGCAAATTGTTAGAATTTACTTTTGTTAATTATTGTTAAATTATGTAAATTTTAGAAATGTATATAATCTTGATTTTAGAAAATAAAGATAGTTATTGAGTTATTAAATACGTGGTTGAGTCATTAGAGTTAGTGAGACGAGGTTGAGTCATGAGAGTTAGTGAGACGAGGTTGAGTCATTAGAGTTAGTAAGACGAGACAATAGCAGTTATTCAAGTTTAAATGAGTTATAGTTAGCTCGCTGAGTCAAGAAGCATAGAATTAAAACCAGCGTTAAAATAAGAACTTGGCAGTGATTCCTCCTTAGTGCCAGGAGGCAAAGCCAGTTCGATTCAAGTGGTATTATATAAAATATATTTTCACCATCATATATGAGTGTTCTATCCCGACATCACACTTGTAGTATCACGCCGTGATATGCGGGTGGATGTAGTATGATTAAATCCTGTATTTATATCAACAGCAGATGCCCAAAGATAACCAAATATTTTAATCTTAAGCACGGTTATTATTATTATTTTTTTAATAAATCGATTTCAGGAGTTGAATTCGTGGTCTTAAATCTTGTTTAGTCTCAATTGGCTTTCATACCAGAATTGTATTTGACACTAGAGGTCGTATATTCAAATAAGTCTTAAATCCGGTAGGTCTAAAGGCGAAAATCGACAGAATCTGTGAGAGATCTACACACTTATTGTGATTGGCTCTTAAAACATCTCTCTCTCTCTCAATTGTAACTTTGCCACTAACTCCGAATGTAGAGATAAAGAAAGACACTTCAATTTGGGTCAAGTACTCTTCTGGTTTGGTGAGGCCTGAGGTGGTTTTGGCTGAGGATTTTATTAGAATAGGTGGATTGGAGAGGGTTTTAAGGTGTTTTCGAATCTCTCAGAAATCTCAAATTTAAAAATAAGACTTGTTTATAAAAGAACGTCGTTTAAAATCATATAGTCCACCTAATGAAAATTCTACATCCAACTTTACAACTACACTAGAGAAAGTCACTCCTACATTCCAAAAATATATAAGCCTAACAAAGTTTACAACTCTCTACCACGAAATCAATACTGAGCATTTTTCTCACTCTTTTAAAAGTGTCACATTAATATATATAATTATATGCAAAAAGGATGTCGAAGGACTCCATTTTACTTTGATAAATTGCGCCATACCCATAAAAAAAGGTATTTCTAAAAAAAAAAACGCGAGAGAGATAAAAGGTTTTGACATCAATTTAAAATGTTACGGATTTTTTTTTTTTTTTGCTCTCATCGATTCGGCTGATTTATAATTTCCAAGAAAATAAAAAGATGGGAGAAAGAGAGAGTAGTTTGAGATCTCTCAGAGGTAAAATGGAATGAAACCAATACGACATTGTAACCTAAAACTCGAAGCTCCTGTTACCAGAGAAGACAATCGCACAAAAAGTAGATTTGTCTTAGACATTTTTATGGAATTTTTCTCATAAGAGATATCTAATTCCTTTCTATAAAAAGACTTTCCAGTTGAATTGAAGTAAGTGAAAAAGCTACAAAGAGAAGCTTCTTTAGCTTGTTGACGAGTTTGGAATAACATTTTAGAAAGGTAGGTTTTAAGTAAAAATAGATTGTGTTGGCATCTGAAAGGCTAATGGGATGATAGGCCAGATCTGGAAGGCCTTCTGCGAGATAGAATCATTGTATTTACTATCTCTTCGGCGGTCTCAATCCCGATGAGGGCCATAGCACGGAACTCATGGTATACACGTTGGTTTTGTCTCAATTTTCCAAAGCTAGTGTTTTGGCTTATTCTTTTCATCATATTCTATGCTTTCTGCGCAGAAAAGATTAACAAAATGCAAGGTTTTGATGAATTTATTAAATGCTTTGTTTTTAATGCATTCTCATTAAAAGGAACAGGTGCCTTTTTTTTCAGCTAAATTAGATGTATAGAAACATACTTCCACAGTACTGGAAAAGCTCATGTCAATAGATTCCCTAACATGCAGGAAATTACATATTATAGAAGGAAAACTGCAGGAAAAGCGATAGATAACAAACCTGATATAAATGAAGATGAGGTCAATTCAATAGATTTTTAAACCCTGAAATACCGTTATTTTGTACAACAGATTTTTTTTCATTATCCCATGGGTAAGATTACACCAGGTCATGAAGATTGAGAGCAAAATTTTTTTCTACTATAGTTTTGGGGTTCTTGTATAGGTCTTCCTTCTTAGCTCCAATACAGTCCAGTATAGTACAATACAAGAAGAATAGTACAATACTTGTAGAATAAAACTATGGACCAGCCTTTGGTGTATCGTATTAGAACAAAAACGCCACGTACACCGCAGAATCTGTAAGAATTCCACTTTCCATGAACCGTGTGGTTGTAAATCCAGCTCCTCTGAGACACGTCCTCTCCTGTCAGGACACGAATTTCTCAAATTTCCCAACTGGGAATATTAAAACCTTATGTGGGGATTAGATTTGCCAGTGTAATGTCTATGTCGCGGAAACAAGGTGTGGGTGTGTTAAAAAGGAGTCTTACACAATAGTAGAAGTGCCCGAGTTTAACTTGGTGAAACCGCTGACAGAGTTTACTACTGATGAGCTAACCCTCTCATATTATCTATCATTGCAGATACGCCTTTAGAAGTATCTTTTAATATCTTTCAAATCGATGCCAAAAATTATAGAATTGATACATGGCACTCTTCAAGAGATTTAATATTCAAATGTTTAACCTTATTAACAAACAAAACTCGATTTAAAATAATTCTTACTTTAAAATGACACCAAAGTATTACAAACGTCCCATTGTGACATTCAATAATACCTATTTCTATCCAACTCTGCCTTTGCCGGTCCCAAGCCCGGATGAAAAAGGAGGAGGGGGAGCAGTAACAAGCTTGCTAAAAAACCTGGGTTCAGCTGGCCCGGCTGATAGTACCCTGTAAGGGCTCCTAATCCAGGGATACAGGATGAGCAGCGTTTGTACTCCATGTTAGGAGCAGCTGCACATGGTCTGTTCCTCATGTCAGAGATGGTCATTTCTTTTGGAGCTAAGTCGGCCTGCCACTCAGTTGTACTCCCAGTCTTAATGACAAAGGCAGATGCTTTCTACTTCACCCAGTCATGATGGTTGCCAACTTGATACTCTAGTATGATTGAGAGTGGAGATAAGAAAGAAGAAGACTATTTCTATCCAAGGTACACATAGGAATAGCCGTTGTTGTGAATTTGGGACTACTGGAAATACACCTACCTCATGTCTACACCTACCTGTTCGATTTTGCACTTACAAGATGCAAACGTAAAGATAGACGAAAAATACTTCCCTATAAATTAAAACTATAAAGTTGTCCCAAAAGTTCGTAAACATGTTTATGATTTATATTTTGCAAGTGTTTATGAACTTTTGGTACAACCTTGTTAATATTGGTAACCTTGGTAAAATTATAACAGAATTCTTATAGAAGAATGATTTAATCTCTGATGTTCTATATCAAGGGTGGCCAATCATCATGTGGGCCAAGGTTCAGAATTACAAGGTTATCCCAAAAGTTCGTAAACACTTACAAAATATAAATCATAATATGTTTACGAACTTTTGGGACAACCTTGGTAAAATTTGTAACCTTAGTAAAATTATAACAGAATTCTTATAGAAGAATAATTTAATTTCTGATGTTCTATATCAAGGGTGGCCAATCAGCAGGTGGGCCAAGGTTCAGAATTACAAGGTTATCCCAAAAGTTCGTAAACACTTACAAAATATAAATCATAATATGTTTACGAACTTTTGGGACAACCTCATATTTATTAAATGCAATTAAAGTTGAATTCAATGTGTTTAAGCCCAGAATGTATTGAACGATAAAGAAAAATAAAGATGGACGGAAACATGGCTCCTCAATAGACCAGTGAAAGTTTCCGTTTGGAAGAAAGCTCGTGACAAAGGCTGCGAGCCAACAAACACTCCAGTCGCCAGTTTACGATAGGAATAAAGGAGAGAGAAACAACGGATTTGTTTAGAATTCCTAAAATTCTTCGAGCACGGCGGCCCAAAGTAGGAAAGAATCGATAGAAATGTTTTAAGAATTCGAATTGTATAAAATCAAGACGTTACTGGGATTTTTAAAATAATTCTAGTGAATAACGGCAATATTTTATTATCACACACACACAGGCCGTCGTCTTTCTCTCCAACACCTTGGCCGGTACACATCCTCTATGTGGTAATCTCAGGAATTGGGGCACATTTCCCCCCGTTCTGAAGATATTCCTTACAATAAATTTGTGATAGGTAGGCATGCATTAGTTGTAGCGTTGACTTTCAAAAATAAATAAAAGATAGTACTATCTTATCGCTTTACAAATTTTGCTAATTCAGCTTCGGTTTATCACGACACCCTCACAGCTGGTGGTATGCGCGACAAATTTCTACAACCGGGACTCTGGATCTAATCCTACCTTCTTGAACAGTTTTTATATTAGGAAATAATACTGTTGTCACAATGGCCCTTAAACAATTCCAATCTCATTAGTGAAAGCAACCAAACAGGACTTTGGCATTTTGCAAAAACAAAGTCGAGCTGCATGTAGAGGCAGCCGCAAACTTACCATGATTCTCATGGCTGCCATGTGTACTGGGGAACACAAGACAAAGGTCCTTTTAGTTTACAGAATTTTCTTCCGAGAGATTTTATCCCTCTTCTTTAAAAATCGTCTACTTGGAGTGAGGCGTATGCAAAATAGAAGCTTTTCATTTTCAATTAGAAAACATTCAGTTCAAATCTTGTAGATGCATCCTTCGTTCAGTAAGTTTATTACATACCCAACACACACCAGATTATTTTCAGAGACAAGATGTTTGTGTTACACGAATGTTCTACAGGAAAAGTGAGCTATCCTGGGTTATTCAAAGTTCACCTATCAGAACCCGACTTAATTTGCTTGGTCAAAAACTCTCAATTTCTATATTATCTTTAAAATATAGTTTATCTTTAACATCTAAAATTTATTCCCAAAGCTAATATATTCTTTGTGCCTTTTTTGCATTCATTCCAAAAATTCGCTCATCTTAATATGTGTATTTTTACCCCACAAAGAGCATATATGCAAAGGTTTAGTTTAGTATCTTGTATTATAAACGAAAGAAATGTACCCGTGCACTGTGGAAAGCCTCCGTAGAAATACTATTTATAAACCAAAACTTTCACCAAACACTTTATAACTAAAAGCTTCCCCTAAAGATATATTATCTAGTAGACATCATTGCCTGGCTCCACGCGAGTAAGCAGAATCAGCAAAATATGCAAATTTAGCCTCTTATCGGACAAACATGGACTTGGAATTGTGGCTCTTCCGGCCGCACTCGTTATCAACGTCTTATCCGGATAGGTCGACCGCTGGGGAACCTATACGCAAATTACCTCAAACCTATATGCAAATTATCAGACTAATTGCATATCCCAGCGTTGAAACCACTCCTTCCAAATTTGACCCTATATGGCGTCAACGCAACACCTACCCACAAACCTTTCTTTGCCTACATATATAATTGTACAGTAGAACCTCCATGAGAGGACACTCACGCTAGAGGACACCTCTCTGTGAAGTTTTCATTTGCAAAATTACCATTTTTACAATTTAGCAACCCTCCAGATAGAGGATACTCTCCCTAAAGGACACTTTGGCTCTGCAATTAGGTGTCCTTTACAGGAAGGTTGTTCTACTGTATATAAATTATTTATAACTATCAGCCAGTTTTCCTCTAGCATTCTATCTAATGAGAAAATTCTCTCTCTCTCTCTCTCTCTAGAAATATAAACTGATATCTTTTAATAATATCAAAAAGCACATCCAGGGCTAAGTTTCTTGTACAATATTATTTCTTTAGCTTTCAGGCTAGCATTCCCTTCAAAAAGATCAACTAATAGTATAACATCTAGTTATAATTATACGTGTATAGTTATAGACAAAAAAATTGCTATAAAGTATGAAATAAAAATAAACGATAGCAATACGTTTCTTTATACGTGAAATTTTATGCAAGCTTTCGGAGGGCCTGTGGAAGGATTGATAAGATCCGAAAGCTTGCATAAAATTTCACGTATAAAGAAACGTATTGCTATCGTTTATTTTTATTTCGTGTATAGTTATGTAACTAGAAGTTATAGTACTAGTTGCTTCTGTGGAAGGGCATGTTTGCCCGAATGCTAGAGAAATAGAATTGTACCAGAAACTTAGCCCTGGATGTGCTTTTTGATATTATTAAATTATAAGTCGGGGGATGAACGTTTAAACTATTATACAGATTCCCTCTTTTAATTTGGTTATGGAATTCTGGCTCTATTTAAAAAAATCGTCTTTGGTAGAACATCATCTAATACAGATGAACACAACTCCCATGAGAGACTATGGCCCAAAAAACATGGGTGGTCGTTCAATGAAGGTTGGATTCGATCAGAAGGAGTCGATGTTACTAATGTGGCCGTTAATGGGATGTACCGTTTGACATCCGCAAACCCGGTAGCTGTCGTCCAGCAGTGGAACAATGTCACAACAGGTGGCAGGTCTAACAAATTAAAGCAGCTGTCAAACTCTAAGTGGCAATAATTGGAGACGTTCAATTTGCACCCAATTAGTGGAATCCCGTGTGACAAACATTGACGTCGGTAGGTATGTGAAAGTGTCACTTCAGTAGTTAACAATAGGTAACGTCGTAGCTTTGAGAGATCTGTTTCAACTACCTCTGAGAGTTAACAAACTACGGATTATTTCAACACAGATCATAGAGTCATCTATCAGCGAAAAATTGAAAGCTTTACAACCACTAAACAGAAAGTGTAGCGCCAATTCATTTTACCAGAACTCCACAACTATTGTAGATTAAAATAACGAAAGAAAGGAATCAGTTTCCAATGTCAGAATACAAACAATATAAGAAGTCAAACATACAAGGCAATAGTTGGGTCAGTCTGGTAGATCAACTTAGCGAAGCCACTACAGACATTAATGAGCCCAATAACGACAACTCCACATTCCAATTCCTATATATACACATTAATACTCAGGTTTGAACTACACGTAAATGTCCAAGTTTATCAATTATAGCATTGAACCCCCATCAAACACACACAACAACAGCAGCACAAACACACACAACAACAACACATAGACAACACAACAACACATTACAAAAACATCAACAGCACAAACACACACACAACAACACATAACAAAAACATCAACAGCACAAACACACACACAACAACACATACACAACACAACACAACAACACAAACACACACACAACAACACATAACAAAAAAATCAACAGCACAAACACACAACAACACATATCAAAAACACAACAACAACAACATAAACACTCGCACACAACAACACATAACAAACACAACAACACAGACACGCACACGACAACACATCCAACAACAACAGCACAAACACACACAATAACACAACAAAACACACAACACCACAACAACACACAACACAGATAACCCGACACCTACTCCTCTAGCCAAGAAGGATGTAACCATCATATACATTTTATCAAATAATGGATGTTCCTCCACGGCGATATTTTCTGGGCGTCACATTTTAAATAGTCGTTTTTATATCGAGGCAGTTAAATGGCGACTTGGAGCATGCTTCGCTTTAAATCTCTAACTTCTCCTCCAATACATAGCTGACAGCGCTTTTATTCGAATAATATATTGTGGGGGCAATAAAATTGGAATTGTTACTTTGAAAGAACTCACAAAAACAATATGTTTTTCGATTCGAAATATCCAATCACATTAGTGCGTGTACTTGTACATAGTTACTCTCTAGTTAATATGATTATCAAGACCTCAACTGGGCATCCTATCTTGAGATGAGCAGAATAATTAATTAATAAAATATGTTTATGCTTATATTAAAGTGCACTAAAAAGGAAAAAATAAATATTTCAGCTACCGCCATAGAACAATTAGATTTATATGATTCAAAATAAAAGCGGCGAGGGACGATCATCAAGAATTTCGAACTTAGAGTGATTCAATATGAAGCCATTCATCAGCAAGCTTTCATGTTTCACTGAATATTATACCTCTTCACTCAGTATACGATGATTGTCCCCCGCCGCCTTTATTTTGACTCGTATAGATCTAATTGTTCAATGGCGCGGTAGCTGAAATATTTTCTCCTTTTTAATGCATTTGAATAAAAGCTTTTTTTTTTTTTAGAAAAAAAAACTATTTTTACTAATTCATTATTTAATTAATTTTTAGTTCTTAATTCTAAATGTATAAAAACTTGTCATCATAATTTTAATTTTTAAATTTAATTACTTTTCATTTGAATTTTTATATATAAATCATTATATATATTTCTCTCTGACAATCTACACTCAAAATTATTTTGTTCATACTACCTATTTATTTTTTATGGAAGGCCTCCTGTCGCTCATACGCCACAAACGGTTGCGCCTATTTTCTCCTTTATATACAGTTAAACCTGTCTATAGCGCCCCCTCTTGGGATTCATCAAAATAGGGTGCTATACAGGTCACTTTTAATGTAAATCGCATCGTACTACTTATTTAAAATCGGGCGCTATAGAGAGGAAGGCGCTATTTAGAGGGGGCGCTATAGACAGGTTTAACTAATTTCTATTTAATAGCTTTTTATATATAAATTCTATTCTATAGTGTATTCCAGACCTCGTGGCCACCTAGAAGTCTGATATTTTGTACAGTTGCGTTCTTAGCAGGATCGATGTACAAGATATCAGAATCCTATGTGTGGTATATTAAAACTTGGTTACAGAAATCTAAAGGAAATATAGAAAGTATATTCCAGTCCCGACCACATTTTATGGAACTCCAGTCGCTCATTACGGCAAAGAAACGGCTGCGCCTATTTTTGTTTGTTTGAAAAGAAATTCTATTCTCTCGTTTATTCCAGACCCTCGAGGCCACCTAAAGGTCTGAAGTTTTCTACACTTGCAATGTTTGAACTACATTCACGGATAAAACTTATGGAAGTGGAAAGTCTTTTGTCGATGGTCGTTTTGTTCACACTTGGTTATCTCGTGTGTCTTCACAATAAATGTCACACTGTATCAAATAACTTTCAGAGTTAGTGTCTCAATTCCGATATATCTGCTAAAAGGTACAACTTTATTAAGTTTTTTTCCATGAGTTTATTCATTGAATACCAGACTTCTACGTGATCAGAAAATATAGAAAAGAAATTGATCGCAAAAAAAAAATGATATTAAAAATATTGCGTCAATATTAGAATTAAAATTACTGACCACCCTGAACACCCAGAAATCTGGAATTTTGTTAACTCACATTGCTAGCTGTACTGAACGAGTCTACAAATGTTCAAATTTCTGTGTAGTCTGGAAGTCTGGAATTGACCACAAAATTTTAAATAATATATAATTAAAATTAATCCCATTGCCGATTACCCCGAAGTCTGATATTTTGTAAACTGCAATGACTTCAGGTTTGAACAAGTGTATCAAATTTTAGGCTTGTCCTGGAGTATATTAAAAATATATCACAATATTTAAAAGGAAAAAATAGAAATTAGCCAATTCTCGACCACCCAGAAATTTTGTCACCATGCATTGTCATCCGATTCTAACATGCACATCCCCCCCCCCGCCAATTTTTCTTCAAACTTCTATTCTTATTCTAAGTATTACAAGATTTGGGAATAAACAAACAAACGACAGAGAAAGATTAGCAAGTTAAATAAAAGCTTTTAAAGACACCTTCTGATACCGCTTCAATGATGGCAAGCAGCCTTTGTTGATTTCTTAAAGTTGACTAGTTCCATTCAAACATGTTGAGTCTTATTTATTTATGGACTTTCTCTCTTAGCTATCTACACGGACTGAACTGAACCTCTGCATAGGTTTCAGGAATATTTTACGACGAGTACAAGTGGGAAACATGACATCTACACGGACTGAACTGAAGGTCTGCATAGTTTACAGGAAGGGTTCACAACGAGTACAAGTAAGAAACAAGACTTCTACAAGGACCTCTGCATAGCTGCCACCAAGGGTTAACTGTACAAGTAGGTACAGGAAACTCGGTATCTCCCGACTGTCCCACAATCTTATCGTGTGCTGGCGCCATTCCGGGGTGGTCGTGTCTCTGGGCAGTTTCCTCCGGCCTAATGGCGGGGAAAGGCATTCATCCCTTCTCTCTTTTTCCATTTCATCTTGATTTGCAAATGCATCTATTTTTATATCGAAAACTGATATAGTTTCGGTAAATATTACCAAATGGGGGGAATAAATGAATACAAAAAATTAACCTTACTCTTGTGTCTGGAAAGGTATGCACATCAAAGTAATTAAAAGGATTATGAAAGTTGGGAGCATATTTGATGAAAGAGGAGTATACAAAGTGTGAGTAGGAAGTAACTTCTTGGAAAACTGCATAGTGGGAATGGGAAACTAAGGATGAGCGAGCCTATATGATTCTACCTATGGTTCTGAAGATCATTTGTTGGTTGGAAGTTAAGTTGATAAAAACACAGCCACATGAACCAATGGTTTAACTCCCGACGTTTCAGTTACTTCCAGGGGAATGTCCCCTGAAGAGAATGACAGGAAGTTACTGAAACGTCGGGGGTTGAAATGAACTATAGGTTGATGTGGCTGGGTTTTTTTTTTTTGTTGTTGTTTTTTTTCTCTGAACCTACCTATGGTGATCTAACATCAAGGTCAGAAACAAAATATTTCTTTTTGTTATTTCTAAATCAACGGAAGCATAGATATTATTTATTGAACAAGTGTCAATACATGTAATAAATATTTAATAAAGTGTTTCTAAACTATATTTATGGATGCAGACATATATATGTACGCTCATACATAGAAAGATTATGACGGGAGAGGCAACCTTTGTCTTTTTAGATCAATATCCTCCCGGCAAAATTTCCATCTATAATTAAAGGTTTTATTATCAATAAAACCTATTTTCCCAGCATACCCAGTGCCATGCCATCTTTCTTAGCTTCAGGTTAAGGAGACTCATCCGAAGGCTCAGCTTGTTTTATGTTCGTTTATAATAAAAGAAATGGCGCTTTCATAATTCTATGTGTCCTTGGTTATGATCCAAAGGTCCGATGATCCCCGTCATTTCCTATAGTAGGGAGAGTATCATGCTGTAATTTTGTAGAAGCACTGATTGCTGCTGGGTCCATTGCCATGATGCCCCTCCCGAATATTTATATCTGGAGGTCTGGTGGCAGCTTTGGTTGTAGAGACAATACAGAGAAAATGGTTGCATAAAATATGAAGAGGAAAGTGTTTTGGAAACCTTTTAATTGGCATCAGGTCCAATATTTAATTTAAATGCAGAAGAAAAAAAATACAAAATAAGTTTTATACCCAAATGAAGCTGGAGAGGTTCCCCTATGATGGTTGGTAAAATCCTCAAGAGGTTTGATACAACGGAAGGACTTGGGTCAAAGCCATCCTGAATGTAATAACCAACTGTTTATATTTTTAAATAATATCCATGGAAAAAATTAATTTACTCTGTGATTTTATCATCATATCCACGTTGATCTTCTTCCCCAATGTTATGAGAAAGCAGGGTGTCATCGACTCCATTCTGTTCAGTCAAGTTAGGCAATATTCGAGGTCCTGTCAACCAAATGGCTATCTCTCTTCCGGGTATCAACACATCTTCAAAAATAACTTCACTGTAACTGTGTGTCGTTGTGTTTTTGACAAACTAAAATTGCTTTGTCACCCTGACGTAGTCTTACCCCAGTTCTACGAGGCAATATTTCTTGGCCGTTTTGTTCCTGTAAATATATCAATCCCTATATTGGTTCGGAAGAGATTCGAAAAACTCTTTGATTGAGACTATCTGAAGATGAATTTATCAAGTTATTAAAACAGAACTACTATTTGCTAGACCAACATACACACGCTACCTCTGCCTGACTTCGCGGGTAGGAAGAACCTGGGCAGCAGAGAATCTGCTTGATACTCGCAACCAGCAAATACACCAAGAACGTAAATTTAAAAAGAGCTCCTAATATACAGAAGTAAAGTAAATTATCTATCGTATATTTGTCTATCGCAGAAAATAATCTATTATTAATATCAATATATCATAGGAGCTGTGTGATACAACCAGCAAAGACGCCAAGATACAGTCAGGTACACTCTCATATATTTGCCTATAGCAGAAATTAATCTATGAGATATATCAATATATCAAAGGAGCTGTGTGATACAACCACCAAAGACACCAAGAACGTAAGCTTAAATATAGCTCCCAGGATACAGAAGTCAGGTACATTCTCTTATCTATCTAAGATTTATGACATATATCAATATATCAGAAAGAGAATGTTTAATGTTCACCATCAGCTAAGACACCAAGAACGTCACCTAAACAAAGCTCCCATGATACAGAAGTCAGGTACAGCTGCTGTCTGGCAGAGAGAACCTAGAAACCAGAGAATCTCTATGATTCACAATTCTATTTTTCTTCTATTTTTCTCCTGTTGAAGGGCAGTAATGCTCGAAATCCCGGCAAAATAAGAACAACTTTAAATAAATCTTTCACATAATGGTTACGCACTTTTTTATTAATTCTCAAAATCAATCAAGACGCCAAGAACGTAAGCATAAATCTCCAAACCTACATAAACAACGTACATTTCATATGACTGGTTCAAGATATAAGGACCTAGAAAACATATAAATGCATTAAAGAGACTATTTGGAGCTCACAATCAGCCAAGACACCAAAAAAGTAGGCCGAAAACAATATTAATAATATGCATAAGCTACTTAAGAAATGATTAAAGGAAAGATATCCAAGAAGCTGTCTACCGTCAGTCAAGAGCTCCATCATCATCTAGAAGCAACAACCAGACAGACGGACAGACAGACAAACATCCTGAGTAGAGAGATACAATAGATAGAAGAAGAAAGAAACTATAATAAATTCAATCAATTTGCACAAAACTTATTAATCTTGCTCCCAGGAATTAAACCACTTAAGTTTTTAATCTCGTGAAAATTGATATAAAAGAGGAAGAAGACGCTTTTAATTTAATCTTTGCTTTTATACGAGAAAATATCATTTCCTTTCTTTCTTATTTAAAATCTGCGTAACTCTCTCGCCGCCGGTAATTTTAGCTTTAATTACACCCGAGGATACAAATTGGAAAATACTAAGAGATCTTTTACATACGCTCTCAATAATTTTAAATTAGGAATTCCCCAAAATTGGAAGCTTGGAAGAATGTCAAAGTAGCTGGAATCCATTATAGAAAAAAAGGAATTCCGAAAAAAAGCGGAACCCCATTTAAAGTTATTTTTTTCTTTATAAATCTGGTTGTGGCATCGCCACCCTTTTTTATATCGATAATTCTTTAATGCACAAATTTTGGTAAATGATTTTTTCAGCCACACCTAACCTAGTTCGCGCGTGTTATCCCAAAATAAGGTGTTGTTGCAGAAACCGCAGTCACCGAAGTTAAAGGTTCCAGCAGTCACAGGTCGTGTGTTACACGTTGGATGAGTTTGACATTAATTCTACGAGGTTGTCCTAGACCAGGAATCGGCAACCTTTTGATTCGGAAGAGCCAAAAATTACAATTTACAAAATTTCTAAGTTTTTAAAGAGCCACAATTTTTTTTTCTCTTACCAACAATAACACGAATACACGAAGCTTCACATCCAAAGAGCCGCATGTGGCTCGCGAGCAGAAGGTTGCCGACTCCTGTCCTACACATTTATTGAACCCATTTTAAAACACTACAAAGTTGTACCCCGACTTAAGTCCACCCTTTATATCCCGTAACGTCATACTGTGAATTAACTTAAAAATAGGTATTAAGTACTTCGACTTTGTAATTATAAGTAAAACTTTAAAATCATTTTAGTTTATTATAAACATTTTCCTGCTCGTCATTTGCCTGCTAACCAGATATTATAACATAGGTTCCAAACTTGTTCCCGGCTTGCGCTCACTTTTCAAGACTTGTTTTACGAACGTTAAAATATTTCGTATACGAGGAACCAACCTCTAGACTTGTCCTCCATATGATTCTAAACTCAAACTCCCTCTAGAAGACTTCAGCACCCATTAGGAGCAATACCGCCCCTCACATTAGGAACTGCATCACGATGATCTAGCGACTAGATGTTCTAGAGCCAACTCCAGGGACAAATTAGAAGGGATTCTCGGCGACTTGTAAGAATTGTGGGTAAAGATGAATTCTCATTGTATATTTATGAACACATATATAAATAATACAAAATAATGCGGCTTATGATTGTAGAACGACATTTGAAAATTATCCCGCATGTGTTTCTTTTGAATGAAAAATCGAAATTTATTCCAAGGAGAAATAACGATTATGTCTAACCTTAGGGATGAAGTATGAAAGGATGAATTGGGAAGAATAATGATAAACGGAAAAATAAAGTGTCCATGGGACATATATAAATGCCACGTTCCAACATTGTTACACATTGTGTTAATGTTTTATTTGATTTAGTGATCATGCTTGGCGCCATATATGAGAATCTCAACCACACTTTACACAAGTGGCAAAATTTCGGCCGGCCATTAGGACCTGGATTAGAGAAGTGGCATAGAAGCATCTTTTAAAAACGATATTTGAACAACGCTTGATTATTGCACAAGTCCAACCTCGTCAGTGAATGAGGCCGTGACCCACTTTAGAATATGTGACGTCTACCAGATTTTACATGTGGCGGCGCGCTTACAGTACGTAGTAACCTTCCTATGATCACATGGCTCGCGGGCTATCTTGGGCTGGCTACATATATAAACGATGCTTTTTAATAAAAAAAAACTATTCGTATATAGCTATACAATTTATCAACACTCATTGGATAAAACTTAGTGGAAAGTCTTTGATATTGCCGGTCATCTTTTTTTTTTTCTTTTTTTTTTTAAGAGACAGAGGCAATTTTGTTCACACTTGGTTATCTCATGTGTCTTCAATAAATGTCACTGTAATATCTTTCAGAGTTATTGTCTGAATCCCGAAATACATGCTACAACTTCTAAGTGTTGTCAATGAGTGTATACATTCCTATGGTTAGATGCCCTTGATAGAGGGGGGTAAAATTACCAACACTCACACATCTAATAGAAGAACGGATTGTGAAGTCTTAAGAATTTTCAAAGGAAAATATCTGTCTCGTGTGATGACAAGACAATATGTCATCTATTGTAATTAATGTGGTACACAGGAAGAAAGAGAGAGGTGTAAGTCAAACTAAATAAATGGATGGCTTACGTCAAACCATCTGTACAGCTATCTCTCGTCGCACCTAACATGGAAGCAATATCGGGCTCCATAAATCCGGGTTATGATGTCCAACTCCTTCTCTGGTAGCAATTAAAAAAAGGAAGATGCATGGTACTTATGTTGAGATTGGGTTATCCACCAAATGGAACTTGCCAGATTACAAGAGGCTAAGATGGCATAGTGAGGTCACAAGATGATATCACATCTTATTTGATTCATAAAAGTAACTTCACTTTTGGGCAAAAAGGAAAAATTGACTTTAATTGTGGACTGAAATTGCCCGTGAATCAATGTTTTCGCGGCAGTTTTTAGAACACTAAATATGGCTAAAAGTAATTTCAAGTAGATTTGTCTTGGGAATACAATATTCCCTGGATGAAAGGAAAAATTGAAAGCGTTCACCACTGATAAAATTCCTTCCCAACATTTTTTTTTTTTTACCATCAGTTCAGTGAATGTAGAAATTTGTTTTAAAAATAACGAGCACAAAAATGTTTCAATCTTGAATGTAAAATTTTTACCGTAACTAATCAAATGGCAAAATTGTTTCCAAAGGGCAATTTTTTTTCACCATCCTCTCTTGAAGCCCATTCGTCTACATGCCACTTTTTTTTCTTTCGATTACAGTCACGGGCATAAAGTTTCCATCAATCATACGAATTGCCGTTGTTTTTTTTATTATTATTCGTCACTTTATTTATTCAGAAGCTAGAAAACGCCCTCAATAATATGAGAAAAAAAACTTTCATCTCATCTATCAGTATTTAATAAATATGGTGAAATTTTAACTACAGAACTACCCCGGGTGTCGTGAACACGGCAGGTTCTCTTTTTTTCGTAGCGTCCCCTATTTTTTTTACCATTTCTAAAGTCTCAAAAAAAGTATATACGTAGGTTTTATGCAACTTAGACGTACCCGAGTAGTCGGGCCCATCCAACAAAGAGCTATAATTATGAAAACTTTCATTCATTCCCAACCCAAATTGGTGAATTATAAGGGAAAAAACGGCAAATGACAAGTAAATAAGAATTTAAGTTATATTCGCCTTTTTTTCCCTTGTAGGCCCATAGTAAGGGCAGTAGGAAAAATTATTTTAATAGAGGAGAGAGTAAAGAAAAAAAGGCGCATTGAATTCTCGCAAAAGATGGCGCGCTTTATTCTTATTTTATAAAAATAAATGGTATAAAATCGATATAAAACAAGAGAAAATGGAACAAAAGAGTGTACCGCACGCTTATAACGCATTTGTCGGATATAATTTGTTTTCTCTGTGTGATTCATCAATCAACAGAAGGGGAATAAAAAACTTGTGGCAATTTCCACTTTTTACATAAATCTAAACCCGCTTGTAACTCAGTACTTACTTACCTTGGTTGTCTTAATGTGTTGGACGGCTGGAGTTAGTGGGATTCAGCTAGAATAAGTGTAAAAAAAAATACACTAATGATATATCCCGAAATCCTTATCAAACGTATTGTTTAAAAGAGGAAAAATAAAAACCAGGTAAAAGTTTCTTTTAATTTTGAATTTGCAAGCTTTCGAGCAAATATACTGCTCTTCAAGGGGCTGATACTCTAATCTCTTAATAATCTTTATACATGTATATAATAATATACATCCCAGTATAATATATTTTACTTTAGCTGTGAGCAATCTGATGCACGCCCGCGAGAACACATGCCAATAACAAAAGTTTTTCAATTATTTTGTATAAATATTATTAAGAGATTGTACATAAAGTATCAGCCCGTTGAAGAGCAGTATATTTGCTTGAAAACTTGAAAATTCAAAACTTAAAAGAAACTTTTTTACCTGATTTTTATTTTTCCTCTTTCAAATAATATCTGGGAAACTATTGCTCACATAAAAAATGTATTGTTAAAAGCATCGTTTAACTCAAATACGTACTTTATTTTTCTCTAATGGGGAGAGAGGCATATATGAAACGATTTTGCATATTTTCCTTACACATGGTCATGGTATGTACCATTCCTATTGTCGGAACTCTGGAAAAGTAGCTATGGAAATTTTAAAAAATCGAACAATAAAAAAAAGCAACAAATAATCCTCAACCAGTAGCAGGATCAAATAATTTTGGCGGGAGAGGTTACTTTTATCTTTATAGGATCCAAGAAATAAAAATATGTGATCCTTCATTAACAACAATGGAGTCTTACCAGATGAGGGTATCAAATCGTTAGTCATAATATAAGTAATAAATTCCATCTTTAGTGCCATTAGCGCTTGTGTGTAATTTTATGAACCTTTAATAAACCCTCATCGATTCTTGAAAAAAGAGAGAGATATGGCTAGGCCTAAATTTATCTATTTACCAACATTTAAAAAAAAATGTACGTAGAAAGAGCTAGAAAGTCTACATGGGCCTAGGGAAAGGTAGATGGATTCCATTAAGATGTCGTTTTACTCCCCCCCTGAAGTAAACACGAGAGAGATAGTGCTGAAGTTCTCAGGAATGAAGAGATTTTTATACATCGGGGGTAAACATTTAAAAAGTTATATTTACTGTGTGAGTAAATATAACACCTTCAAATATTTATATATATATTTCATCTATCCTGTCTATAATTTATCTAGAAATTGTTCTGCTGATTTAATCAGATGAGAGAGAGTGTGTCAATATTATAACTGATTTTAAATAATTTATAAATCTGTGTGCTACACAAGTCATGTATCATCGTATAACTTTGTGCGTTATTTTTCCAATTATGTTTTTTTCTTATTTGTTGCTGTTGTTTTTAGCTTTGTAAATAAATTACTGTTTAGTGTCATGGCTTTATCGTTTGGCTTTTATTTTTCAAGCGCTAAACTTATATTTGTATATTCTGCTGTTATATTATTATTTTGTTACCACTTTCTCTATGAATAAGATGGTAGTCATTTTGACCAAATTAAAATCGTTTTGTCACCGTTAGGTTTTTGTTTAATATTCTCTAATATATTAGTATGGTTTTAATTTATTAAGTTTAGATGGTCGAATATATTTAGCAGTTATATAACGAACTAAATAAATCGAAGAAATAATTTTATTTATCTTGATGAAGAATACCGATGGATGTTCAATTTAGTTAATTGTGAGTACAAGGGATATTAATATAAATTATAATATAACGAACTATATAAACTTAACCTATAATTATCCTATTGAAAGACAAATAAGTAGAAGAGTGTATTGTATTCTGTAGCAGCTGTAAATAACTGGTATAAATATTATAATCTAAATTATTGCCTTTTTTCTTTTCGATTAGCTCCTATTTACCTGTGAGTTTACAAACACTCTGTGGAACAATTAATTAATATATAAACAACAATATATATTAATTTTTCTCTCATTAAATTTAAGAAACTTAATTACTCTAAGAATTGTAAATAAAAAAAACAGAGTAAAAATGTTTTGAATATAAGTGATATTTAATATGTTCTAGCTCGATATAGATTTTTGCAAATCTGTAAAAATGATATATTTTACATGTATTAAAAAATAAAATGTTTCTTTTAACCAACGGTGAATTGATTTTGATTACTGGATCCCTGATAACACTTACAATTCTTATACTGGTGTGATGAAAAATAAAATTTCCTTATTATCGATGATTATTATATCGATGATTTAATATGTCCTATACTGAATTATTAATATCGACGTTGTGATCGTTTTATATTTAAAAAAAAAATAGACAAAAGGGTTTACAAAAGACAAACCTACCAACGAACTAGGCCGACCAATCACATGCTTCATAAAAATAAAAGTCTCTTATCGCTAATAGCCGAGCGTGTGATAACATCATCATAATAAAAATAATATGTTTTGGGGAGAGGGTGCAAAGTGAGATGGTTTCCTCTATATGAAGACAGTTAGTACTTGAGGTTAGGCCCTAGCTTGTTTATTTTTGCAGAAGAGGGAGGTTGGATGACCCAATTCGTGGATGTCTGGGACCAATTTTAGATCAGACGAGTCTGGTAAAGGCTTAGAGCCTGTCTCTGGCTCCCTTTCTTTTAAAATTTTAAGTGAACACAATCCGTAATGTTTACCTTAAATACACCTTTGAAAAGTTGTAATAATCATTATTAATATCGACCAAAATTCCATGAAAAACTTTTAACAGAGTTGTTACACATAGGCAGTGTACCCCGGTATTTGTTTTTAAAAAGAAGATTCGGTGAATTTTCTATTCACGCACAAAAATAACTCAATGATTTTCTGCAAAAAAAATTGTTCGAAGAATTAAATATATATAATTTTTAATTTTTATTTATACTCTCTTACGTTCGCTCTTGTTTCTCTAAAATAGAAAAACAAAATTTTGATTTTTTTAAGCACGCTATGAGTGTCCCCGCTATGAGTGCCCCCGCTTCACTATATTGACTATTTGGGTCACAGGGCACATACAAAAACCTAATTTAACCTAACCATACTCAAAGTCATATGGCCTATAATGAAATAGGATAATGAAATTCCGCATTAATAAATGAGGGAACAAATCCATTTAATCTGAAAAATTTAAAACTTATCATATATTTCTAAAAAAAAACGTCATAAACGTTTGTGGCTTCATACACATTTCAAAATTGCATCCACATAATAAAACTAAGGAACTGCCAATAATTTCAATAGAATAGTTTTCTAGCCAAAGAACTTGGAACTACTAGGTTCATTTACTAAGTCAATAGTAGAAGAGAGGGAGCACTAATATTTCATTATAATAGTTTAATATAGAGCCTACATGTGTCAATATTGTATTAAAATCCCTTTTCCGTAAATATCAAATACAACCATAGTTGATAAAGCACAATTTGGATTATAGATTATAATACAAGAAAATAAGACCTAATTCAAATAATTTAATAGTGTGTGATGTTTCGGCAACAGCATTGTAATGATGGTGACAATGCTGTTGCCAAAACATCACGCACTATTAAATTATTTGGATTAGGTCTCATTTTCTTGTATTAGAACCATAGTTGTAAAACTTGAAGTTTTATAATTTGTCTTTATTGAGACTGATATATGTAAATATATATATATATATATTTATTTAGTAATACAAATAAAGAATATAGAAACTATGTTAGAGTAAAAATGTTCTATGATATGTAGAATATAAATTAGCCAAGGAATCAGAAACCTTTATTTATTTCTAACCCCTGCACATAGTTTAGCAAGCTACGGAAGCCGCCTTGATTAAATTCTTCCACCAATTGCTGAGTGGCATACAATATTTCTTGGCCAATCACATTCCTCAACGTTTTTCCTAGAAACACAGTTATATCTTCTAAACCAAGATGTAAGGGAAGATGAGAGTATCTCATTGTGGAGATGTCTCTCAATTTATAATTTTCTGAAAAAGCTTTCTATATATGCATATGGACAACATTATACAATCTGGATATCAAAATTTCATGATATTACAATAGTAAATCCCTCTGATAGGTATTATAAGTTTTCCTTGATTAAGGTCAAGGTTTCCACTTTTTATCCAGCACAAAAAACAACCAAAGTTACCTTGTTATTTTTCAAGAGCTCAAACTTCAGACCTCTTATAAAAGATGTGAGTCTTACTGTATACATACTATATAGAGTAGAATCTCCACGAGAGGACACTTCTCTACAAAGGACAGCTTTTATTGTCAAAATGACCATTTTTACTATTTAGCAACTCTCCGGTAAAAAGACATCTCTACCTAAAGGACACTTTGACTCTGCAACTAGCTGTCCTTTACAGGGAGGTTTTACTGTATATTACTTTTGCACTCTAACCAATTACATTAGTTTAAAAAAATCCCAAAGACTTGGCAGACTTATCTGATATTCTAGACAAAAAGCTGTCAACAAAGGTCAGGTCAAAGGAGTCGCTATCACTGACCACTCTAGATCTCTCTCAAGTGAAAAGCCGTGTGGTGAACAAATTTCTGTGGTCAATGCCTTATATTGAAGAGGTGAGTGCTTGGGAAAAGCCATTTTGTTAGAAAATGAGGGCCATTTCAGATGGTGACCACATTAGTCAGGCAATGCTCAGGACCACTGTCGGAAGGGTCTTTGAAGTTAGAAATAGACCATTTTAAAGTTATATATAATATGATTTTTGGATGATATGCTATAACCTTTACCTATATGTATAAATGATCTATCACCCCCCCCCCCCGTACCACCTTTCAGAAAAAGTTACTACATGTACACATATTAATAATATTATTGTAATATCAATTTGATGTATTAATATATAATTTACTTTTATAAATTCATTTGTCCTCTATCGATAGAATTCGTAATAATTATATTTGGCAATCTATTTCTTTTTTTTTTTTTTTCACATATATCACAAATATCTCTATCGACTATACTGCAATGATAAAAATTATTGAATGAGAGAGCTTGGCTCATCAGTAGGCAAACCCTCTCAGTGGTTTCTCCAAATTAATCTCCAGTCTGCTCTACTATTGTATTGGATTGGTTTGATTATATACCCTGCATTTACTATGAAAGTCAACTTAGGGGTGTTTTGGGAACCTATGGACATAACTTTATAATTGTGTAGAGGTGCATACATATAATTACAAGAAATTGCATCGAGCATTGCTCTTCCACAAATATGGTTTCATATCAAAGCTCTTATTATTCTAAGCTATATAATTTACTCTTTTGAGAACTGAGTAGGCGCGTGCGTGATCTTCATAAAAACTTTAATTCCAGTTTTGAAACATAAGGTAATAAAACCAAATCTAAATAAATAAATAGTGTATGACATTTCGGTAACAGTATCGTTACCGAAACATCACACACTATTTATTTATTTGGATTTGGTCTTGTTACCTTATGTTTCTAATTTATAATCCAAATTGTACCTTATCATAATTCAAGTTTTCTATTTTTTTTTTTTTTAGTAAACACACTACTTAACTAGGGTCATTTCTAATTGCCCTTCAATTTTACACTACACATTATTATTAAAACAAACCTAACACACATCATTTATGAATATTCGAAACTATTATAGACGCATATGATTCTTTTGAAAATTAAACAATTTCTACTGCCCTTACTGCAATGGAAAAATTAAATTATCATTTAAGTTATTTTTACTATTTTCACACTTGATGTGTGCGAGTGTGTGCCAAAAAGGATTTCCTGGAATCCTGGCTTCCCAGCAGTGATAAGGATTTGCCGGTAGCTTTCTAGGATTTCCGGCCAAGGCATTCTAAACTGGTGGTTGGTCATGACATGACTGGTCTATAGTCCACACATATCACCCTTATCTAAATTGTTGTTTATCTATTCAGGTCAAACAATACTTCTGTGATGATAAAGCACAATTTGGATTATAGATTATAATACAAGAAAATAAGACCTAATCCAAATAATTTATTAGTGTGAGTTTCGGCAACAGCATTGTCACCATCATCAAACAAAGGAATAAATGATTTTATTCCTTTGTCTGATGATGGTTACAATGCTGTTGCCGAAGCGTCACACACTAATAAATTATTTGGATTAGGTCTTATTTTCTTGTAATGCTTCTGTGAGTTATTTAAGAGGCAATTTCAAGCGAACTTTTAATTATTTTTTAAAGTAAACCTCATTATAGCATTATCACTGTTGCTATAACTGTGATTGAAACAATTGAAACTTTTAAAATAAGAAGATTAAGCCTCCAGGGGAAAGTTTATTTTTTTATTATTTAAAAATTTTATTAAAAAAAAAAAGAAAGTTTTCCCTGGAGGCTTAATGTTCTTATTTTAATATTGATTCAAGGGATTATTTTATCGAATATAAACTTTTGTTGTTATAACAAAGTTGCTTAAGGTAACAAGACCACATCCAAATTAATAAATATTGTGTGACATTTATTAATTTAGGAATGGGTGATCTTGTTACCTCATGTTTCTAATCTATAATCCAAAAAATGTACCTTATCAACTTTTATAAAGGAAACTGTTAACACTTTCGACCCAAAGGACACGAATTCGTGTCTTCGATTTTCAAAATTAAATTTAAAATCGCCAGCGACTGACACAAATTTGCGTCCACCAAGAACTTGTCCCATACCTTCTTGCCTTTCTTGAGTTTTTATTTATTAAAAATAAAAAAAATAAAAAAACTTGATTTTCATACAGCCCAGTGGACCACGCAACTGCAGAATCGTCCATCCTCAAAGTATTAATAAGGTTCCACCAGAGTTCTCAGCTGAATCTATGAACATTTGCCAATCATCCCTTTACTGAGACAAAGGTTTTTAAGAGTCCCTCTTTTATTTCTCGAACATATATTTAAAGAATCCACAAACAAATATTAATTGCTTAGGTCAAGGAGCATGTTCTCAAAGTGAATATCTTGTCAACTGCTGTAGAGAGGGTGAACATTATCATGGAACAAAATTACTCATTTGGACAGCAATCCTCTTTTTATAAATTATTTATTGTCTCTTTAAAGCAATTTCCAATAAATAAGAATATGACTCAGTGTTTATTTGTATGGTCCCTCATTCATTACACTCCTCAAGATGACATTATGTACCTATCTAGAAGCAATGGGCTGGTGTTGGGTTCTGCGCTGCTTGGAGTATAAGAGCTCCATCTATGCTTCCTTTCTTCCTGTGGTGAATCTGCAAAAGACCGGCTGTGTGTGTATAAGCAATGGGAATCTAAATTGAAGTTGATTAAAACCTTGACAAATTTGAAGATTGTTTTTATTTTTGAACTTTGCACCTACCATTGTCATCAATAAGCATTACCATTGGATGCAGTTTTAAGTATTAAAACAAAATGAAAATTTTATAGGCAGTGAGTGCACTGTGAATGCTCTTCAAAGCTCAATGCCAACTAAAGCTGGCTCCTATAAAGAAGCCAAATAAAACTTGAGTTTAAGAAAACAAGAACCTTTGAAGGTCAAGAATCTTGTTCTACAATATGTAAATATGAAAACATAGGATGCCAGGGGAAAGTGAAGTTTAGAGTGGGGCGGTGACCCAAATGTCAAGGATAATTATGATAAATGACAATTATTCTGGCAGCGACCAACCATGTGTTGGAAATCCACACAAGAGAGCCAGAGAATATAATTAAAATGGAACATAGACAGAAAAATATTGTAGAAAGCCTTCCTCAAGTTGAAATGGCCAGTTAACCTTGCATTTTTCTACTAAATTTGCATTTCAAATTACCTCTCCATATTTTCCCTGTCTCTTTAAAGAAGGAAGGCGTTGTGACATTATGATTAATGGAAGAAGTTAATGAAGATGTTAAAGACTCAAATGAGTTGATTCTTGTTAAATTGATGTTCCACTTGGCGCCAAACAAAAGTCTTCATAAATAACTAGTAACATATCTACATATATAGTTTTGTTTCCCTGTCTCTCTACATGTTATTTCTCCAAAATATTCAAATCTATGATCCATTTTCTTTATTTTGTCATAATTCTGTATTGAAACAATCAAAATTGTTCAAAATAAATCATTTTCTTCATTTTGTCATAATTCTATATTGAAACAATCAAAATTGTTCAGAATAAATCATTTTCTTCATTTTGTCATAATTCTGTATTGAAACAATCAAAATTGTTCAAAATAAATCATTTTCTTCATTTTGTCATAATTCTGTATTGAAACAATCAAAATTGTTCAAAATAAATAATTTTCTTCATTTTGTCATAATTCTATATTGAAGCAATCAAAATTGTTCAAAATAAAGTAAAAGGCTTTTTTTTTTCAGAGAGAGAACACACATGAATTCATCAGCAAAAATAATGAAAGAGAATATCCAGTATATAAATGCACTTTGTGATACATGTAGAAATCTGTTCCAACACCTTGAACAATGGTTGGTTACCTACAATGGATCCTTCGAATAGTAAGGCAGTTGGGAAAGGCATCTTCTTGTGTGTTATTTGTATATTAAAAGTGCTTTTCTTTGTATGTTATAAGTTATTGGCCTACCTGATAGACAAATTATAGCTATTACTAGCATCCCTTACCATCAAATCAATGTTGGATGTATTAAGATAGAATATAAACTGTGTCTTTGTCGAATGGGAGTATTTTGGTGCCCCTTAGACTATGATTTGAAGTAAAAACCTACATAGACTGTGATTTCAACCATCTCAAACATAATGTGTTTATGATAAGGCACAATTTGAATTATAGATTATAAACACAAGGTAAAAAGATCAAATCCAAATAAATAAATAGTGTATGACGTTTCGGTAAAAGTGTTGTTACCGAAACTTCACACACTATTTATTTGGAGTAGGTCTTTTTACCTTGTGTCTATAATATGTTTATATGAAATACATATTACTCTCTAGCTATGTATATTTACACAACTTATTTACTGCTTTTACTGTCCAATGGTACCATCCCTCAGACGAATCATCGTTTATATCAGAAAAATTTATAAAATAGGGAAGAGTCATACAATTTTATATGAATCTCTGAAGACCTGATTGGAATGGTCTTTCAACTTTCTCCTTTGTAATCTTGTGAATAACTGCTGAGATATGTAAGAACTGGTTGGTGTATTGCCACTATCAGACTTGTGCTGTTGGCAAAGCAGACAAGCCAGTAAGGTATAAGTGGGTGTCTCAGGAGATGCCTAAAGCATTCAAGTTTCAGAATTGCTCTCTCTCAAGATTGTATTTGTGATGTGACCATCCCAAGCCTACAAACACTATATCAGCAGAGTTATTTCTTCTGGTAGATTAACTGCTTTCCCCATCCAAGTGCTGGGCTCCCAATTGTTCCATCTTATTTGGACAAATCTGACTTCTATAGAAAAAAGATTATTTCAGCTTTAAAATAGAGAGTAGCAGAATCAAAAAAGTGGCATTGTTGTTGGCATTGTCAGCCCTTGATGGGTTTGCTGGAACATCCACAGTCCAAACTGGACTGCACATCTCTACATTGAATGTATAGGAAAGTTTAGAGATTGTTACTTGGTGTTTTAAACCTATTCTTAATGCCAAATCTCACTTAAGGAAGACCAAAATTTTCCAGTACCAAATATAATTCTATTAAATGGAAATAACACCAGGCAGACTGAAAATTATTGTTCCTAGTCTTATATTGAGAATTGAGTCTGAAAATACAATAATTTGTGTTAAAATGTTTCAATTTTGTAAGTGTGTATGCAAGTGAGTGTATACTTGGCAATCGTGTAAAGTGATGATCTAGTTGGTGAGGACCTCACATGTAACAGTGTTGAAACACATGTGCGATGGCCACATGTGCACAAGCTAATTTGTCGGTGGAATAACCCTTGGAGGTCATTTAGTGATGTGTGATAGGTGACTGTCTATTTCTGGCGGGGATTAACACTTTTTTTTCTTTTTGCAATCAAATTCTATTCTTTTATTATTAGGTACAATTTGGATTATAGGTTAGAAACAAAAGTTATTAAGACTAAATCCACTATTTATTTATTTGAATCTGGTCTTATTACCTTGTGTCTCTATTATATTGCCACGTGGAAAATTAGGGAAGACAAAAAAAAACTTCAGGAGGAAACAAAATTTATTTCAGGGAAGGACAAAACTAAGAAAGGTAAACAAAAGATAAGCCACGAGGGAAATTTACAGAGTCGCAAGATATAAAAAATAAAAATGACCACTCTGTTAAATAAAAAATAATAAAATCAAGAAATACTATGTTACATAGCTTCTTCCCTATGGGAGCTGTGACCCACAGCTAGCAATTATTGTAGATACGGACATGGATCTGACGTGCTTCTGCCAAGGATTCCATCAAAGTCTTGGAACATTGTCCCTAGTACCTTTGCGTCATTTTTCTTGCGGCGTGAAGAGCGGCTTTGTCGTCGTATCGTCGTCTATAGGGACATCGTCATCTTGGAAGGAAGTCTTGGCTTTGACACGGCGGTGGAATCCTGGAGCCAGTCTCTAAAAATGTAGATTACAGCACCCATGGCTTCAAATTCTTCTCGGCGATCTTCAGTTTGTCTTCCCTAACTTACCCAGCATCTCCACCAAAATGCCACGTGGAAAATTAGGGAAGACAAAAAAAAACTTCAGGAGGAAACAAAATTTATTTCAGGGAAGGACAAAACTAAGAAAGGTAAACAAAAGATAAGCCACGAGGGAAATTTACAGAGTCGCAAGATATAAAAAATAAAAATGACCACTCTGTTAAATAAAAAATAATAAAATTAAGAAATACTATGTTACAATATTCTGCATGGATTTCCCCATTATAAGTCATGATAAAGGAATGATCAATATGCAAAGTTTTGTGATAAAGTCAATCTCCCCAATAAGACATCTAATGTCAGCAGATACTAAGTAGGATTCTGAGACAATTTTATAAATACAAATTCAAAACATTAACATGTGAACATTCTATAGAATATGTATGCAATTTTGATTTTCCTTATCCTAATTTTCATGATCTGGCAATGGCTTGGTAAGGTCTTTCATAAAACTGTAGTGCCAACACTAGCAAAAAAAAAATATTTAAAATTAAATTCACTGAATATTCATAGCACAATTCACTCTATCTTATTACAGTAGAACCTTCATTAGAGGATACTCACGCTAGAGGACACCTCTCTACAAATTTTCATTTGCAAAATTACCATTTTTACTCTTTAGAAACTCTCCAGTAAGAGGACATCTCTCTCTAAAGGACACTTTAGCTCTGCAATTAGGTGTCCTTTACAGGGAGGTTCTACTGTATTATCAAAATGGTACTCTACCATAAAGAAGAATGAAATGACCTTGAAGAAGGTTTGCTAATCTAATAAAATAAGAAGAGGTGCTAGGAACAACGTGTTCTAGTATTGAAGAGGGCACAACAAGATTGCCTTGAATAGAACTCAGCCTTAAACTCTGAATTCTATAAGACATTCCTGTGATGTCATAGGATTGATGCTGATAGTGAGAATATTGCTACAACAGAAGAAATAACTTCCTTATTTTGAAAGTTTTATTTTTGTCTACCATGTCGATTTTCTTCCTAGTAATTGGCAGAATATAACTATCAAACCTTGGAATTCTAAAGTTAAGAATAACAATGAGTGTTAACTATATACCTGATGTTGATTGTGGGCTACTGATAATTGGGAATCAATTTTTAATTTAAGAAAAAGGCCTCTCCTTATGGTGAAAGTTGCTGATGGCTTGCAACATCTATCAGAATAAATATCAACTATTCATTGATTTTTTAATTATTCCAGAATTGGTCAAATACCCATTCTATATTAATCTTTAATTTTTTTAAATTGAGATTAATCAAAAATGGGTATTTGGCCAATTCTGGAATAATTAAAAAAATCAATGAATAGTTGATATTTATTCCGATAGATGGCGCAAGCCATCATCAACTTTCAATTGCACAATAAGGAGTTGCCTTTTTCTTAATTTATGAACCTTATCCCAGTACAATGTCACATTTGTATGATTTTTCACAATTTTTAATTTTCCAAAGAGTTGACAGTAGATGACTGTGGTAGATGATTAAATTGAGATCTGATGGAAAGTGTAATCTATCTAGGGCAGGGAGGATATGGTGTGGTGGCACAGGTGGCTTGCCATTATGCAATTAAAGAAACAAAGTTGCATAAAAATATATAATACAGTCTGCTTATATAGGGAAATACTCTTTTTTTTAAGTATTTACAAACATAGTTTTAAATAAAAATGTTGAAAAGGACTTCTTTATTGTAAATAAAAATTTGAATATGTTAGATTTTTCATTGAAGGTGGGGACCAATTTAATTGGTTAGAACTATAAAGTCAAGTGTCTCAGTTCTTGCTCTCTTCTTTTTAACCAAATGATTCCATCAGGAGAAACAACACTAGAAACACAAGCCTAGAAAGATATGTAAATAGCTCATTGACATCGGACTGTGGGAACACTTAATATTATATAGTGTAGTAGCATTTATGAAAATATGGGTTTTAAAATACTCTTACATATAAAAGCATGAAAAAATATATTCACATAAGAACATAATCATCACATAAAAATAACTATTTTTGTTAAGTGTCTACTAATAATTAGGATTTTTTTGTTTCACTTTCTCAATCTTCATCTTTTTTATCTCCACTCAATTATATTAGAGTCTTGAGCCTGTGAAGATATTGATGGTGTATGCAGGGGATGGCGAGTAAGTTCATTCAATGGTTCAGATAATAAAGTCAATGATGTGGTTTGGGGTTAAGGATTGAGAATGGCACTTAGTACATAGTGGAAAAAACCTTACAACCATTCTGGAAAGTCATTGTCCGTAGATGACCAGACCTAAGTCTGGAAATTAAAGACTGCTGTTACCGTGGGAGGACAGAATTGGTGCTTGTCCCTCCTGCTCTGTACAAGTCATGCGCATCAGTAGATTTCCATTTTTGTTGGCATTGGACCTTTAGGTAGATAGGTATTTTTATCTATTAACTTTCTTAGTAAAAGTTCCAATTAACCAGTTTGAGTGTGTAAATAAACAAGAGGTTTCCATTTTTCTACAACTCTCATCCATCTCAAGACAATTTTAATCAGGAATTATCATCTCTTGAATCCCAGCCATTTCAACATTTGCATTGTGTATTAAAAATTACAGTAAATTGATTGATTCGAAAATTTCCAATTTGTATAAAGAAATAAACTACTTTCTCTGATTGATATAGAGACAAATCCAGAAACGATGTGAGAAATATGATGTGTATATTAAAGATTTCCTTTAACACTAGGCACATTGTTACAATAACCTTTCATAATATCAATAAAGTTATAGCACAGTGGTATCTATGGAAGTTATTGCTTCAGGACAATGTCAGGTGATGAGATTCAGGTTTCAAAAGGGACTTTGTTGTTGAGGTATGCAGAGAAGCAAAATGAAAAAATATCAAAGAAAATTTTATACTGTAACAAAGAATAAAGTTCTATTATCATTTTGGAAAAAAGAAAGCCACAATATTAATATACAGCATAGTATATTTCTTTGCTGAAATTTTACTATTTGGCTGCTCTCTGGTAAGAGGACATCTCTCTCTAAAGGACACTTTCGCTCTACAATTAGGTGTCCTTTACAGGAAGGTAGTTCTACTTGATATAGGCTATTTTAAAACTAAGACATGTAGTAATTTTATTACAGTAGAACCTCCATGAGAGGACACTCATGCTAGAGGACACCTCTCTATAAAGGATAATTTACATTTGCAAATTTACCATTTTTACTATTTATCAACTCTCCGGAAAAAGGACACCTCTCCCTAAAGGATACTTTGGCTTTGCAAATTAGGTGTCTTTTACAGGGAGGTTCTACTGATAAATCAAAACCAATTTTCTGCATTTTACAATTAGGGATAGCACATGCGCATTGGTAGGATTAATAAATAACTTTGATGGGTTGTTATTTTTCACAGAAACTTTTTGAAACTAAAATCAATAGGTTAGGCGCCATGTGTGTGAAACAAAATGGGGCTGAAATTCACCTGGGTAATATCCTGGCACATAGGTTAGTGAGGCCTCTCTTGATTAGAAAACCTGTGGAGTTTTATAGGTGAAAAGCTTTAAAGATGAAAATATCCCCTATATAGTGTTCGATGAAATAGTGAATGAAAACAAGTGGTATAAAAGAAATGCTAATATTTATATCAAAATTTCTTTTTAAATGGTTTTTCTAGAAGAATGATTCCCATAACAGCAATTTATGTTCCATTTTAAATAGGTCAATGACAAATTGATGGTAGATACAGTAGAACCTCCCTTTAGTGAACATCTCTCCACAAAGGAGAGTTTTCATTTGCAAAATTACCATTTTTACTATTTAGCAACTCTCCGTTAAAAGGACACCTCTCTCTAAAGGGACACTTTGGCTCTGCAATTAGGTGTTGTCCTTTACAGGGAGGTTCTACTGTATTAGAAATTTGTATTATTGATAGGCAACAAAAAGGATTATGAAAAGTACATCATATTTGAGAGTGTGCATATTTGGTTATAGTTCTATACAGGCAATGAAAGTCTGTTAACATTCAGATCTGCTAATGTGTCATAATTATCAATTGATTAAATGATTGAAAATACTTTTAATTATTCAAGTAAATAGAATATTTTGTGGGCAATATACATTGTCTAGAAAGTTTTTTTAGGATGCTGCAAAAAGTGTTAAAATTCTCATTATTTCTTCTTCTCTCTCTTTTACTCTTATAAACGATGCATATGTATTTTAGTCAAATTTAATATTTATAAAAGGATATTTAATTTATTGATATAATATGCGCGAAAGAGTATTGTATTGATATATGGTATATAAAACTTTTCTATCAAGTTTTTAAGTGTAGATATTAAATATTTGTGCTTACCTTCAACAAGCGAGCTCGACATGATGAGGAGGAGTAGACACAGAACTGTATGCATCATGTTGCAGCCCGATTCACAGCTCCATAAATAAACATGTTAAATGGAAAGTTAAATCCTCATACATAGTCCGTCTTCTGCTTTAAATCGAGCCCTTTTCATTGATTTTTCGGCAGCATATATTCACAATTCACAAAAAAGTTCTTCGTTAACTTCGTAACAAAATTCTTATCAAACGATCAAAAGTCACCGAGAAATACACACAGACGGACCATTTAAATCACCGTTGACACCCAAACTACGCTATCACTTTACTGATTTGAAGAGTGGCCCTCTGGTGGCAACTGTAGGAACTATAAAGATAAATATTACAAACAAAAATAAATTAGCGATAAAAATATGGTTTTTACTAAAATAAATTAAATGTATTTGATAATTAAGCTTGTTTATGGCTCTTAATAATAAAATAATATCTATAAAGTAAGCCTAAAAAATATAATAATGTGAACCTTATAAATAATAGTGTGAAAATAGTCCGCCACCTTTCTTTTGTTTATTTACTTTTTTACTCGTGCTATTAGTTGCTTTTTGGAAATTTCTAGATATTAACACGTCTATCATAAGATATTTTTAGCCACATTATTGTGTTTATTTTTAATCACGAAAAAGGTTTTTAAATTTGCTACGCCTTATATAAACTACATTTATAGGGTTAAATTTTAATAGAGTTTTAACACTTCGGTGATTTTTTATAATTTCGAGTATCTGCAAATAATTGTTCATTACATTCTCGCGATATATAATTTCATTTTTATATATTCGATTTGAACATATTTTAAAATACAAATATTAAAACTTGGTTAAAACTAACATTAAAAAAATAAATACAATTGTTTGTTATTTCTCTCCAATTTATGTTATAAGAGTGAAACAAAACAAATATGTCTGTTTCATAGATTCTTTTTCTTCATTTTCCATGGAAAATAAGATATTAGTTTGATATATCTATGTAACCCATATATCCTTTTAACTTGAGAACATTTTAAAATGGAAGATAGATATAGGTATGAAGATGTCTCACAGTAATGTCATTTTACTGACAAATGTTTCTATCAGGCAATCAGTAATCCTTAAAAAAATTGCATGGAAACCATGTAACCCTATTTCTAATGAATTACCAAACATTGGAACACCTAATTATGAAATGGTCTTCTTCTTCCTTATCTCCACTCTATCATATTAGGGTAACGAGTTGTGACCCTTGATGGTGTCTGTTGTCATGACTGGGTGAAGTAGAATGCGTCTGACTTTGTCATTAAGACTGGGAGCACTACTCAGTGCAGGCCGACTTAGCTCCAAAAGTAATGGCCGCCTCTGACATGAGGAACAGACACCATGTGCAGCCGCTCCTAACATGGAGTACAAACGCTGCTCATCCTGTATCCCTGGATCAGGAGCCCTTACAGGGTACTATCAGCCGGGCCAGCTGAGCCCAGGTTTTTTAGCAAGCTTGTTACTGCTCCCCCTCCTCCTTTTTCATCCGGGCTTGGGACCCAGCAAAGGCGGAGTTCAAAAGGTGTAGTGCATTATGAAGTGAAATGTAAGAATATGACTAATGTTAGTATGTCAAACAGTCAGAACTTTAAAATAAATAATAGAAAACCATGAATATATGCTCTAAAATTATATAAAACTAGGCGAATGACCCGGCTTCGCCCGAGAAATCCCTTGGGTGCAATTTCCTTCATACTAAAAGTATATCAATAATAAATATTAGAAGTGCATAGAATAGCAATACAGAAGTAACACATAAACTACAGGAAAAAAGTGTGTGTGATGGCAAAAATTGTATTATATTAGTGTTTAGGTATTTGATTTAATTAATATAGTTGATATAATAATATATATTTATATTATATATAATATAAATAAGTTTTAAAATTGTAAAAAAACAAATGCATCGGCCAGGAATCGAACCCGGGCCGCCCGCGTGGCAGGCGAGCATTCTACCACTGAACCACCGATGCTTTTAAAAAATGGCCATATTTAAGTATTCATTCCTTTCCGGATTAGTCGCGTAAAAAAAAAGTTCTTCAAATGAAAAAAAGAAATAGCCAAAAATACTAATCAAAATGCAGCCGAAAATTTTCCTCAGGTTTATAAAAAGCGACATGCAAAATTTGGTACCAATTGGTTCAGTAGTTTTTGAGTTTATCGCGAAACAGACAGACAGAAATTGACTTTTATATATATAGAGATTGATAACTTTGTGTATGTAGAACATAGAAAAATACTGTTAACAACAATCCCAACCTACAAGAAATAAAAATCCTATATTATGAGAAAAATTCTTTCAAGAGAATATTTAAAAAAGCATTTTCAATTCAAAAGAAATTCTAAAATTAATAGAATGGAAGAAAGAAGAAATATTAATGACACACAGATATTAAAAATGCATATCCTGACCAGGAGCACATGTGCTTTTCAGAAGGCAGAGCACCATCTGGTGGAACAGAAATCAACTAAACATTGATTTAGCCTGTTCCCTGATATTTGGCCAACCCCAATTTCCTGATAAATCAAGAAAGGCCATCCACGAATTATCAAGAAATTGGGTTGGTCGAATATCAGGGAACAGGCTAAATCAATGTTTAGTTGATTTCTGTTCTACCAGATGGCGCTCCTCCGCCTTCTGAAAAGCACGTGTGCTTGTGGTCAGGATATGCCTTCTTTATTTTTAATATCAACACCTGACCTTTTTATTTATTTTATTTTTTCTATGTTTTTTCATATATAGATATGTACAGAAAGAGGCATCTCTCCTTTAATTATACATCACCCCAGTAAAAAACTTTACTAGTAATAATAAAGAATGAACCAGGGGGGTCGGTAGAAGGCTGGTCTAAACAGTTTGGTTTTCGATCACTACGACCCGGGTTCGATTCCCGCATTCTGGTGGAACAGAAATCAACTAAACATTGATTTAGCCTGTTCCCTGATATTTGGCCAACCCAATTTCCTGATAAATCAAGAAAGGCCATCCACGAATTATCAAGAAATTGGGTTGGTCGAATATCAGGGAACAGGCTAAATCAATGTTTAGTTGATTTCTGTTCTACCAGATGGCGCTCCTCCGCCTTCTGAAAAGCACGTGTGCTCGTGGTCAGGATATGCCTTCTTATTTTTAATATCAACACCTGACCTTTTTATTTATTTTATTTTTTCTATGTTTTTTCATATATAGATATGTACAGAAAGAGGCATCTCTCCCTTTAATTATACATCACCCCAGTAAAAAACTTTACTAGTAATAATAAAGAATGAACCAGGGGGGTCGGTAGAAGGCTGGTCTAAACAGTTTGGTTTTCGATCACTACGACCCGGGTTCGATTCCCGCATTGGGCATTTTTTTTTTCTGATAAAAAAAAAAAAATGCTCCAATGGCCCCCGATTCTTGCAAAAGTCCAACCCCACCAGCGAGTGCAAGTAACCAAACAGGGCTCTGGCACATTTGTAAGTGCAAAGTCGAACTGCTTTTCACATATGTAGACATGTGGTGCGCTTACAGTAAAAAGCAGTCGCTAACTACCCACCATGATTATCATGGCCTGTACCACGTGTACTAGGAATAAGCAAAAAAAAAAGAATAAGCCACTACACCAGTTTTGACAAATTCAGACAAAAACTAACCACCTATATACCATGGTGACAGGCTATGGCCCTCATCAGTACAGGGACGGCTTCAATGTCATAACATCCTACGAGAGGGTTATGAAATTGGTCAAATTCACCAAACAGGTGTTTGAACTGGTGAAGTGGCAACAGCCAATTTTAAGCCAGAGACAGGAATATCATCCTCCCGCATCTATGTTGTAATATATGTTTTCAAATACAGTCGAACCTCTTAATTCAACACCCCAAGGGATCAGAGCTTTTGGTTGAATTAAAGGAAGTGTTGAATTAAAGTAAGATGATTTGGTAATCATCTAACTCGCTAAAATAATATTTTTTAAAATAGCTTTGTAATATAAATTAATGATATTAATTGAAACCATTGTGTGTTTTTATTTTATTTTCATGATTAACTTTTAGTATCAGTGACAAAATGGCATTAATACATATTTTAGAAACATATATAATTCTAACAAATAAATTTACTGGTAATGTGTTTTTCTCAGTA
>CP092867.1:116934376-116948902 GCA_030710605.1 Cordylochernes scorpioides
TATGAAAGAACACAATCAATTACATACTTTTAACAACTTTAAGATAGAAATACTAGACATATGTCAAAACAAAAAACAACGACTATTATTAGAAAACAACTACATTTATAAACACAACACATTATTCCCTTATGGACTTAACGACGAATTAAACTACACATACAAACCACAAACAGAAGAAATTTCAACTTATGAAATCAGTTGCAAATATAAAAATGAATTTAAAACTAAACCTAATAAAACTAGAGGTAAAACTACAAATAAATTAGGTTACATTGAATTTGAAGAATTACTGGACCCAAAACAAATTGTACACTAACAACTTCGTCGATAAATTTATTAAAACATTATTTAAACTAAATAATAATAAATTTATCAAACTAATAGAATATATTAAAATTCATAATCTGACTAACAGATTAATAGATATCACACACGACATCTTTAAATACAGAAAAATTAAACAAAATACTAATAACATTAATATTATCATTAAATTTAATAACAATTTATTTAATCATATTAAATTTAATGATATTTTTAATAACCAAATCATCAATAATCTTTTCCCTATAAAAAATTTAAATTTTAAAACAATCTGGAGATACAATAAAAATATAGGTAATTTAGTTTGCAATTATAACCAATTTATTAATAATTTGGCAAATTTTAAAAAAATTAAATGTAATTGCAACAACTATATTGATAAATATAAGTACTCAGGTCATATATTAACTAGCAACTTTTCTTTTTTAAATCCAGAATATCAAGAAATTTAAATAAAGGGTATAAATATATACCTCAAATTAAACACAATTATAATAATACAATTAAATCTATATTAAAAGATATAGATATTTTCATAAATAAAACTAGTATAAAATACAGTATTCCAGAATTTACTTTTCTGGAATGGAAACATAATATTAAAAAGGAAATTTTAAATTATTATAATAATACACTTAAATACACAAAACCCAATTCAGACATTCCTTCTTTCAAAGAAAATATAATTAATTTACAGAAGGACTATATTATCACTCCTATAGATAAATGTCCCAATAATTTATCTTTAATTTGTAAAAATCTATACCACGATATACTAAAAAAGGAAATTGATAATAATCATAAATACACTTTTGCTAGAACTACAGGCACAAAAATCAAAAAAGACATCAAAAATGTTGAAAATTCACTAAAAATTTATAATAACCACAAAAATCCAAACATACCAAAGTTCTATATAATTCCTAAACTACACAAAAAACCTATTTCTTTCAGAACAATCACATCTGGTATAAATTCAGTCATAAAAAATATTGATATACAATTAGCCTCAACACTACAATTTATTATAAATAAATTAACTAATAAATATAATTATAAATTTATCGACTCAAATAAAAAAATCATTAATTATTTAATGAACAATTGGACAAATATTGAAACAGTACACACATTTGACTTTGAGGACCTATATTCTAAAATAAATTTAAGAGATCTAAATAATAAAATAACCAATTTATTTAATGAATTAATTAATGACAAAACTTTCTACATTAAAATTATTCATAACAAATATAAAACATTTAAATTAGATCTTAAAACAGCAAAAACTCTACTGGAAACATTTTTAAATTTTAACTATATAGAATTTAAAAATAAAATATATATTCAATCAGAAGGCGTTCCCATGGGTACTTCTTCTAGTCCGTTACTAGCAAATTTAATATTGTTCTGGTACGAAAGAGAATACTTTCTACAAAATAATATTAATTGGCAAATATTCCGATATGTAGATGACATAATAATATTTAATAATCCACTGTTTAAAAAATTAATACCTGAAATATATCCTAAATACTTGAAACTTAAGAACAATGAAAAAATTTTATAGAAACAAAAAAGTTAACTTTTTAGACTTGAATATAGACCTTACAAATAGTGCTGTTAGAGTTTATAATAAAAAGAGTAATTATAATTTCAATATTATAAAATACTGTAATATGAATTCTAATATATCATTAAATTGCTGTAAAGGTATATATTATGGTCAGTTTCTAAGATTTTATAGAATAAATAATATATTAGATAATTTCATAGAAGATGTTAAAAATTTAAACATGGAATTTATTAAAAACAAATTTAGTATCAAACAAGTAAAATATTTCAACAGTATATCAATTATAAAATATTTAAAAAAAAAATAAATGGAAATATCCATTTATGAAATCAACTTTCTATAATTTCTCTTAATATTAACTAAAACAAATTTATAATCTTTAACAGTTAATTAAACTTTTATTAAATAACTGATTAAAAGATTTTTTCACAAGATTTTTAAAGTTTTAAAGTATATATTTCATTTTTGTTTAATCTCCAATTTCTGGGGAGGAAAATGGAAGTTAAATAAAGATGAATTTGCACAATTAATAGCTTTATTAAACTCTTATAATTTGCCTTTTTAAAGGAATATTAAAAGATGATTAAGTGTTAAATCAGTTATTTTGATATAACTATCTGTAAAGATTATAAAACTTAGCTTTCTTCCTTTAACTATTTTTCCTATCTTCTTTAATTTTCTTGTCGTTCAAAAAAATTCTGAAGAAATGGTCTAAATTTGAAATGTGGGGGGACATTCCCCTCCCGCGACATGTGCAAGCCAGAAATAGATATACACAATGGAGGACGCAGCGGTCAAGGTAGGTTTACAGTTTGAATTTGTTAACACTGGTATCTGTTATATGTTCATTTAAATATTTCACTGAAACAACTTAATATTAACACATAAAATACGGTTTAAAAGAGATCTATGACATAATAAAGGAGGGGTTGAAATGTCGCTGAAATTTTATCTGATGATCCCCGTTTCAGCAGATCTCTTTTTCCAATTTATTTCAATTTAAAGTTTTTTGTGTATGTCTGGTCTACCATTAGGGTTTCAAAACATAATATCCAAACTTATAACAAATGTTAATTCATACTATAGATATATTACTAAATACAACTATTTATAATCATATTATAAAATAAAAAAAACCTTTAAAAATCTTTAAAAAAAAAAAAAAAAAAAAGGATAAAACATAAAATCATAAAAAAAATATATATATATATACTAACAATTTTATCTACCTTCTTTATAAAACTCTTTTTTATTTCCCTTATTATTAGTTTGATTAAAAGTGCATGGTTCTGTCTTTCTCTCTTTTTTCTAACTATTATATATATTATCTCTTCGATTATTCTATATATAGGATTAGAGTATGTCTGAATGACGTGTAAAAGCCGATGTAATAGACGTTACTTTGTTAATTTTTTTTATTGTTATTAATTATAAATATATAATTAACTTGAGGATGTAAAAGAAGTAATGGATTTTTTTTTTTTTTCTCTCTCTATCTACAAATTAATAACATTTTACAAATTTTATAATTTATATTTAAATGATCATAATAGTGAAGATAATTTTAATACAAAACTGGACTATAAAATTAAATAACTATTTATTATTATAATTAATTTAGATTTAGCTTGCTAATCTAATCAAATCTAACTGATATAAGTTATCATTATTATCAGTTTGCTCCTTAAAATTTTTTAAAATTAGAATCACTATTATAATTTTGTTATATAGTTTCTACACTATATTAATTCATATGAGCTTGCTCTATGATATATTTTTTTTATATATAACATAATATACAAATTAAATTATATTAGATATTCTAATATAAATAAATCTTCATACAAATTTTAATTATCTTTCATTGTTTGATTATTAAAAATTAAATTATAAAAGTAATTCTAGAAAAAAAAATAATTTCAGAACTTTTGTTTTTTTCAGTGTTTTTGTTAGTTTAAAGATGTTTTTTTTATTAGTTATTCTTAAAAATATAACAGATAACAAACAGTAATATCTATATATTTATAGATTAATTATTAAATTTATTACAAATTTTATCACCACAAAAACAATTAAGTAAAATATATTTAAAAAATTCATAAGAATAACAAACTAAAAAAACTAAAAAAAACTACAAACATATTAGTGTTAGCACCTCTTTTATGTTAATTTAAACTCGCTAAGAATTGCCTAAGAAAAAATTGTCAAACTTGTCCCTCTCTTAAGAACCATGACACTTTTCAAACAACTAGTTGTAAATTAGTGAATACTATTTATAAATTAACATGCCAAATTTGTCAACTATCATATATAGGACAAACTTGTAACCCATTAAATATACGAATAAACCTACATAGAAACCACGCTAAAAAATCAATTGGTAATATATATATGAAAGAACACAATCAATTACATACTTTTAACAACTTTAAGATAGAAATACTAGACATATGTCAAAACAAAAAACAACGACTATTATTAGAAAACAACTACATTTATAAACACAACACATTATTCCCTTATGGACTTAACGACGAATTAAACTACACATACAAACCACAAACAGAAGAAATTTCAACTTATGAAATCAGTTGCAAATATAAAAATGAATTTAAAACTAAACCTAATAAAACTAGAGGTAAAACTACAAATAAATTAGGTTACATTGAATTTGAAGAATTACTGGACCCAAAACAAATGTACACTAACAACTTCGTCGATAAATTTATTAAAACATTATTTAAACTAAATAATAATAAATTTATCAAACTAATAGAATATATTAAAATTCATAATCTGACTAACAGATTAATAGATATCACACACGACATCTTTAAATACAGAAAAATTAAACAAAATACTAATAACATTAATATTATCATTAAATTTAATAACAATTTATTTAATCATATTAAATTTAATGATATTTTTAATAACCAAATCATCAATAATCTTTTCCCTATAAAAAATTTAAATTTTAAAACAATCTGGAGATACAATAAAAATATAGGTAATTTAGTTTGCAATTATAACCAATTTATTAATAATTTGGCAAATTTTAAAAAAATTAAATGTAATTGCAACAACTATATTGATAAATATAAGTACTCAGGTCATATATTAACTAGCAACTTTTCTTTTTTAAATCCAGAATATCAAGAAATTTTAAATAAAGGGTATAAATATATACCTCAAATTAAACACAATTATAATAATACAATTAAATCTATATTAAAAGATATAGATATTTTCATAAATAAAACTAGTATAAAATACAGTATTCCAGAATTTACTTTTCTGGAATGGAAACATAATATTAAAAAGGAAATTTTAAATTATTATAATAATACACTTAAATACACAAAACCCAATTCAGACATTCCTTCTTTCAAAGAAAATATAATTAATTTACAGAAGGACTATATTATCACTCCTATAGATAAATGTCCCAATAATTTATCTTTAATTTGTAAAAATCTATACCACGATATACTAAAAAAGGAAATTGATAATAATCATAAATACACTTTTGCTAGAACTACAGGCACAAAAATCAAAAAAGACATCAAAAATGTTGAAAATTCACTAAAAATTTATAATAACCACAAAAATCCAAACATACCAAAGTTCTATATAATTCCTAAACTACACAAAAAACCTATTTCTTTCAGAACAATCACATCTGGTATAAATTCAGTCATAAAAAATATTGATATACAATTAGCCTCAACACTACAATTTATTATAAATAAATTAACTAATAAATATAATTATAAATTTATCGACTCAAATAAAAAAATCATTAATTATTTAATGAACAATTGGACAAATATTGAAACAGTACACACATTTGACTTTGAGGACCTATATTCTAAAATAAATTTAAGAGATCTAAATAATAAAATAACCAATTTATTTAATGAATTAATTAATGACAAAACTTTCTACATTAAAATTATTCATAACAAATATAAAACATTTAAATTAGATCTTAAAACAGCAAAAACTCTACTGGAAACATTTTTAAATTTTAACTATATAGAATTTAAAAATAAAATATATATTCAATCAGAAGGCGTTCCCATGGGTACTTCTTCTAGTCCGTTACTAGCAAATTTAATATTGTTCTGGTACGAAAGAGAATACTTTCTACAAAATAATATTAATTGGCAAATATTCCGATATGTAGATGACATAATAATATTTAATAATCCACTGTTTAAAAAATTAATACCTGAAATATATCCTAAATACTTGAAACTTAAGAACAATGAAAAAATTTATAGAAACAAAAAAGTTAACTTTTTAGACTTGAATATAGACCTTACAAATAGTGCTGTTAGAGTTTATAATAAAAAGAGTAATTATAATTTCAATATTATAAAATACTGTAATATGAATTCTAATATATCATTAAATTGCTGTAAAGGTATATATTATGGTCAGTTTCTAAGATTTTATAGAATAAATAATATATTAGATAATTTCATAGAAGATGTTAAAAATTTAAACATGGAATTTATTAAAAACAAATTTAGTATCAAACAAGTAAAATATTTCAACAGTATATCAATTATAAAATATTTAAAAAAAAAATAAATGGAAATATCCATTTATGAAATCAACTTTCTATAATTTCTCTTAATATTAACTAAAACAAATTTATAATCTTTAACAGTTAATTAAACTTTATTAAATAACTGATTAAAAGATTTTTTCACAAGATTTTTAAAGTTTTAAAGTATATATTTCATTTTTGTTTAATCTCCAATTTCTGGGGAGGAAAATGGAAGTTAAATAAAGATGAATTTGCACAATTAATAGCTTTATTAAACTCTTATAATTTGCCTTTTTAAAGGAATATTAAAAGATGATTAAGTGTTAAATCAGTTATTTTGATATAACTATCTGTAAAGATTATAAAACTTAGCTTTCTTCCTTTAACTATTTTTCCTATCTTCTTTAATTTTCTTGTCGTTCAAAAAAATTCTGAAGAAATGGTCTAAATTTGAAATGTGGGGGGACATTCCCCTCCCGCGACATGTGCAAGCCAGAAATAGATATACACAATGGAGGACGCAGCGGTCAAGGTAGGTTTACAGTTTGAATTTGTTAACACTGGTATCTGTTATATGTTCATTTAAATATTTCACTGAAACAACTTAATATTAACACATAAAATACGGTTTAAAAGAGATCTATGACATAATAAAGGAGGGGTTGAAATGTCGCTGAAATTTTATCTGATGATCCCCGTTTCAGCAGATCTCTTTTTCCAATTTATTTCAATTTAAAGTTTTTTGTGTATGTCTGGTCTACCATTAGGGTTTCAAAACATAATATCCAAACTTATAACAAATGTTAATTCATACTATAGATATATTACTAAATACAACTATTTATAATCATATTATAAAATAAAAAAACCTTTAAAAATCTTTAAAAAAAAAAAAAAAAAAAGGATAAAACATAAAATCATAAAAAAAATATATATATATATACTAACAATTTTATCTACCTTCTTTATAAAACTCTTTTTTATTTCCCTTATTATTAGTTTGATTAAAAGTGCATGGTTCTGTCTTTCTCTCTTTTTTCTAACTATTATATATATTATCTCTTCGATTATTCTATATATAGGATTAGAGTATGTCTGAATGACGTGTAAAAGCCGATGTAATAGACGTTACTTTGTTAATTTTTTTTATTGTTATTAATTATAAATATATAATTAACTTGAGGATGTAAAAGAAGTAATGGATTTTTTTTTTTTTTCTCTCTCTATCTACAAATTAATAACATTTTACAAATTTTATAATTTATATTTAAATGATCATAATAGTGAAGATAATTTTAATACAAAACTGGACTATAAAATTAAATAACTATTTATTATTATAATTAATTTAGATTTAGCTTGCTAATCTAATCAAATCTAACTGATATAAGTTATCATTATTATCAGTTTGCTCCTTAAAATTTTTTAAAATTAGAATCACTATTATAATTTTGTTATATAGTTTCTACACTATATTAATTCATATGAGCTTGCTCTATGATATATATATATTTCTTCCTACCATTTGTACCATAGTTCTTATAAGTCGCGCTTCATTGCTTGCCTGTTGAAGGGTTTTTACCCGAAAGCTTGCACCTATGCATCAATAAAAGAAACTCGTCTTCCTTCACCATGTTATTCGTCTAATTCAATTCAGGAAGAATTCTTTATCTATATTTGTAAATTCGTTATTACTCCATATCAATACATCTTAATAATGATACACATTTCCATTATGAAATTTGGTAAAATATCAACAAAAACTATTGAGGAATCTAGTATCTTTACAATTATCCGAAATAGTAAGGAGAAAAGATTTTTATTCAATTAAACTTGTTTAATTGAATAAAAATCTTTTCTCCTTACTCTTCCTTATCGTTTATACAATCTATGGAGAAAGTTTTCAAGTAATTTTATCCGAAATAGTACTAATGAAAAAAAAAGACAAATGAACAAATACAATTCAAAAACAGAAATTTAACTATGGATAGGGCACATAGATGATAGCGTATACAATACAGAAAATAATAAAGAAGAAACAATCTTGTAGTCTCTCAATTCCTATAGCCTATCCCAATAAATTTCACCATGGAAGATTAAGAAATTAATTGCTTTCCTCTGGAGATATTCATATATAAAGAGAAACCACCACCAATCTTATCATCTTCAAATATCATAAATTACGAAATAGTCCATTTTAATCTGCACTTTACCTTATTCAGTTTTTAATATGAATCAAAGATAATTGAAGGTTATGAGATTGTGCTTGTTGGAAATCTGAATACAGGTGAAATGGGAATTCTTCATAATTCTTTCGAATTTCCCTGCTTCCTATCTTATAGATCAGGGGTCAGCAACCTTTTGAGTCGAAAGAGTCAAAAATTATAATTTATAGAATTTCAAAATTTTTGAAGAGCTACACTTTTTTTCTTGTCAACAATAAATAGTACACGCATAAATAATATTTGCGTATGGAACTATATAAAGAGCCGCATGTGGCTCACGAGCCGTAGTTTGCCGACCCCTGGTCTAGACGCATCATCTCCAGAGATCAGGTAATATCTACACACGCAGGGCAGTTTAGAAACTTTTAGATAATAACCTTCTGACAATCCTGAACTAGTGGGGAACAACAAGGCTTGCTTCCAGCGGCCGTTACTTCTTTCCTTTCTATATATTTCGGTGCTTTAAATAAATTAATTTATTTTATAAAAATAATTATAATCTTATCAGCGGCCTTTCCACAAGCCACACCACCACGCACGCAACCATCCCACACATACATATCAGAACGGGTATCCTCGGTAGTGTACTTACTGTGTTGTCGCTCATAGGTTACTGGAACACCTTACTGACCTAGATGCTGGGGAATTGTCCTACTCATATCATCTACCACTGATAATAAAAATGAACACATTACTTCGACACAGTATCATTCAACGAATTGTAATCCATTGTCATGGAAAAATTACAGATGGATCCTAGAAAAAAAAATTACAATTCATACAGACCCTGGGTGGTAGATCTTGGAATAATTCGATCGAAAATATATCGAATACTCTTGTGAATAAGATGAGAGTTGCGATGATTAACGCAGAATTGGAAATTGAGATGAAGACAGGTAGACTAAACCTTGGTTCATTCACAATTGTTATGTAGCTAAAAATAACATGAAATCATCCCTAGCAACATTTATTAAATCTAACAATGAACCGTTATGAATACGTCAGAATAGGAAAAGAAAATACGAGGTTAATTAATATCAAAAAGAAAAATAATCTTTCAACGATACATGAAAAACTAAACAATACCAATGACTTTCACATTTTTGGAAAACAATAGTTTTATATAAAAACGGAGTTAAACACATGGAAATATTTAATTTTTACTAAAAAGGCATATTTTGTATCAAAATATAATTTATTTTATCAATATTTCAGTTGGCTGAACGCTAACCTTTTTCAAGGTATTATAAGACACACCTTACAACCGCGGTCCTTACAAGTCTGAAACAAAGATAACAGATATTTTTTAAAATAAAAAGACATCCGTTCCCAATTATTCCAGCATCAAGAATATACAGGACATCAACTAGATCTTAAATCAGATATAATTCTGCCTTTCAGAATAACAAGCAAAAATCAATAATAAGAAGCTATGGAATATCTGTCAACTACCTACATTTAATCAATGGGCACATACCTGAACTGCACAAGAATCTAATTACATATTTACATATATCCCATTAAAACTACAATATCTTATATTCCAATATCATAATTAAACTTAGAACAAACCTACTGTATATCTAAATATCATAAATCAGTCATCTAAATGTAATGTATGTAAATGTCAACATATTAGCCTTTCTGAAAACATTCATTGGTCAATATAGCTTATCTGGAAAAACAGTACAAATGTGATATTGTACTGGGATAAGGTGCATAAATTATGAAAAAGGCATCTCCTTATCGTGCAACTGAAAGTTGCTGATGGCTTGCGCCATCTATCGGAATAAATATCAACTATTATCGTTGGTTTTTAATTATTCCAGAATTGGCCAAATACACATTCTTGATTAATCAAGAAAAGCTAACCACGGACGCGTTTCGGGCTGTTGGCCCTCATCAGCGTGGTGCAAGCTGTACCTCAACGACCAAAAAATAGGTTATTCAGGCATCCTGAAAAATCATGAAACGGGTAGTTAAGGCCAGAATTGCTATATCTGTAACAATGTTTTTGCAATTAAGCAGAATAAGGAAAATATCTCCTAAAGGATTCTCGTTTTATAAAATGAAAATTGTAGAATAGATATCGATAAAACATGCCTTTTTATATATAATTCAAAATATATGATAAATATATGATAAATAATGATATATTCTCTTCATAAGAAAAAACGTCCGGAATATATATATTTTTAAATAGTCGTATATTGAAAGTTTTTTTAGGTAAAATGCTAAAGTCTATGTATAATATAAAAAAAAATAACATAGCTGTAATATTTATATTTAATTCAATGTCAATTTATAGATTTATTTTTCGAGCCAAGAACTTGCGTAATTTGAACCTCTTGAAGTTATTCCGATGTTTAAGAATGCCGTCAGTGTTCTTATTGTCACAGGGACTTGTTGTCATATCCCTCTACATCAAGACACTAATTGTCCTAGTGCTTGTTTTGACGTCAGGCTGCAAGAATGGGAAGTTTAAAAAAAAAACTATTCCGCATTCCGACATATTACGCATTGTCATATGCGCTGACCTGAATTTACATAAAACAATATGCAACTATGCAAAGTACCACCAGTGATAATAATACGTATATAATCGCTGATAAATAATATTTCAACAATTTAAAATAATAATTGATTGTTGCAAGGTTGTCCCAAAAATTCGTAAGCACTTGCAAAAAAATTGAAATACCAACATTATTCGCCATAATATTATTCGCAGTTATGTATAAGGTATATGTATAAGACACTCCTCTTCAATCGTCGTTATATTTTGATATTCTTATTCGAAGAGTTTAATTTAGTCGATAAAGTAATCGTATTATGTTTTATTATACACTGCGTGACATTGAAAATAGAACACCAAGAAATAGTGGCCAGAAAGTGATGAAACTCGGCAGACAGAGAGAGACAGGAACGAACAATAAGTGATCTTTATTTCAAAATGATAGTCATAATACAGAGCGAGAACGGCGTCGGCTTAGTAGCAAGTAGGACCACCGCGGACGGCGATGCACGCAGCAACACGTCTAGGTAGAGAGTCAATCAGAGTACGGATGGCGTCCTGAGGGATGGCTCTCCATTCCCTCTCAACCATTTGCCACAGTTCGTCTTCTGAACGCGGCTGTGGCAAGGCATGCAAACGGCGTCCAATGATGTCCCAGACGTGCTCGATTGGTGAGAGATCAGGAGAGTACGGTGGCCAGGGAAGCATCTGTACATCTTGCAGAGCTTGTTGGCTAATGCGAGCAGTGTGCGGTCGGGCGTTATCCTGCTGATAAAGGGCATTGGGTACCCCCTGAAGGTAGGGGAGTGTCACCGGTCGCAGCACATCATCAACGTATCGTTGGGCCGTCATAGTGCCCTGAATACGAAGTAAAGGTGACCTGGAATCATACGCGATTGCGCCCCAAACCATGATTCCACGTTGTCGCACGGTGGGGCGTTCCACAATTGCTGCCGGATTGGACCTTTCTCCACGTCGACGCCACACGCGTACACGGCGACTATCACTGGACAAGCAGAAACGCGACTCATCTGAGAACACGACCCTGTGCCATTCCGTCATCCACGTCGATTTAGCCCGGCACCATTCCAAACGTTGGCGCCTATTCGGTGGGGTCAATGGCAGTCTTCTTAGCGGACGGCATGAGTGCAAGCCATTAGCAACCAATCGACGGGAAATGGTTCTGGTCGAGATGGAATGATCTAGGGTGTCTTGCACATGTTGCAGGATGGCGGTACAAGTGGCTTGTGGGGCCGCCACTGCTTGTCGAAGGATACGCCGATCCACACGTGCTGACGTCACTCTGGTTGCACCGACATTCCTATAAATTGCCACATTTCCTTGTTCAAACCATCTTCTCCACAGTCGGTGCACCGTGGACGCACCAAGGTGTGTATCAGCTGCGATTTGACGTATGGACCAACCTGCCCTTTTCAGTCCGATCACCATGCCCCTCGTAAAAGCGTCTGTCTGCTTGAACTGCCTCCGTTTACGATGACCTGGCATTCTCTGTTATTACACGTGTCTTTTGACACAAGAACAAAATTTCTACAATGATTTTCCTTGAAGAAATAACGACACGAATACTGTCCTTTCTGCAAGTTCCTTCCCTTATATCTTACTCCATGTGCGCACGAGAGCTACGCATTTCACATCATTTGCATAACTCGGTTAGGCGCGTCTACCCTGAAATTTGCATAATTTTCTGGCCACTATTTCTTGGTGTTCCATTTTCAATGTCACGCAGTGTTTTTTTTGCCGTAATATTATTCGCCAAGTAATAAGAAAAACAACGTCTAAAGAAAAACACGAACTTTTGGGACAATTTTATAATTAAACAATTAAATAGGTTTCTGGAGATGAGTTTCTTCTCATTTTATTAAAGCGCAGTCTCAAGATTTCTGGCATCTCTGCCCTTCTACTGGAGAACATAAATGATGTCTTAGGCGGCGTTTTATTTATGTTCTCCTGTAGACAATTCTTTTTTTTTTTTTTTAGACAATTAAAATAATTTTATTGACATCTTGTCAATACATGCAAAGTGCACAGTCTGCACTATTTAAAAAAGATAATGCATTATATACACTATGTACAATAAATATGGCGCCTCTGCCAGCGCTGCAGAGTTTGGTGGAGAATCGCCAGTGGGTCTCCAGCGACACCACGCATTTCGCGATCTACGAAGAATACGTAGATCGCGTACTTCGCCGCTGAGGAGATGGTGATGACGTGGTCCTCGAGACCAACTGGAAAGATCCAGGACTGCAGGTCCGGCGGCCGGCCGATGATGGAGAACGCCTCTCGGATGACAGGGCGAACGGCGCTGCAGGACCAGTAGTGTTCTCCTGTAGAAGGGCAGAGATGCCAGAAATCTTGAGACTGCGCTTTAATAAAATGAAAAGAAACTCATCTCCTGTTTATGTCCAGGAGATTTAAATTAATGATTGATTATGAGATACTTGTGCAGACGAGCCAGCAATCGCTACACTAATGTCCTTGCGGGGACACGGCGTGGACAAGGTGGCAGAATGCTTGAAGCAAACAAACCTATGTGAGGAAAACTATTAAAATACTGGTCGAAACCTTGGTGGGAACATTCCACTATCTCAGAGAAGCAACAGTGCTCACGGGTAGTGTGCCACAGATCTCACAGGGAGAAAGCTATTGAACATAAAGGTTATTAATTATCAACAGAGAAAGAAAAAATATTAATTTTAAATATTATATAACATAACACTTTTATCGAGGTTTATGTCCAGAGTTACTATATTATACCAGGGAGGAAAACTCCTTTTACAAGGTTGTCCCAAAAGTTCGTAAACACTTGAAAAAAATTTAAATACCAATATTATTTGCCGTTATGTATAATGTCTTTGTATTATGAATAAAGTAATTGTATTATGTATTATTATGTATTCGCCTTAATAATATTATTCGCCAAGTAATAAGAAAAACAACGTTTTGAGAAAAACACGAACTTTTGGAATAACCTTATGTATTCAACATGATGTCCGTACATCTCGTTCCCCTGTAATAGGAGCGAGAAGTTCTCTGGAAACATGAGGCGAATATACAAGACCTACATCAGGCTATTGACAATATTTATAGAAGGAAAAATAAACTCTTTTAAAGCCATTTGAACTATAGAAACACAGATATTTTAGGGGGAGTTTTCAGGTAGTTGGCTGGAGTAAAGAAAGAGACTTACACAATGCTCCAGGTCTGTGCCGAATAAGATCCGGTTGCAATGGAAATTCTAAACCATTCCAAATATAGTCCGCCACATTGACGTTGTATAACCCTCGAGATTACGTGGTATAGGAGAAAT
>CP092867.1:116949002-116985897 GCA_030710605.1 Cordylochernes scorpioides
TCGGTGGGGAAATACAATATCTAAACCGGGGATGATAAACAAATGTCCTCAGCCACACAAATCTTTCGAAATAGAATTATATTTTAAAACAGCTAATTAGAAGGCTGAAGTTTGCGCTGGAAAACAGCGAGTAACATGCGAATAAAAATGACAGCGTTTGAAAAGATTCATAGACGTATTTACCACATACGCCTTATCTAATACAGGCCTGCTGAATACTATCTACAAATGATCAACGATTGGAGGATAGGATATAAATGAATGAAGAAAATGGAATAATGAAAAATTTCCGACGAATAAAAATGGATGAGAAAATAACGGTAGAACGTACATTCATAACATAAATTGTCGTGGATTGTTCCAGGAATTAACGTCGCACACAAAGATCTTGTTTCGAATTTGCATAGAAACAACAGTTTAAAAAATTGGTTTTATATCCCTGCGCGATTCTTGCATAAGTTCAGCCTCATACAAAAGCCAACTCTCCCGTCAAAATAAACTTGAATCTACGTAAATCCACTCTGAGGAGCGGTGCGCCAGCTTTGGAAACGCCAACCTTGAGACCACGATTTCGGTCTATGGCAGGGGTCGGAAGAGTCTAAAATTACAATTTACAAAATTTCCATTTTTTTAAAGAGCCATAAAATGCTTTTATTGACAACAATAATTAGTATATTCTCGCATAAATAATATTTACGTGTGGAACTAAAGAGCCGCAGCTTCACATCCAAAGGGCCGCATGTGGCTCGCGAGCCGCAATTTGCCAACCCCTGGTCTATGGCCATCTTCAGTACAGGGTAGCTTTGACAATTTAATCCACAAAAGATTCGTGGAATCTTCCGAATTTATCGACGATGATGGTAAAGTGGACTGGGCGGGAAGTGACTGGGTCAATTCTACGGCTGAAATATGGATAGTTGGCTGAGAGGAATTCTTTGTATATACACAAAGAGACACACCTCCTTCGTCAAAATAAGCGAAAGACAACTTTTTCATATCTGTACAGAGACCCCAACTCTTTTATATATGTATGATATTTTTACAATATATTTCCAGCCTTTAAACCTATTGAGAATTTCGCTTTTAAAAATCAATTCTAAATTTCTACCAACTAAACTCGCTCATTACCTTCCTGGTCATCTTATATTTCCTCCTCCCAAACTACAGTCAATTCCTTTAGAATTGTTTGAATTCATAGACGTCGGCAACACCTTTCAGTACATTCCATTTTTCCAAGACGTTTCCCAATAATATTCTCACTGCTCCGAGTTAATATATTGGAGTAGTCCCAGATAAGCGGTTTCTTGGCACCGACTGAGTTCATTATTGAGTAAAAATATCAGGCCTCTAGGGAAATTTACATTTTCAAAAACTTTTTAACAGATTTTCTACACAACTTTTCTACATATTTTTCATAAAATTTTGTAAAACAGTATTTCCGATTATATTTCAACACGTGTTCTATTGGCGAATCATTGTACCGTGTTTCTCCAGTAGAAGGGCGTTCCTGCCCGAAAGCTAGAGATAAGAGTTTTTGTGAAGATACTTTTCCCTGGAGGCCTGATATGTTTACTCAATATTGATACAAGGGATTATTTTTTTATTGAATTGAGTTCATCATTATAGTTTATAGGCACACACAGAAACAGGGAGAGATTTGCCAAACAAGGGCTAAGACATAGCGAAGGTCAAGGCGTAACCTAATGATCGTGCAACTGAAGGTTGCTGATGGCTTTTTGCCATCTTTCTCATATTATATTGCCACGTGGAAAATTAGGGAAGACCAACTTCGGGATGAGACAACAATTTATTTCAGGCAAGAACAAACTATGAATAGTAAACAAAAGATAGGCCACGAGGGAAATTTACAAAGTAGCAAAATATAAACATAAAAATGACCACTCTGTTAATAAAAATAATAAAATTAATAAATACTTTGTTACAATATCAACAAAACGTTGAATTTTTTTTTCGAATTAACATGAAAAGCCAACCACATAGAAGTTTCGGGCTGCTGGCCTTCGTCAACGTGGTGCAGGCTGTACCACATTCAAACAGAGGTAGTTCCACTTTGCAGTTACAAGGAGATAGTCTAATTCGAATGCACAAACAGGTGGAATTCTGAAATTATATTTAAAATTTCCAGTGATATTTCTGCCTAAATGTTTATCGAGACTACCCGCAAACTTCGATAGATTTAGACGAGTTCATAACCTCTCCTGTACTGAAGGGTACCGAAACCATGCTTTATAGCAGTCTTTCCCAAGCCATGTGTCGTCAAACACAAAATCATCGTCGAACGCTGCCAACAATAATTGATGAACAGCGCATTGAAGCAAAAACGGCCAGAATACGCGAAAAGACACGACAGAGTAATTTTCATCACGGCCAGGCTCTGCCACATGTTTCCAAAGTATGGTCAAGGACACGTTAAAAGCTCTTAAATGGAATGTTCCCTGTCCGACCTATTCACCGGATATTGATCCTTCAGATCCTTCTGAGCAGCGTTTCCATTTTTGAGAAGAGAGCAAAAATTAGATCACTTCTTTTGAGGATATCTACGATGTCATTCTTTTGACATGGAGTCCACATATTACATAAAAGATGAGAAACGCAGTGGCTATAAGCGATAGATAATATTTTGAAAAACACTATATTTTTTTGCCATTTTTCACGAATAAGTTTATTTTTGGCCAAAAATGTCCTTTAAAATGAATGCACATACCCAATACTACAAACTTTTTAAATTCATAATCAGCAAATATTCAGAAGCTTCCAATATTTTTATATCAATATAAGATTAAAGTACCATCTCTCTATCGAACAAAATGGTGAAGCAATTTCGACGCTAATTTTTCCAAAGAAATAAGACAGACCTTATGAAACTATTTTCCCTGCCATTGAAATGAGGTATGTAGAAGTCGTTTTATTTTGTAAATATATTGGAATCTAAATAATAGCACAAACTTTATTCAAAGACTTCCCATGTTTTGCCTTGAGAACCTCAACTAACACTGTATGCTTAGAGGGTATTCTTAGAAAGACAGGCGGCTTGTAGCATAACAAGTCTAAGATGTCCGCACGCACTGAAGGATCAGCATGTGCCCACCCTTGCCCGAAAGAACTGGGCAACCCTCCAAACCTCGTGATGGAGATAGGGATTTAATTCTTCCACTTGGACGAGGAATTTCTAGCAAGTCACCAGCTTACATTCCTTGTGCACACCGCCCGACCTACAGAAGGGATGGTGCAGATAGGCCTGTTCTCTAAGCCGAGAGGAAGATCAGATATGACCATTTAGAGGAAGTCATCGTAGCAAGGACTCTGACTTTTTGCGCATTGTGTCTGAGTGAAGAACAAGGGCCGTGTGGAAAAGCCCTGACTTGATTGATCGATTTCTCGGCCAAGAGATTCCCTCGGCTATCCCGGTCCCACTTGGGCAATGACGTCACCCCCGCGGTAGCTGACGTCATCATTCGATCGATGGTCCCCGACTTGTGTGTTTGTTGACCTCGCGGCCACAGAAAACTTCGTCGATGTCCTACATTGAGGACGGGTCAAAGCCGTGGCCTGTTGTTGATGGCTGTTCTCTCGTCTCGGCAGACGGTTCCTTATATTCTCGAGAATTATTCAATTCACCTTCTCTATCTTTTAAACAAGCATTTTTATTATGATATATTAGCGGGCCATCTGTTATGAGAATTCCGAAACTATTATAGACGTGTATGATTCTTTTAAAAATTAGGCAATTTTCTACTACCCTTACTGTAATGAAAAATTAATGGGAGGGTCTGGCTCATCAGTGGTGAACCCTCTTAGCGGTTTCTCTAGGTCAATTTAAATGGCGAAACCGCTGGGAGGGTTCACCACCGATGAGCCAGGCCCTCCCATTAATTTTTCATTGCAGTAAGGGTAGTAGAGAAAATGGTTTAATTTTTAGAAGAATCATACGCGTCTATAATAGTTTTGAATTAATCACTTTTATCATTGCATTAAAATCAAGCTTAATATATATATATATATATAATAATAAAGGAACATATCCTCCTTCAAAACCCATGCGACATCTATCCACCTTCTTTCAAACTATAAAACTCGGTTACGAAAACTTCCAACATGAAGGCGTAGATTTTTGCGTAGATTTTGAAGGACAATAAATGTCTTCACATTTATTTTATTATCTTAACCAAAATTTTATTTTTTTTACAGTGTGAAAGTATACATTTTTCTAGATATTGTAGCAAAGTATTTATTATAGTTTCATACAGAGATATTAATTTTGCTACTCTGGAAACTTCCCTCATTGTTTCTTATAAATGTTGATTTTTTGCTTGCATTAAATAAATTGCCGTGTCATTATGAAGTTTGTCTTCTTAATTTTCTACCTTACATTTGGTGGAGATGTTGGATAGATTAGGGAAGACAAACTGAGGATCGTCGAGAAGACCTTGAGGCCTTGGATGCTGTGATTTACATTTTCAGAGACTGGCCCCAGGATTCCACCGCTGTGTTAATGTCAAGGCTTCCCTATGAGAAGACGATGTCCCTATTGACGATACGAAGCCGCTCTTTACGCCGCAAGAGAAAAGATGCGAAGCTACTAGGGACAAAGTTTCAAGACTAAGGGAATCCTTGACAGAAGCAGGTTAGATCCATGTCAGTATCTACAATATTTGCAAACTGTGGGTCACAGCTCCCATAGGGAAGGAACTGTGTAGCAAATTATTTATTATATGTACAGATTATTCATTGTTTATAATTATATTATTTATATTTTGCTATTCTCTCTGTAAACTTCTCTCATTGCCTATCTTGTATCTTATAAATGTTGATTTTGTTCTTGCCTTAAATAAATTGCTGTGTCATCCTGAAGTTTCCGACAAATACAATGGTTGTCAATAATGGTTTTGAAGAAATCATGAACTACGATAGAAGAGCCTGTGGGAGCCGAGAGTCTCCCTTCCAGCCTGCTGGGATGACAGACCACGCCGTCGGCAAACATACAAACGGGGCCTGGAAATGATGACCACCGCTGCGTCGCGCGGCAGATCGGCGGAAGCAGAATCAGAACCCAATGGACATTCTAGGGTGTTGTCCTTTTTGTCTTCCCTTTATCGACTTCCTATAAAATGTAGCTAATACGTAATACTAATAAAAACTAACTTTGAAATAATTTTCTGGGCCATCGCTGAACTTTATAAATCGACACATCACAAACCTATGAATTCAGGCTAGCGCCCAAACATTGTCGGGCCCATCCGCCGAGGAATAACGGACCATGGATATGATCTCCGCCTAGGATTAAACTGGTTTACAAAAAATGTGATTTCTTTGTCACAAATATCGCGAAATGTGGTCTTACTTTCTATGCTGACTTCAAATTACGCATTATTACGCATAGTCCTATGTGAAGAAAATGTATTTATTTTTTTACAGTAACAGAAGATTTTTGGCTATACTTTGCTTGTGGTAAATTCCTCTTTAGTGTTTATCAGTGGTCATCAAACATACTGGGACTCAATTTGCTTTGGTACCGATTTTCCATTGCTTGATATATCTTGATGAAACCTCTCATCATGGACATTGCTAACTGCGCCAATCATACACCGGCAAACTTCTCTGAAGAATATCGAAAGCCTTCATTGAGATACACTGGCAAACTTCTCTGAGGAATATCGGATGCCTTTATTGAGATACACCGGTAAACTTCTCTGAGGAATATCGAAAACTTTCAGAGATACATCAGCAAATTTTACTGAGGAATATCGGGAGCCTTCACAGATATTCATCGCTAAGGAATATCAGAAGTCTTCACATTGAGATATACTAGTAACTTTACCGAGAAATATCAGAAGCCTTCATTGAAATATACCAGGAAACTTCTCTCTGAGGGAAATATCGGAATTCTTCATTGAGATATACTGGTAAACTTCGCTGAGGAATATCGGATTTTTTTTTTTTTTTTTGTGTGCCCGGGCCGGACGGGGACGGCGCGCTCTCGCTGCGCGCCAGAAAAACCCCCGCACTAAAAAGGCTCCACCCGGACAACGGCAGGGCTCCAGTCCCCCTCGTTACACCTAGCGACCTCCCAACACTCCAAAGAGATCACACGCACGCCCCCTCCACACTCCAGGAGGAGTGCGATGTTGTAGGCACCGCATCGGAATTCTTCATTGAGATATACGGGTAAACTTCGCTGAGAGAAACATACCAGCTAGATTTCTACGAATTTTCAAAAGATAACTCTTAACTTTAAGAAGCCATCCACAAACCTTACTAAAACTCCAAAATCCCTTACCATTAAGTAACAATACATTTAGGAACAAAATTTGCATACTAAGAAGGAACCTATGTGATTCAAATGATATAAGTAATCCCATCAAAAGAAGAATATAATCATGAGATGAAGAGTCCCTTGTAGGTTTTTAAAAATTTATATATTAATTATTAAGCCTTTCAAGCATTTCTGCCCTTCAACAGGAATACAAATAAGAACCTATAAGATAAATTGTTATAATATACATATCTGGACACATCTACATATATCAAAAGATTTGCATCTGAAGAAATATGAACGACAAAAACAAATGTATATCTGAACATATATTTTTGAATATATAGAAGAATGTATATGCAAAACTGTAATTAATAGGAAAATAAGCATGGAAAAATTTGTACAAGAGCGATTATACATTTTGATATATAAATAAAATCAATAAAGAATGAACATAAATGAGAGGATTATGTATTAACTATGAATATTGGTATGGCAATTTGATGCCTCTATTAATGCTATTAAGTATTTTAGATACTATTGCTTCTAATATTAAGCGTTGATGTTGGTTATTGATGTTTATCTAGAGGAAGGTGGCTTGGTCATAGTTATCATATATTATCAATTGAAGCACAAAGGAATTATCAAAGTTCGAGGGCACAATTAAATCCACACAAGTTATGAGATATATCAGGCCACCTTTGATGATGTATCAGGAATGATGTTAAAAGACAAATTTTCTATAAGTGATAAGGACTTGATCTGCTGGAAGTTTAAAGTGAATGTTGAAAACAAGAGGTCATAGTACGTCATCCTTCTAGCAGTTAATATGTTATACTTTTTGAAAATGGAACAATTCATAAAAATAGATATTTAATTAAAAAGGCATATATTGGATAAAAAGAATGTTATACTATACAATGTATTTTTTATTATTATCCCTAGTACACGTGGTACAGGCCATGATAATCATGGTGGGTAGAAGTTGGCGACTGCTTTTACTGTAAGTGCACCAAATGTCTACACACATGAAAAGCAGTTCAACTTTTGCATTTACAAATATACCAAAGCCCCGTTTGGTTACTATTACTATATTATGTAGGCCATGGAACCTAAATTCTATAAATGCATGGCATTTCAAGAGTCTAAATGTGTTATTTGTCTGAAGAGACTCAAAGTGATCTGACCCATACAGGAAACTTTGTTATAACGTGGGGTCGGGGTCAATATAAGTTAGATAGCGTTATATAACAAATCTCTTTGTATTAAACATTTCCATTGAAGGCTATTCAGGCTTGGAACCAACTGTAAACAAAGACAAACCTCTGTTGGGGTGCTAATATACCATGACAAGTAAAGAGATCACAATTTCCCCATATATTCACAACTGGCACCCTGACATCTGCCAGTCAATGTAGATTACTTATGCTCATGAGAGACAATCCTCTCTGCTGATCCTACGTGTAGCAACGACACTCAAACATGGGGTGATTAGACTGGTTTCATTCCAATAATACCCATTGTTATTTGTAGGGTATACCTTGTATTAAATATCTACTTATATAATTGCCTTATTCTGTCTGTGTGAAGTTCACTGTGTGAAGTTCACGGATAGATTTTGGTCACAATGGATAAAATAAAAAAAGTGTCAAGGGATGGGAATCGAACCCACGACCTTCCGCTTACCGGGCAGATGCCATGACCACTAGGCTACCCTGGACATATTTTTCCGTTCATAAAGTTAATTTATAATTGTAACGAATAGTATTTGAATTAAAACATTTTTAAAATATATACGCACTCGGGTAAAACCCGGGCGTTGCCCGGGCCATTCGTCTAGTAAGGCCATAACGTTCCATCTATAGATAATAAATGGAAGCAATAAAGCACAAATGTTTATTTTAAATATAAAATAAATTTCTACTGTTCTTGCTGCAATGAAGCCCTCCCAATATTTTTTCATCACAGTAAGGACAGTAGATTGATAAGGCACAATTTGGATTATAGATTATAAACACAAGGTAATAAGACCAAATCCAAATAAATAAATAGTGTGTGACGTTTCGGTAACAACGCTGTTACCGAAACGTCACACACTATTTATTTATTTGGATTTGGTCTTATTACCTTGTGTTTAGTAAGGACAGTAGAAATTTGTTTTATATTTAAAATAAACATCGTTCATCAATGCTTCCATTTCTTATACTTTGTATTCTTCATATTCTATTGCAGCTATAGTGCAGTTCATCTAAACTACACTTATTTTGATACAACATAAAGCTGTGGAAGGATGTAATTCATGTACCTAAATTGGCACCTCTTCCTTTTAATATGCATCAGAACAATGATGCACGTTTTGTCACCTGTTTTAATCTAACACCAACATTTAAATCTTGCAGTACTGCGTTTATTCTTGCAGTACTGCGTACAGCGTTTATTTAAATTCAATTTGCCCTTAGCGGACATCTATTCACATACCTTCCTTTGTGTTGTGCCCATATTCCTCCAGTAACTCGGTCTTCTTCTTTAATGTCCTGGTAAGAGCAGGACTGGCTATTTGCATGCTGAGCCTATCTAGTCTAGGACAGAGTTCCACATATTGGCAGTTTTGGCTAACCATTTACAAGGAATGGTGACCAAAATGGCATGTACTGTGTTGTAATTGAGTGCTACCACATGTACATCAATGTTGGGAGGATTGCAGCAAGGACAGTTTTATTGCCAGCTAGGTATGTAGGTGTGCTGTAGTGGCTCCTCACTCCTGGGGCGGCAGTGGGGTGTCCCCTCCACCCTCTACACACATAATTGGGTTTGTTACATTCAAACTCTTTCACTTATCATCATTCATAAAATCTTTTTTAAACACATGAGAAGCTTTCACAAATTTTTAAAAGTTTTTTGAAGGATGGTGAATGAAATGTGGCATATTCAACAAAGGTTTTTTTTAATTTCTAAAGTAAATAATAACCTGTTTCTGTGTGTGCCTGAATCGATGTGATCTCCAAGTACTACAATGAATGAGCTCTGGAGTACAATCTCAACTATTGTTGTACACAGTCTTGTATCGCGGCAATTGGTCTTAATTATCAGTAGTGCCAAAAGTGTATTTTTAGTCAAAAATCAGTGAGATAAAAAGTATTTTAAATATGCATACTCTTCATTTGGGGTAGCTGGTAATTGGGAATAAGTTTTGTTTTCCTAGAAAGTCTCAATTAACTAGAGTTGTGCTGCTGTTGTTGGCATTATAAGTGGGACTGAACTTCAATGGGAAGAAAGTAATTTTAATGTCATAAAGAAAGTCTGGTTATAAACCTCTAATAAGAATATAAAATAAATAGGTGAAAAGTTTTAGCTTTATTCTTATTGAAGTGATGCACTGCTGTATATGGTTTATAAAAACTTAACACAAGTAACAATCCTTAGCAGTGCAATAAAAATCAGAGCCTAGATTTAATTTTGTTTAATTCTTCATTTTTTAGCATATTGCCTAATTAAATATTTCAATATAATATATTGTACAGTAAAAATATTACAATAAAGATTGCTACTGTGCTAAAACATACAAACACAGTTGTCTTAAATGGGGCATCGATTATAAAAAGTGGCTATTATAACCTGGCATGGTTAGTGATTCACTGTGTTTGAATGTAATGTGGTAACAAAGTCCAATGCCAAACACTAAAATGATCTGTGACAGATTTACCCATGATGGTCTCCAACTTGGGAGCTGCAGTTGGTTTTCTCTTGACCTTGCGGGCAGTCTTGGGAGGCTCTTGTCTGCCCACTGCCGCACAGCGCCCCAGTGCAGGAAGTGGGGAGAGGAGCCAGGACTTACCCACTAGGGCCAGCAGCCCCTGCAGAGACTGGCCACCAGCCAGTAGCTCCACCAGAAGTTCCAGCAGCTTGGGCAGGTGCCAGATGGTATCTGGACTACTCTCCTGGGAGAGGAGACCCTTGAGTACAGCATGAGCCAGGCTGGTCTGCCACACGTGCTCCCAGCCCTGCACAAAGACATTACTGTTCTAGAGTAAAATATATTTGTTGACTAACAAGTTAGGCAGCATGGACTCCAGGAGCGGCCAAATATTGATCTTCTCCCAAAGAGGAGTCCAGTGGTATTACTAACAATTTGAGACAACTGCCTGCAAAGTGAACTAATGGCAGCAGCTGTGTGTTACAATCCAGGACTAGTGCCTCCAATGGCATTATCAGTTGGTAAGCCTTTGATTGGTAGTCTTATAGTTAATTGAATCCTTCTTGCAGTCCAACAACTATGGTACCTGTTGAGTGGGCAGGTCCGGGACTGGCGGACTCAGCACAGTCCCCAGCAGCCAGGCCTCTGTGCCAGTCAGACTGAAGGTGGCGGAGAGCAGAGCAACCAGCAGCTTGGCCGCTCCATTCAGAGCCAGGGTCTGCTCCTTCAGGACAGCTTGGGCACCTCGGAGGCAGTGGCTTGTGGCACGCAGCTGCCAACAGGCAATCTAGTTTCTACTTGTGTAGACATGTGGTGTACTCGCAAACTTCTACTTAACCTGACATGGGTAGACAGGTGGTACTTACAAACCGCTATTTACTATAATTACCATGTTCTATACCCGGTGTACCTGGGATAAATAAAAAATGTATTTTTACAGGAAAGGTGTCTCTTTCATTTTGTGATTAATTTCCTCCAAGCAAAATTCCCATCAATATTTATGCCATGGAATTGACTTAGCCACTCTGAAAGCTAACCACCTCTTTGGTAAATTAAGAATATTTCAAGAGCCCCTTGTAGAGAACCTGAACTCAAAGCCACATTGTATAACAAGGACCATGGTCTGTTGCCAAAGTTGGAGTTTGGAGCAATAGAAGTATATGAAATGTGTTGAGAGCAAAGCATTGTATAACAGTACCCAAGTACTGTGCTACAATACACAGAGAGCTGTACCCACCTGCCTGAAGGAAAGAGTGAGGAAATGGTCCAGAGTGAAGAGGTCATTTGGCACTTTCTCCTTCACCCGGTACAGCAGCCGCTTCTGTACGGCCCTCACTTGGTGGGCTCGCTTCTCCAGGATCTCTTCAAAGGCCTCGCACTCTTGCTGGCTCTGCAACCAGCCACGCCTACTTGTGTTTTCTTCTCACTCTGTGTCATACATTTATATATACACTAGAGATGCATACCTCTGGTGAATCCTGTATAGGGTCAGTGACCCTAAATAAAGGCTTTTTGTTGTTGTTGTATATATACACTAGAGGACCTTTTCCTTCCAAGTGCCAGCTGGTATAGAAGCCAAATGCAGTAGTTGTTTCCAGAATGTTATTTCATAGCCGTATGGAGGATTAAACTGGCATTACCATTAGGAGGGTTCACCATTGATGAGCAAGGTCCTCCCAGTATTTTTCCATTACAGTAATAACAGTAGTAAACATTGTTATTTGAGTAAAAGAAACAAATTGTGTTAAAAATAGCTTCACACTTGAATATAGATGCCTTGTGTTATATTAAACACACTCTATATAAATAGTGCTATACCAGCTTCTGGAAAATCCTAACAACAACGTTTTGATGCATTTTCAAATGGGACAAGTGACCTTTTCCCAAATGAATACCTCCCTCCTGCCTGAGATATCACTTTTGGGCAGTTTTGGCTGAAGTGAGGACTCTCACATATGAAGTCTGCACCGAGAAAGGCCACAGCCCATGGGATACAGTTGGCTCTTTGACCTAATTTACCAAAATCTGTGCCAACTTTATTTATATAGATACATGATAAATCACAATTGGGATTATAGATAATAATACAAGAAAATAAAAGACCTAATCCAAATAATTTATTAGTGTGTGACGTTTTGGCAACAGCATTGTCACCATCATCAAACAAAAGGATTTAAAAAAAAAGAAAAAAAAAGAGGATTTTATGTACCTCTATACTTGCACACTAATAAATTATTTGGCTTAGGTCTTATTTTCTTGTATTATATATATACAGTTAAACCTGTCTATAGCGCTCCCTCTAAATAGCGCCTCCCTCTCTATAGCGGCCAATTTTAAATACGTAGTACGATGCGATTTACATTAAAAGTGACCCCTTTCTATAGCACCCTATTTTGGTGAGTCCCAAGAGGGGGTGCTATAGACAGGTTTAACTGTATTATATTTATATAACAAACAAGAAAATAAGACCTAATCTAAATAAATTAATAGTGTGTAAGATTTTAGCAATAATGCTGTTACTGAAACGTCACACACTATTAATTTATTTGGATTAGGTCTAATTTTCTTGTAGCTATAATCTATAATCCAAATTGTGCTTTATCATATTCATATAGAAGAAAATAAATTGTTTTTATTCATTTTTCTTCTTCTTCTTCTTTCTTATCTCCACTCAATCATATTAGGGTCATGACTGTGTGAAGTAGAATGCGTCTGCCTTTGTCATTAAGACTGGGAGCACTACTCAGTGGCAGACTGACTTAGCTCCAAAAGAAATGGCTGCCTCTGACATGAGGAACAGACGCCATGTGCAGCTGCTCCTAACAAGTAGTACAAACGCTGCTCATTCTGTATCCCTGGATCAGGAGCCCTTAGAGGGTACTATCAGCCGGGCCAGCTGAGCCCAGGTTTTTTAGCAAGCTTGTTACTGCTCCCCCTTCTCCTTTTTCACCCGGGCTTGGGACCGGCAAAGGCGGAGTTCATGCATTTTTAAATGGGAGAAGTTCCTCTCATTTTTTACACATGAATGCATCCCATCCACAAAATTACAATAATGTAATTTATATATATATATAAAATAAAATGATTTATAGTTTTAAAAAAAAGGGCATATCCCCTAAAAACTTTTAGATAGCAGAGCACCATTTATTGCAACAAAAAATAAAAAATAAAATAAACGTTGATTTAGGCCTGTTCCATAATATTTGGCCAACCCATTTTCTTGATAAATCAAGAAGTGTCAACCATGAACATGTTTAAAGCTGTTGGCCCTTGTCAGCATGGTGCAGGATGTACCTCAACAACCAAAAAGATGATCAAAAAGAGGCTTCCTGAGAAATCATTGGCATTTAAGACCAAATTTACATAATTACATTGAACATGTGAAAATATTTCAAATGTTGATACAAAAGAAAAGTGTGTGCCAAAATTATTTCTTAACAATAAGTATTTGGCCTAAATACCAATTTAAGAGTGCCAAGATCTATGGTGAGAATACCAAAAAAACACCAGCCAGGTAATAATACAAGAAAATAAGACCTAATCCAAATAATTTAATAGTGTGTGACATTTCGGCAACAATATTGTCACCATCATCAGACAAAAGAATAAATGAGAAAAAATATCACAGCAAGTTCTTAAATAGTACTTGTTACGCAAACTTTGACTTTTATCATCATCGATGCTGATGTCACACTTCTACGCTTCAACCTTTATGTTTTGATTCTTTGCTCGCTTGTTTACAACAATTGTATTGGAACAAGTCGTTCCTTAAATAAATATATATTTGTTTTTATCTAAAGGGATGTCCTCGTAACTACAACATACGTGAGTACAAAACAACTTGAAATCCTTAAAAAGAAACATCGTATTTTTGCTAAGCCTATATCAATTTGGTAGCAGAGCGTGGTTTGGGCGCGCAAATTGGACTAACCGCCAATTGATCCATTTAAATCAAAAAGAAATTAAATAATCGGACTAACCGCCAATTTAGAAAGAAAAAATTAAATGAAAATGGATACACATAACTTAGCAAAAATCAAACAGTTAACAGAAAACAACTATACAACGTGGTCCATGAAAATGGAAGCAATTCAAGATTCAAAAGATCTCTTCGAGGACGTAATTGTTAATGACGAGCCAGACTTTACAAAAGATAAACTAGAATATGATATTTGGAAGAAAAAGAATCGGGAAGCATACAGCCTAATAATATTTTCACTTTCAGATGACTTAACAATCATCTTTCGAGGCGATAAAAGGTCCAAAAGAATTTGGTACGACATAAAGAAAAGGTTTGAAGGATCTCTTGAAAATAAAAGAATAGACCTAATGTTGGATCTAGCCAGACTAAAATTGAACCCAAATGAAAATGTTAACATGTATATTGTACGAGCACAGAAACTGGCACAAGAGATCACCCAGCTAGGAAAGACTGTAACAGAAAGAGAACTTGTACGATACATTGTTGAAGGACTCACACCTAACTTTGACACGATCACAGCAGCACTGTCAATAAACAGAGGAATCTTCTTACCAGACTTGAGACAAACTCTACTGGATTTCGAGAAGACAGGACAGATGCAAAAATCATGAAAATACTTTCAGATCATCAGGCAACCAATTCAAAGAAAAGTCATGCTTCATTTGCAAAAGAAAAGGACATTTCAAGAAAGACTGTTGGTTCAACCCTAACAACAAAGGAAATCAAAAGAATACAACAAACAAAAATAACATGGCCAGTACAAGGAACTACCATAAAGGACCAAAACAAAGACACGGCCAGATAAGCAATCCAAGAACGAACGGAGGAACCATCCCAACGAATAGACTCCACTTCAGAATATGCACTACATGCAAGCACAAGGGAGGAATGCCCGACGACTCAGGACGTGTGGATAATTGATTCTGTGTGCACAAGCTGCATGACTTCCCATGGTGAATGGATCGAGCACAAGACAGAGGAGAGAAGAAGCATACAAGTGGCGGAAGAAGGGAGACACATCGAATTTGCCTCATCAGAATCAATCCAAGCTACTGTACAAGGTAAGGACAAACTTAACAACGCTGTAACCCTACATAATGTCCTCCATGTACCACACCTGAAAGGAAATCTAATGTCCATTCCAAGCATGGTAAGAAGAGGGAACTCTGTTCTTTTGAATTCTGAAGGAGCATACATATACTCTTCTGATGACAAGCTAATAGGAACAGGAAACTTTGATGGTAACATGTAGACATTGAACCTATCACGTTCATCTGAAGCAACTCATGTTCCAAATGAACATTGCTTGATTTCAAAAGACAATTCTAGGACTGCATGGCACAGAAGGTTAGGACATCCTAGTGACAACAAATTAGACCTGATTTTGAAGAACAATCTTCTAAAAGGCTTGGACTCTATAAATGGTACCCTTGATCAATGTGATGCTTGCTCCTTGGGAAAAATGACCAAAGTACCCTATGTTCACACAGATAACAATCAGGAAAGCTACCCCTTTGAAGCCATTTATGTCGATCTCTGTGGTCCAATAAGAATAAACTCCTTGGGCGGAAGTAAATATTTCTTGACCATCGTAGATGGATTTTCTAGGAGAATATTTGTAGAATTTCTCAAAGATAAACTCTCAGCAGCAAAAGTTTTGAAGAAGTTTATTATAAAGAGAGAAAACAAGCTAAACTCAAAACTAAAACGACTTAGAACAGATAACGGAACAGAATTTATCAATAAAAACCTTGAAACCTTCATAGAATCTAAAGGAATTAAACATGAACTAACTACACCGTACACCCCAAGAAGCAATGGGAGAGTTGAAAGAGCTAACAGAACACTATTAGACAAAGGCCGAACACTTCTGGCAGACTCCCAATTACCCCTACACTTCTGGGCAGAAGCTGTGAATACAGCTGCATATCTGTACAATCTAACTCCCATAACCAATGACCCAGACACTACCCCTATGGAAAAATGGAAAGGTAAAAAGCCATCCGTCTCTCACATCATGAGATTTGGTTGTGAAGTCTTCTATAAACTCGAGAATCATCAAAGACACAAACTAGAAGCTAAATCTAAGAGAGGAATATTTGTGGGCTATTCAAGATGCAGAAGAGCTTATCGAGTATTTGATATCACAGCGAGAGTCATTCTTGAAACCGCAGACATTCATTTCAGAGAGAACAATAATGTCATCTCGGAAGAAAAACAAAGTGATAATAATACAGACACTGACACATATTTCTTCATTCAGGAGGATGAACAACTGGACAATCATGTTCTATCAGATGTTGATATTGAAGAGCCAGCACCAGATACCATGATCAACAGACAGACAGAGTCAAGTGGATCAGACAGACCACAAAGAACTCGAACAATACCTAAAAGATTCGATGACTACGTTCTGGCTACTACGAATGAAACCATTCCGAAAGACTATGAAGAAGCCATCGCATGCGAAGACAAGAAACATTGGGAGAACGCAATGCTTGAGGAAATACAGAACATGTACTCACATCAAGTATGGGAACTGGTACCTAGACCTGTAAACACTAAAGTTGTCAAAAGTAAATGGGTGTTCAAAATATCTAAAGACCAAGAAAACAAAAACAAAACTTAAAGACAGTTATAATCTTCTCGGTATTATTTATGCGATAAAAGGGAATAAAAGAAGAAAAGTTTCTTTATTAGACAATTATAACGGTGCGAGCTTTCGGGCAAAATACCCTTCTACAGGCGTGGTAGACGTGACACTATAACGTAGGTAATGTGGCTAGAAAGAGAGTATATACACATGATTATTTACATATTAGCGGAATGTGCTATGCAAATGGGGATTTTTCATTTGTTATGAATATTGTAATTAAAGAGATAGTAGGCAAATAGGGCATTTGTATATTTGGAGTTTGAGTCTATAGAGGAATATGTTAACGTAAATTATAGGATATGCGATATTTCGAAGAATTTTAGGAAATGTTGATATCGGGCTATCGTGTTATGGTTATTACTGCAAGGCCAGGAGAGCACGATAGGCATCAGGAAGATCTATTTTACGGTTGATGCTGTTATGTCTGTGGGATTCTATGGATTCGAGAACTAATCGCTGGTGCTGGTTATGAATGCGTCTGTAATGTATGGTGGGGTGGTTGGTGTTGAATGTATGGCCAGACTACAAAGCTAGACTTGTTGCAATGGGATACAACCAAATCCCAGGAAGAGATTACAACGAAAGTTTCAGCCCTGTAATTAAAAATGCCACCCTCAGGACTATTTTGTCAATGGCAACAACAAAAGATTCAGTCATTAAACTATTTGATGTGAAAGCAGCCTATCTAAATGGAAACATTGAAAATACAATATTCATGGAACAACCTGCTGGATTTGTCCAAGACAGAAACAAAGTTTGCAAACTCAACAAAAGTATTTACGGTCTACCTCAATCCGGAAGATCGTGGTATGAGAAATTCAGTCAAGTACTTCATGACTGTGGACTGGAAAAACTTAAATCTGATCCTTGCCTATTTAAATGGAAGAATGAAGACAAATACTTCTATGTAGGGATATATGTTGATGACTTTATCACTAATTGACAGAGCCCAGCCACAAACTGAAAACTCAAATATGATTAAGAATACAGATGGTACCCCAGCAACTAATGACAAAAATGCTGCTAATCTTTTAGGTAATTCATATCAAATAAGTAGTAAAATCAAATTTGAAATAAAAGATAAGAAAGTTGAAAAAAAGGCCCGAAAGATTATCCACGACTGTAAAAACGTCACCAGCACTCATAATATTTTCTATGAAAAATTCAATATGAAAGAGCTGGATTATACATTAGAAAACACTGACCTAAACAAGACTCCTGGGCCAGATGGAATCCATGGCCAAATGATATCAAACTTGGGCAAAAATGGCAAAGAAAAACTTCTTGATATTTTCAATAACTCCTGGAAAACTGGAAAATTGCCTCAAGACTGGAAAACTGCAACAATAATTCCTATTAAAAAACTTGACAAATCTGCTGATGACCCAAAAAACTACCGACCTATCTCCCTCACAAGTATTTGCTGCAAATTAATGGAAAAAATTATACTCAGACGACTCACCTACCACCTCGACACAAGAAATCTCTTACCAAAAGAACAATATGGATTTAGGAAAGGACATGGGACAATAGACCAACTCTTATTTTTCACACAAAAGGTAAAAGATGCACAAAACAGAAAACCAACTAACCACACAATAGCTGCTTTTTTAGACCTTACACAAGCTTTTGATAAGGTATGGAAAAACAAGTTAATTACAAAATTATACAAACATTTCAAAATTGATGGAAAAGCTATCACTTGGATAAATGATTTCCTTAAAAATAGATATATCAGGGTCAAATATAATGGCACTCTATCTAAAACCTTCAAATTGTACCAAGGATTACCACAAGGATCAGTCCTTAGCCCAACTCTCTTCACCCTATTTATTGCAGGCATAGAAGAAAAAATTTCACATAAAACCAATATTGGACATTTTGCTAATGACATTATTCTATGGAGCAGCAATACTAACTGGAAAAAAGCTGAAAGAGATTTGAACAAAACTCTTTTCCACCTAGAAAAATTTGCTAATAAACATAAATTAGAATTTAACCCCCAAAAATCTGAAACCTGTCTTTTTACTACCGATAAGAAACTATACAAATTAAGACCAAAAATTATTCTGAAAGAACAACAATTGCAATATAATAAACATCCTAAATATCTTGGCTACACCCTGGATCCAGAAATTAACTCCAGTAAACATATTGAAGAAGTTATTAGAAAAGGAAGAGACCGACTAAAAATCCTAATATATTTCAGGAAGAGAGTGGGGAGCCGATGCAACCACACTAAAATTAACTTACACATCTCTAATTAGACCTATCCTGGAATATGGATATCAAATCTATGGTACAGCATCTGAAACAAATCTAAAATCACTGGAAAGGATACAACTAAGTGCAGCTAGAATTATTACAGGTCTTCGTAATACCTGCCCTAATGATATTGTACTTTAGGAGGCAGACATTATGCCCTTAAAGGATAGAAGAAGCTACAATCTGCCAAAATATATAAACAAAATCAAGAGTTATGGAAACAAATACAGAACTTCCAATTACATACTTAATTGGGAATCCAATTTAAGACTAAAAAAAGAAGGCCCTCTACACCTGGCCAAAAGAAATGAATTTTTAAAATATAAAGTGGAAAAAAATTATTTAGCAGAAAAAATTTCTCCATGCAAACCACTACAAAATGTTATTTTTAATGCCACTTTAAATGAACCCACCAACAAACAATACCAAAATCCAGAATACTTAAAACAATTATCATTAGAAATAATTAATAACATTCCTAAAAATGCAATAACTATCTATACCGATGGTAGCAGAGACGAGCTAGGACACACTGGCAGTGGCTGTCTCATCAAAACCACAAATGGCATTGAGAAAATGAACAGAAGAAACCCATATTTTTGCTCAGTCTTCAGACTAGAACTTATAGCCATCTATGAAGCCTTAAAATCCATCAGAAATACTAATTATCAAGATATCTGGATTCTTACTGATAGTAGAAGTGCCATACAACACTTGAGTCACACAGGGGAACTCGGAGACAAAGTAAGCAGGAACATAATTGGTTATCTCCAAAAACTCTCAAAAACCTCAAAAATTCACCTTCAATGGATACCCTCACACGTTGGCATTGAAGGCAATGAAGCTGCTGATGTGCTAGCGAAAAAAGGCACAAAAGAACCCTTGCCACAGAAAAATAAACTTACTTTTAAAGAAATAGAAACAATAGCCAAAACAAAAATAAACAAGAACTGGAGGATCCCACCTAAGCACAGTTGGTACAGTGGAGTAAACCCAGGAGGAGCTCTGAACATCAGAAATAGACAGCATCAAACAACACTAACAAGATTTAGAACAGGCCATCTCAAGCCATTGAAGATAGAAAATAATAACAAAATATATTCCACTTGCCCAAAATGTAGTTTGGTGCCTGCAGCTCCAGAACACATTTTGGCTTGCATTAGATGCACTAAACAGGACCTTTGGGAGAGGCCGCTGCTCATCATAAAACAGCTCGAGGAGCATGAACTCATGGAATTCGTGTAATCTTTACACAAGGGGATAAGAAACAACAACAACAACAACTTTATCACTGTCTCAGATTCTGAAGATACCTCAAACAGATTCATCAATAAATTGAGACATTACCTGGAAATAAAGGATGTAACATGTAAAGGCATGTTTTTGGGAATCAAGATCATACAAGACAAGGAGGGAATTTCGCTACAGCAAAGCCACTATGTACAACAAATATTGCAGAAATATGGAATGGAAAATTGTAAGGAAGTTCCAACAACCAGGTTCCAAAGAAATCAATTTGGACAATCATATTGAAGATGACAATTGTGATCAGCACATTTACCAAGAAGCCCTTGGAATGCTAATGTTTCTAGCTGTTAACACCAGACCCGACATCGCTTACATCACTAGCAAACTTTCACAGTACTCCAGACAACCAAAACAGATGCACTGGACAGCAATCAAAAGAGTGATGAGATACCTACGAGGAACAATTGACCTAGGAGTGAAATTTGAAAGAGGGAAGACTGGAATCCTGAAGTCCTACACCGATGCCAGCTGGTCGACCACTCATGATGGAAAATCCTACGGCGGATATGTATTGAAGCTCGGCGAAGCAACTATAGACTGGAAAAGTAGTAAACAACCACTCGTCGCCCTCTCCACAATGGAAGCGAAAATGATAGCTGCTTGTGAAAGCTGCTGTCAAATCAAGTGGATAATAAACCTGCTACGAGAGCTGGAAGAATGGAATTTCATGGAAAAACCAACTGCGATCTATACAGACAGTCAGTCATTGATCAACTGGATCTCCAGCCCTAAACAAAGCAGTCGCTGTAGACATATCAACAGAAAGTACCACTTCTTGAGAGACTGTTATGAATCCAGAGACATCTGCCTTCTGTATAAGCCATCTCAGGAGCTGGAGGCGAATATCTTCACAAAGGACCTATCCCGAGACCAGATGAAGAAACACCTGGAGAACCTCAGCATCGTGGGAATAAAGACAAAGTAAGGAGGGAATTGTTACGCAAACTTTGACTTTTATTATCATCGATGCTGACGTCACACTTCTACGCTTCAACCTTTATGTTTTGATTCTTTGCTCGCTTGTTTACAACAATTCTATTGGAACAAGTCGTTCCTTAAATAAATATATATTTGTTTTTATCTAAAGGGATGTCCTCGTAACTACAACATACGTGAGTACAAAACAACTTGAAATCCTTAAAAAGAAACATCGTATTTTTGCTAAGCCTATATCAGTACTGTTATCAAGTGTTTAAACAAGATAACAGAAGTGACATGATGGTAACAATGCTGTTGCTGAAACGGCACACACTATTAAATTATTTGGATTAGGTCTTATTTTCTTGTATTATAATCTACTAGACGGGTGACCCGGGCTTCTCCCCGGGATTGACCCGTGTGCATATCTACCTGAGTGATATATATTTGGATAAGATTTTTTCTATAATTGTTTGTTATTAGCATTATCTATTTGTTTGCATCAGCATAATTTAATCTAATCTTTGATAGAGGGCGCTGTTCGTTAGCTAAGTAGAATAATTTGAATATATAGTTTTAATAATTGATTTATATATTTTTTTAAATAGCCTATCGTCCTTCCCGTATTTTTTTACCTATGTATGGAAATTTTGGTTTGAATTAGTGAACTACTGCGAATTTGTATACCGGACATACAAAAAACAAACAAACAAACATTGATTTTTATATATATAGATAATCCAAATTGTGCTTCATCACCATCCAGGTAAGTATAGGCCAGTCTCTCCAGACAAACCTGGGAGTGGGAGTCCACCATCTCCATGAAATGTTCCAGGGGCAGCGGACCCTGCAGCTCCCAGCTGAGTCCAGGGGCCCTGTGCTGGAGGTCCTCCCACACCAGCCACAGCAGGGAGGGCTGGCTACTCTCCAGCCTCAGTTGTCCTCGAACATACACCACACTGTTGGCCCCTCAAACTTTACTCCATAGGCTAACACTATTGTTGTTGTTTCTTATCCCCTTGTGTAAAGATTACATGAATTACATGAGTTCAGGTTAACACTATGTGACAATAGTGGTTAACACTATTGTCACATATCCAATGGGGAGAGAGGGTATTTAAACTGAAATGATAAACTTCATCGAAGTCTTCATTATAGTTTTTTTTTTTATAAAGACAAGGTAATATGACCAAATCCAAATAAATAAAGTGTGTGTGAAGTTTCGGTAACAGCGTTGTTACCATCATCAGACAAAAGTACTGAAACCAATTCAAACATTCAGGACTTTTGTCTCAACAATTTTGTTACCAAAACTTCACACACACTTTATTTATTTGGATTTGGTCTTATTACCTTGTGTTTATAATCCATAATCCAAATTGTGCCTTATCTTTTGTTGTTGTCTTTCAGGTCTGCAGCAGGGGGACAGCTGGCTAACAGGAAGAACTTCTACAGAAGTAGTTATTACCTGAAGGTCTACAGGATTGTAACTAAACATCTACCTACCATTAGCCTCCATGATGGTGACATACTGTCCAGAGGGGATGGACTGGAGTCCCAGGACTTCAGCATGCTGGCCCTGGGTGAAATCTGGACACCAACAGTCTGTCTCTATACCTGGAATAAAGTAAGTTGGATGTGTGGAGCTCACAACTCCAGGCTACAAATATTGTAACAGAATCATTTCTTTCCTGTAATGATTATCATCTTTCTCTAGAAGATAGAGGTTGCCTCTCTGGCCTGCATTCATATTTCTTAAAAGATGGACACTTAAACTGGCCGAAGTGTCTATTTTTTAAGAAATGTCATCATTCTTTTCATTGCCTCTCTTATGTATATAAGATAGGGATGTGTTTAATTCCTAATAAAACTGCTACAGACATTTCCTTGTTATGGTTGGCATATTAGAAAGGAACATATATTGCCACAACAAATGATATGGAAAAAGGCCAGTATATATATATTAATACTAAAAGTGATGGGAAATTTTAAACATCGAATAGATTGTCTGTTGGAGAAATAAATTTTGAAGAAAAAAGGAGAGGAAGATAGGCTGGTTTGATTGATCTCTAAAAATGGTCTGGAGGAGAGAATTGTGCAGAATGATGGCTCTGACCTTCAAACTAGGGATGGTACAACAGGAGGATGAAATATCAATTTGAATTTCAAAGATTTTCAAAATACGACCAATTTTTTTTTTTTTTTAGCTTTATTTTCTCAATCTAATGGCCAGAATGTATGGTGGAGCCAAAATACTAAACAGACATTGACCCATTCTTTGAACAATAAGAACCTGTAGATATATTTCTCGATATACAGCAAGTAAATATACAGACCTATTCTTAGGATTCAGGATTGATAGGATTAGAAGTTTCTTAGAGGAAGTGAAAAGAAGAATTACACTAATTTTATGAGTCCATGCTCCCTGAGCTGTTTGATGATAAGCAGTGGCCTCTCCCAGAGGTCCTGCTTAGTGCATCTAATGCAAGCCAAAATGTGTTCCGGAGCTGCAGTTGCCAAGTTACATTTAGGGCAAGTGGGGTAGATTTTGTGGTTATTTTCTAGGAAGAGTCACAATGATGAACTTGGACAATATAATGAAATATAAAGACATTTCACTAAAGATAAAGAAAGGAATTCCAAAGGCATTCACATTCCCTATGGTCATTTATGGATGTGAGATTCTCAGAAATGAGAAAAGAAAAAGAATTGAAGATTTTGAAATGTGGACATGGAGAAAATTACTCAGGATAGATATAAGATAACAAATATTTTAATCTTGAATTAAATCAATCCTATTAGATCCCTAGAATCCCAAATATGTAAACAAAGACTGACCTACTTCAGATACATAATAAGAACAAGTGGTTTGAAAAAGATGTTGATGCTGGGAAAATTGAAGGAAGAAAGGAAAACCTAGAATGAGCTGGCTAGAAGGGGTCAAGACAGCTGCCAGAAGGTCACTAACAGCTCAAATTGTAGAATATTTGCCATATTCAAAAAAATACAACAACAACAAAAGCCTTTATTGAGGAGCTCTCGTCCTATAAAGGATTCGCCAGTTTACAGAGTAATTGAAGAGAAGAGAACTAAGAATACAGAGAGAAACCTATATGTAGTAGGTATAGTATAGTATTTTCTACACTGTGTGTTGGAGAGAGTAACTACGCACACCGGCTGTTGCTTAGCAACGCCAGCTTCCCCCAGACATCACGTGACCTGGCGCCACTCCGATCGGCCGTACCTGTATAAGTTTCAGTTTTGCTTTTGTTGTCTGCCACTGCGCTTGCCTTTTTTGACTCTCTTTGTTCCTTGTCATCTTAATATAATATTATTGTTAATTAAACAATACTTTTGAGATCCAGCCTCTGATTCTCTTACATGGCAGCAGAGCTTGGTTGGTATCAAATATTTTTGTTTATCTAAGCTGAAATTCGTTTGCTTGCTCAAGATGACAACTGAACTTCCACAAATTCAAAAATTCAACGGCGATAATTTTCATCTATGGAAATTTCAAATGAAGATTATTCTAGAAGCAAAAGATCTTCTCAGTATAACTGATGGCTCTGAAGTAAAACCTGAAATAGAGGATATTGCAAAATTCTCTGAATGGAAAAAGAAAGATGCAAAATCCAAAATGCTGATCACTACTGCTCTAGAGTTTAAATATCTTCAACAGATTGTTAATTGCCAGACTTCAGCAGAAATGTGCAAGAAATTATCAACAATATATGAACTGAAATCTGAAACAAACAAATATTTGCTGCAACAAAGATTTTTCGAATATAAAATGAATCCAAATGATAACATTGCTTCTCACATTTCCAAAGTTGAAACTCAGGCACAACAAATGAAAGATCTAGGTGAGCCAATCTCTGATGTTGCCCTAATTACAAAGATAATTTGCAGCTTGCCTGATAAATACAAGAATTTCATAACAGCGTGGGATTCAGTTTCATCAGAAGAAAAGAATCTAGAAAACAGGATCATTGGGATTCTTCAGGAAATTTTAAACCAGATAATGCCTTGATGACTTTTTCAAAGTTCAACAGAAATTCAACAGCTTCCAACAAACAACAGCAGCATCAACAATCCATTAAAGATAAAAAGAAGAACACACACTGTGGATATTGCAAGAAGAAAGGACATTGGTGGAAAGAATGCTATAAAAGAAAGGAAGAACAAAAAGGACAACAGCCAAGTTCTTCAGCCAGAGATGATAGCTGTGCTTTTTCAGCTGAGACAAGTGCCTTCCTCGCTGAAACAAAGGATTCCTGGATTGCAGATTCTGGAGCAACGGATCACATGACTTTCAGAAGAGAATGGTTCTCTACGTTCGAAGAAATACCAGAAGGTGTTCATCCTGTGTGCCTTGGAGATGGAAAGAAGATCTATGCAAAAGGTAAGGGAAATATTGATATTCTCTCTTATGTTGATAGTCAGGAAATTAATGCAACTCTTTTGGATGTTCTCTATATACCTGAATTGGAGACCAATCTTTTTTCAATATCTACTGCAACAAAACATGGTTTGACGCTCATTTGTAAAGGAAATCAGATAAAATTGACAAAAAATTCTAAAGTGCTAGTTACTGGAATAAAGGACAATTCAAATATTTATAGAATATTTATTAAAGCAAAGCAATCTACACAAACTCATGTTGCTCAGTTAAGTCTAGATATATGGCATCAAAGAATGGGTCATGTAAATCCTATAAAATTAACCCAAATGTTTGAAAATAATGTTTTTGAAAAAAACATTAAATTAGACAAAAGCCTGATTCTTTACTATGTGAAGCATGCATCTATGGAAAACAAAATAGAAAAGTTTTTCACACGTCAACAAGTCCAAATTCGACCTAACCAGGAGAGCTGATCTATTCAGATGTTTGTGGACCAATGAGTAAAAGATCACCAGGTGGATCATTATATTTTGTATCATTCAAGGATGATTTTTCAAGATTTAGAGTGGCCTACTTCATTAGGCATAAATCAGATGTACTTGAGAAATTTAAAGAATTTGTAAAAAGAGTTAGGACTGAAACTGGAAATAAAATAAAAAGATTCAGAACAGATAATGGCACAGAATTCTTAAATAAGAATTTTTCTGATTATCTAAAATCTCTAGGAATTGTTCATGAACTCACTGCTCCATATACCCCAGAACAGAATAGAATTTCTGAAAGAGATAACAGAACAATAGTTGAATCAGCTAGATGCTTGTTATATGGAAGAAAAAGGCCGCTTGAACTGTGGGCTGAAGCCGTAAACACAGCAGTCTATCTCTTAAATAGATGTACTACTAAAGTATTGGGAAATTCTACACCTTATGAAATATGGTACAAGAGAAAACCCTCCATCTTACATTTGAAAACTTTTGGATGTAACGCTTATGTGCATATACCAAAAGATGACAGAAAGAAATTGGACAAAAAGAGTATTCGTACATTTTTTGTTGGATATACTGAAACTAACAAAAATTATAGAATGTGGGATCCTATTGCTAGAAAAATTATCATAAGCAGAGATGTAATATTTACTGAAGCTAATACATCAGAAAATATTCAGGATACCCAACAAGAGCAGGTAACTATATATAGTGAAGAAAGTGCTGATAGCACAAATACCAGTTCCAAACCAGAAGAATCATGTCGATACCCTCTCAGGAATAGAATCGGAGAAAAGGAACAATCATCAACCAACTGTACAAGAGCTATTTCATATGCTTGTTATGTCCATGACCAAGAACCATTGAACTATGAAGATGCAATTGTAGGACAAAACTCAAAAAAGTGGAAACTAGCTATGGACGATGAATTCAATTCCTTGATGAAAAATCAAACATGGACTTATGTGACACTACCATCAGACAGAAAAGCTATTGCATGCAAGTGGGTATACAAAATAAAGCAAAATGCAGATGGATCAAATAAAATGTTATTTCTACATCAAGCCTCATACATTGAAAGAACACTTGAACATTACAACCTTCTTTAAATTAAGTTACAATCTGTACCTTCTGATCCTTACTCAAAACTAACAAAAGAGATGTGCCCAAAGGATAATCAGGAAATTGAAGAAATGAACAAAATTCCATACAGACAGACAATTGGTAGTTTAATGTACCTCATGACTGGAACTAGACCTGATATTGCCTACGCAGTCAGCAGGGTTAGCCAATTTATGAACAACCCAGGACCTTCACATTGGACCGCAGTAAAGAAAATATTTGGATACTTAAAAGCTACGAAAAACATCGGTATTTGTTTTGGTGGGAGTTCCTGCACTACATCTCTGATAGGTTTTTCCGATGCTGATTTTGCTGGAGACCTAGACACAAGAAAATCAACCACCGGATATGTGTTCATGTTGAATAATGGACCTATTTCTTGATGCAGTCAAAAACAGAATTGTGTGTCTCTGTCAACAACAGAATCTGAATATATTGCGGCTTCCAAAGCAACGAAAGAAGCAATTTGGCTGAGACAACTTCTACGCGAGCTACATCAATTTTTTGCGACAATCAAAGCTGCAAGACTTGTTCACAACCCAGAATACCACAAAAGAACTAAACATATTGATATTTCATATCACTTTTTCAGAGATCATTTTCAAAACATGCAATTGACCTTCTTTATGTCTGCTCCAATGATCAAGCTGCAGACATATTTACGAAAGCTCTACCTCCAGAAAGGTATAGAAGAAGCCAACTTGGACTGTTTGAAACAACAAAGTGCTCGTTAGGTGGGAGTGTTGGAGAGAGTAACTACGCACACCGGCTGTTGCTTAGCAACGCCAGCTTCCCCCAGACATCATGTGACCTGGCGCCACTCCAATCGGCCGTACCTGTATAAGTTTCAGTTTTGCTTTTGTTGTCTGCCACTGCGCTTGCCTTTTTTGACTCTCTTTGTTCCTTGTCATCTTAATATAATATTATTGTTAATTAAACAATACTTTTGAGATCCAGCCTCTGATTCTCTTACACTGTGACTATATACAACAGAAGCAACAAGCCTTTTACTGGGATCAAAGTCCCACACAGGATTCGTCATTCTAATCCTGACAAAGATTATTTACATATAATTATTTACATCAATTAGATTATGTATATAGCTTTCCCTTCTCTTCAGCCGTCTTCCAAAATTTGAACAACGCAAACGCTCCAGCTCTGTTTCTCACCACCTCATTCAACAGGAACTCCAAAAAGAGTCCCTCAAGGCCTATTTCACTGAGGAGCACTTCTTGTTCGTCTTTCAGCCCCATACATGAGAGTATAATATTGAATAAAATAATCCCTTGTATCAATTTTACTCAATTTGTCCATATTGTTATTAACAGTCAAACTCGACTTGATGGACATTAACAACAATTGAAGGACATAGTGCACCATCCATTGTTGAAATTTAAAACTATTAGCACAAAATTTTCCTTTTCAAAATAAGATAATTTTCTACTACCCTTTTGCGATAGAAGAAATATTGGGAGTGCCCCCAAAAGTGTATGACATAAACACTCATGGACAAAACTAGCATGTATATCATTATTCAGACAATAACTCTTAAAGATATTTGATATGCAGTGACCTTTATTGAAGACACACAAGATAACCAAGTGTGAACAAAATTGCCTCTACTCCTTCAGAAAAATAGACGACTGGTGACATCAACGACTTTGAACTTCCTCAATTTTTGTCCATTAGTGTATATGCATAAATATGTTCCTACAGTCTTAACACAGCTTATGTCCATAGTTCTCTTAAACATCTAAACCAAGATTTATTCCATAGCCCAATACAATATTAGAGTAGATTACACTGGCCAAAGTGGGAAGGCTTACCACTGATGACCCAGAACTTACCAATATTCTTTTCACTATCAGAAAATAGGAAATCATTTTATTAAAAAAAAAAACCACGCTAATAGTTTCAAGTGAGACATGCTACAACCATACACCAGAATACCCCTTTCTCTAAGCATTGTAAATCCAGGAAGAGAGAGAGAGTATATAAGAACACTACCAAATAATAAAGCCATCAATATATAGAACCAGAAATATATAAAGAGTATTATAATATATCAATTAGGCACAAAGACTAAATCCCCAAAGTCACCTACCATTGATTTGAGACTTGCTTGGAACCCAAAACGAAGTTCCAAATAATGATACAGGGTGAACATTAACTTTTGTTATAAAACTGGAATTAATTCTGCCCACAGAAAGCTGGTTAGTTGTTCCAGCTGATGAGAGAGGATGTACATCCTCATCATTGAACTCTGGGGTATAAGAAGGTGACCAACCTTTATAAAGAGAGCCCAAGGACATCCCTGTACCCTTCAGGGTCACTCCCACAGCCAGAGAACCTTCCCCAGGAGCCGGGGCATCAGGCTGGCAGACCAGAGCCAGGGGCAGGGCGGTGGTCCTGTGCTTGTACCGTAGGAGGCCTGCAACCTATCTTGTGTCAGTTTACACTCCTGAGAGAGGGTCATTATAACACATCTACTATAGTGTGTGTATGATGCACTAGCGCGCCATCTGTTATCAAAATTCAAAACTATTTTAAAGGCGTAAGATTCTTTTTGAAATTAAACAATTTCTACTGCCCTTACTGCAATGGAAAAATTAAAGGTGGGCCTGGCTCATCAGTGGTGAACCATCCCAGCGGTTTCGCCAGTTTAATCTACCATACCGCTGTTATATTGCATTTTTGGAACTTCCTTTTATAGTGATACTGTTGGTAGACTCTTGGAATGGGTATTTTAGAATAATTTTTCCATTGCAGTAAGGGCAGTAGAAATTGTTTAATTTCAAAAAGAATCTTACGCCTTTAAAATAGTTTCGAATTTTTATAGTGTGTATGTTCAGATGATCACCAAGTACCCACCAAGCTTATCCTGGAAATGGACCTCAGCATGAAGCAGCAGGCTGGAGCAATGGTGCTTGGGGCCGGACCTCACCCGGACCTCCAGGTTGGCAAAGCCATGCAGGGAGTGGAAGTCCAGGTGGGCCGGGTGCAGCTGCAGGGAGGGGCAGGTCCACAGCCGCAGCCGGACTTGTTGGACTGCCACCTTGGCATGGAGGAACACCTGTACATCAGCTCTTATTTGGTTGCTGTGGTCCTTCAGCTACCAACACCAATCAGGTACAACTAACTCCGCCGGTCCCAAGCCCGGATGAAAAAGGAGAAGGGGGAGCAGTAACAAGCTCGCTAATAAACCTGGGCTCAGCTGGCCCGGCTGATAGTACCCTGAAAGGGCTCCTAATTCAAGGATACAGGATGAGCAGCATTTGTACTCCATGTTAGGAGCAGCTGCACATGGCGTCTGTTCCTCAAAGGCGGCCATTTCTTTTGGAGCTAAGTCGGCTTGCCACTAAGTAGTGCTCCCAGTCTTAATGACAAAGGCAGACGCATTCTACTTTACCCAGTCATGATGGTTGTCAAATCTCAAGATTTACAAGCTTGATACCCTAATATGTTTGAGTGAAGATAAGAAAGAAGAAAAAGGTACAACTTGGCTTAAGCAGCCACTTAGGAGACCAAGGCAAAATGGCTGATAGTCAATAGTGTGACACAAGTCAAACAGAGTAAATAACTGAGACCACATAGTTTTAATACATAAATCAGGTTTGTATTTAAGACAGGATTTACAGTAGTTTCATTACACAAATTTTTAGGAACAGCTCTCATTATTTTATCTGTGAGGTGAGGTGAATTGAGGTGCTATGGACTTTGATGTGATGTGTGTACAATGCAAGAAGAAAGATCAAGGTTGCTACCAGACTGTGACATTAGAATTGATGTATTTGGTCTGGTTAATCTCTAGCAATGTGCATACATCAATCAATGCATTTATTTTATATTATAAAAGCTGTGTGGTTACATAGCCCTCTTTGTTTCCATAGCCTTTATTTTTTTTTATGAAACCCTATACAGTAGAATCTACGGTGACCACCCATTTATGCCAATTTCACAATGGCTCCTCCTTGTCTTTCCAAGAGCTGGTTGCATAAAATCATGTCATCATCCTTTTTGATATTTCAAAGTGGTCACTCAGGGAAGTGGAAAATGAATTGTTCGTAAGAGATTTTTCTGTAACAGAGGAGCTACACACATATATGTACTTCTAAGTACTCTAGTTTGATTATTGCAATTTGAATTCTCTTTTTAACCCTTGGATTCTAAGATAATAATTTGTTCTCTTAGGTCAACATAAAGGACAAACCATGTGCTCTATAACAAAACAATAAAAGCCAAAGCTGCAACTTTTATTTTAAAGGAATTACAAAAACTTCCAGATACAGTAGAATCTCGCTCTAAAAGACATCTAGCTGCAAAGTCAAATTGTTCTTTATAGAGTGGCGTCCTCTTACCAGAGAGCAGCTAATTGGTAAAAATGGTAATTTTGGAAAGGAAGACTATCCTTTGCTTAGAGATGTCTGCTATAAGGAGTATCCATTTATGGAGGTTCTACTATAATTCCTTTTAATAAACACATGGTAATAACATCAAATCCAAATAAATAAATAGTGTGTGAAGTTTCAGTAACAGCATTGTTACCATCTTCAGAAAAAAGTGCTGAATGACCTTGTGTTTATAATCTATAATTCAAAATTGTACCTAATCCTTTTAATAAAAATAATTGGAGCATAACCTTTGATTCTTTGTCCAAACCTCAGATGCTGCACAACCTACCTCGTAGGTCACCATGGGAATGGGCTCCCCCTGGTCAGGATAGAAGCCAGCCTGGAACCCTGACAATTAGTGGCAGAAACACTGGAAATCTACTTGTCAAGTTACACTGAGCAACAAATACAATGTTCTATAAATGAACTAGTGTTTAAGTGTGGAATCAAAGATATAAGAGTGGGATGACACAGAGATAACTAGTGTTATAATGTACTGTATTCATACTGTACCAAGGACTGCCTGATACTGTCGGATCAGTTTTGAAAACAACTCTCAGATTTATAAAATTAATTTATTAAACTTTAAACATTTTTAGATATAGAGAGAGAGAGAGAAACGAGTTAATTACCTCGTATTTAACAAAAGAAAAGAATCATCTAATTTACATACATCGTGGGGGGTCGGTGGAAGGCTGGTTAAACCGTTTGGTTTTTAACCACTACGACCCGGGTTCGATTCCCGCATTGGACACTTTTTTCTGTTAAAAAAAAAAATGCTCCAATGGCCCCCGATTCTTGCAAAAGTCCAACCCCACCAGCGAGTGCAAGTAACCAAACGGGGCTCTGGCACATTTGTAAGTGCAAAGTCGAACTGCTTTCACATGTATAGACATGTGGTGCACTTACATTAAAAAAGCAGTCGCTAACTACCCACCATATCCATGGCCTGTACCACGTGTACTAGGGATAAACAAAAAAAAAAAACATACATCGTTCTAACCAGATTCAACTTGTGCAAAAACAGACGGCAAAGAAAAAAAAAAAAACAAATTAATAATAGAGGGTAAGTTCCTATTTTTTACAAGCTTTCACACTCAAAGAATAATCATTTTCTTGCTTCAGACACTATTAAAGGCTGACAGGTTTATCTCACAAAGGTCAGGGGGATTGTCACACATGGCCCTACTCACTTGGCAGTAGCTGAAGCTCTTCAACTTGAGGTAGACATTCAGCTCTTCAGGACTATCCCTTTGGATACGAGGTCCTGTCAGCACCAAGAGGTGAGGATACACATTGTTGTTATATCGGAAGTTTGCCCTAACCATGAGAAAGGATGCCTTTAATCTTTCGTTTGAAAGCCTGGGTTTCCTTGAGCATCCTGCGGTAGTCCATAGGTCTGGAAAAGATGACAGGTCCCAGGTACAAAGTGGGGTCCGTGCCCATGTAGAAGCAGGACAGAATGCCGGAATCTGAGAGCGTTAGAAGAGCCCCACTCAGCCCTCTGATGTAAACATCACACCAACACTGGGTAAGACTTTCTAAATTATTTTTTAACATACCACACACACATGGGCATTTTGCTATCTGATGTTTTAGAAAGTTCTCAGAAGAAGAGTTTCGTCAGGCTGAACCACATGTACAGTAGAATCTCCCTGTAAAGGACACCTAATTACAGAGCCAAAGTGTCTTTTAGGGAGAATGTCCTCTTACCTGATAGTTGCTAAATTGTAAAAATGGTAATTTTGCAAATGAAAACTGTCCTTTGTAGAGAGGTGTCCTCTAGCGCAAGTTTCCTCTCATGGAGATTCTACTGTATCATTACCATTATCTGACCTGTACCAGATGTACTTGAGCTGAGCAACAAACAGAACCTTAATGACAAAATAGAGACAATAAAACTTAATTCTAACCCTGTTTATGATAGCATTCTATACAGGAAATCAACAATTTGGGACTATGGGAAAGATAGCATAATAAGTTGGATAGCGCAATAGGCATTGTAATAAAGTTTTACTATTTTGTTAACTTATCACAAGTACATGTGGTACAGGCTATGATAATAATGATGGGAAGTTGCCTTTTAGTATAAGTGAAGCACATAGAAATAGAGACAGTAGCCAAAACAAAAATAAACAAGAACTGGAGGATCCCACCTAAGCACAGTTGGTACAGTGGAGTAGACCCAGGAGGAGCTCTGAACCTTAGATATAGACAGCATCAAACAACACTAACAAGATTTAGAACAGGCCATCTCAAGCCATTGAAGATAGAAAATAACAACAAAATCTTCCCCACTTGCCCAAAATGTAGCTTGGCACCTGCAGCTCCAGAACACATTTTGGCTTGCATTAGATGCACTAAACAGGACCTTTGGGAGAGGCTGCTACTTATCATCAAACAGCTCAAGGAGCATGGACTCATGGAATCCATGTAATCTTTGCACAAGGGGATAAGAAACAACAATAACACATGTTGTTTACATATGTAGGGCACTGGGGGCCAGAGCTCTATTTAGTGACTTGACTTACTAGTGGGGTTCAACTTGTGCAAAAACTGGGAGCCATTGAAGCAGAAAAAAGTTCTCAATCCAGGAATATATCTCAGGTCATGGCTGTTGAAGACTGACAGGATGTACCACTCACAAACCAACTGTAAATGAGGATTCAGGAAAGAAGTAGATACTTGAGACGTAGGCGGAGGGCGGCCACAGGCACAAATGGCAGCTGGCACATCCACACCAAGAGGGACTGGTCGTGGACCAGCAGATGCTGCTTCTGGGAGGTGATGAAGAAGAGGCCTCGTCGCACAACACTCGTGTCTGCCACACACATCAGTGTGTCAGGGGAGAAATTTCTGTGTATGGGGGACTAATTCTATGATTATACAGGGGAACTTCTTTGGGGTCATAGATAAAAGCAGGAAACTGCTATAAGCACAAAATTAAAAAGCTAATACTCATGATTCATTGATTTTGCATTAGAAATGGAGACATGGAGACTTATAGACATTAGAAATAGCACAAATACTGTAAGCAGCAAACATAAATAAATTCCGAGGATAAGTTTCTTTTATTTCAAAAATAATAGTACTTTGAGCTTTCGGGCGTAAATAGCCCTTCTTCAAGAATATAGGAAGTAATTTCAAATTAAATTTTGAATTTCAAATAGAAATGTTTGTAAACAATTAGATGGTATTTTTCTTTGGTCCTGCATAGGGTGAGTGAATCTCGTATCCACGTGATTTAGTTCTAATCTAAAAACTTTTATAAAGAGAGGTGTTTTGCCCCCAGAAATATTGGCCGATTACATTGAATATATTGAAATGATTACTTGTCCCAAAATGAATATTCTAAGTCTGAATTAAATTTTATATCAATCTGGAAATTGCCATTTTTTATCTAGGATGTAGTTCTATGTATCAGGATTGTGTATTAAGCTATTGTATATTTCTGGGATATCTATATGTCTATTGATGCTCTGGTGTTTTTTGGATACTATTGCTTCAAGGATTAGTCTTTTATATTTATTTTTTATGTTGGTGTAGTAGGTTTTTGGTTCATCTAAATTAAAAGTATGGCCTGTTGTTTTAATATGTTGAAAGATAGTGATCTATTGTCTTTGTTATTTATATTTCTATTGTGTTCATTAATCCTGTCCTTAACTTACCTGCCTGTTTCTCCTACATATATACTATTACAATGGTTACATTTAAAGAAACTTATCCTTGGAATTTATTTATGTTTGCTGCTTATTATACACCAGAGGATTCCACCTTATGACAAATACTGTAGTTTAGTCAATTTTGAGGTGTCTTTGAAGTGTTCTTTCTTCAGGAACCAACAGGACACACTCGCAGCAAATTGAGGGAAATTTGTCACTGACTTCTTATCCTAGAAAAGCCTTTGTGTGGGAAGGTCCTGTGATATCTCAGTGAGTAGTATTCTGATATCTTCCAAGTTGGCTAGAACACTTTGTCACATTTGGAAATTATAACACATATCTAATGTGGTATTGTACAACATTCCTTCACATTTATAAAAACTCTAGTCAATATTAACACATCACTTTATATACATCGTTTATATGTATGTATATATGTATGTATATATATATATATATACAGTTAAACCTGTCTATAGCGCCCCCTCTAAATAGCACCTCCCTCTCTATAGCGCCCAATTTTAAATATATAGTATGATACAATTTACATTAAAAGTGACCTGTCTTTAGCACCCCCTCTCTATAGCACCCTATTTTGGTGAGTCCCAAGAGGGGGTGCTATAGACAGGTTTAACTGTATGTGAAAATAATTTTTAAAAATAAAAATAAAAGAGGTCAGGTGTTGGTATTAAAATCAAAGAAGGCATATCCTGACCACGAGCACATGAGCTTTTTAGATGACAGATAATTTAATTGATTTCTGTTCCACTAGATGGCGCTCTGCCATTTAAAAAGCTCATGTGCTTCTGGTCAGGATATGCCTTCTTTATTTTTAATATATATATAAGAAGAGGGGAAAAAATGTTGAAAAACATAATTTGTGCATGACAATAATTTCTCCAAATTTAGCCCACAATAGTTTTAAAATAGCTGATATGGAGTGTGATGAGCCAATTTTGGTGGCTGTTGGTTGTTTGGGTGTTGTGTTAGAACATTGGCAACCATTATAAAAGTTGGCTGCTCTGGACAGGTGGCCACTTAGTGGCTCAATTTGTAGAGAAAACATGAAGTGTGACTGGAAGGTAAATATTTTCCAGTACAGTAGGAACTGTAGAAACTATATTTATAGAATGATAAGTTGTATTTTCCCTATTTGTGGAGGACTCAATGTCTGTGTGTGCTTGTATTTTACAGTACAGAATCTTCATAGTTCCTCAATAAGATACATTTTGGATTATAGATTATAAATACAGGGTAATAAGACCAAATCTAAATAAATAGTGTGTGATGTTTAAGTAACAATGCTGTATGGTAACAACGCTGTTACTGAAACGTCACTCATTATTTATTTGGATTTGGTTTTATTACCTTGTGTTCATAGTTTCTCTAAATACCATACATTTCCCTAAAATGTTCATTCACTATATAAGCTTATATATCAGCCAATAGCAAAGAGGGTGTTAGATGCAACTGGAAGAGAGAGTTCACTACCCTTTCATTAAAGTAAGAAATATTATCTATTTTAAAATAAGCAGCACACACAAAAGACCTTTCAATTATCAGATGGTGCAATGATACAGTATATTTTAAACCGCAAAGCAAAAATAAATAGCTTTGTGAGATGTGTGCAGAAATGATGTCACCATCAGGTCAGAATCTGACAGATGGAATGATGGCGTTATACACTAAAACATCATTATAACACAATAATTCCCATTCCCATCCCTAGACACTTT
>CP092867.1:116985997-117013104 GCA_030710605.1 Cordylochernes scorpioides
GAGCTCCTCCTGGGTCCACCCCACTTTACCAGATGTGCTTAGGTGGGATCCTTCAGTTCTTGTTTATTTTTGTTTGGCTATTGTCTTTATTTATATGTGCTGCACTTATAATAAAAGGCACCTTCCCATTATTATTATCATAGCCTGTACCACATGTACTTGTGATAAGTTAACAAAATAGTAAAACTTTATTACAATGCCTATTGCGCTATCCAACTTATTATGCTATCTTTCCCATAGTCTCAAATTGTTGATTTCCTGTATAGAATGCTATCATAAACAGGGTTAGAATTAAGTTTTATTGTCTCTATTTTGTCATTAAGGTTCTGTTTGTTGCTCAGCTCAAGTACATCTGGTACAGGTCAGATAATGGTAATGATACAATAGAACCTCCATGAGAGGACACTTGCACTAGAGGACACCTCTCTACAAAGGACAGTTTTCATTTGCAAAATTACCATTTTTACAATTTAGCAACTCTCAGGTAAGAGGACACCTCTCCCTAAAAGACACTTTGGCTCTGTAATTAGGTGTCCTTTACAGGGAGATTCTACTGTACATGTGGTTCAGCCTGACGAAACTCTTCTTCTGAGAACCTTCTAAAACATCAGAGATAACAAAATGCCCATGTGTGTGTGGTATGTTAAAAAATAATTTAGAAAGTCTTACCCAGTGTTGGTGTGATGTTTACATCAGAGGGCTGAGTGGAGCTCTTCTAACTCTCTCAGATTCCGGCATTCTGTCCTGCTTCTACATGGGCACGGACCCCACTTTGTACCTGGGACCTGTCATCTTTTCCAGGCCCATGGACTACCGCAGGATGCTCAAGGAAACCCAGGCTTTCAAACGAAAGATTAAAGGCATCCTTTCTCATGGTTAGGGCAAACTTCCGATATAACAACAATGTGTATCCTCACCTCTTGGTGCTGACAGGACCTCGTATCCAAAGGGATAGTCCTGAAGAGCTGAATGTCTACCTCAAGTTGAAGAGCTTCAGCTACTGCCAAGTGAGTAGGGCCATGTGTGACAATCCCCCTGACCTTTGTGAGATAAACCTGTCAGCCTTTAATAGTGTATCTGAAGCAAGAAAATGATTATTCTTTGAGTGTGAAAGCTTGTAAAAAATAGAAACTTACCCTCTATTATTAATTTTTTTTTCTTTGTCGTCTGTTTTTGCGCAAGTTGAATATGGTTAGAACGATGTATGTAAATTAGATGATTCTTTTGTTGCCTTAAATACGAGGTAATTAACTCGTTTATCTCTATATATATCTAAAAATGTTTAAAGTTTAATAAATTAATTTTATAAATCTGAGAGTTGTTTTCAAAAACGATCCGACAATATCAGGCAGTCCTTGGTACAGTATCAACACAGTACATTATAACACTAGTTATCTCTGTGTCATCCCACTCTCAAATCTTTGATTCCCCACTTAAACACTAGTTCATTTATAGAACATTGCATTTGTTGCTCAGTGTAACTTGACAAGTAGATTTCCAGTGTTTCTGCCACTAATTGTCAGGGTTCCAGGCTGGCTTCTATCCTGACCAGGGGGAGCCCATTCCCATGGTGACCTATGAGGTAGGCTGTGCAGCATTCATTTCACTCTTCTTCTTCTTCTTTCTTATCTCCACTCAATCATATTAGGGTGTCAAGCTTGTAAAGCTTGAGAATCATGACTGGGTGAAGTAGAATGCGTCTGCCTTTTTCATTAAGAATGGCAGCACTACTCAGTGGCAGGCTGACTTAGCTCCAAAAGAAATGGCCGCCTCTGACATGAGGAATAGACGCCATGTGCAGCTGCTCCTAACATGGAGTACAAATGCTGCTCATCCTGTATCCCTGGATTAGGAGCCCTTACAGGGTACTATCAGCCGGGCCAGCTGAGCCCAGGTTTTTTAGCGAGCTTGTTACTGCTCCCCCTCCTCCTTTTTCATCCGGGCTTGGGACCAGCAAAGACGGAGTTTTTTCATTTCACTGATGTTTGGACAAAAAGTCAAAGGTTATGCTCCAATTATTATTATTAAAAGGATAAGGCACAATTTTGGATTATAGATTATAAACACAAGATCATTCAGCACTTTTGTTTGAAGATGGTAACAATGCTGTTACTGAAACATCACACACTATTTATTTATTTGGATTTGGTGTTATTACCTTGTGTTTATCAAAAGGAATTATAGTAGAACCTCCATAAATGGATACTCCTTCTAGCAGACATCTCTAAGCAAAGGACAGTTTTCCTTTCCAAAATGACCATTTTTACCAATTAGCTGCTCTCTGGTAAGAGGACGCCACTCTATAAAGAACAATTTGACTTTGCAGCTAGATGTCTTTTAGAATGAGATTCTACTGTACCTGGAAGTTTTTGTAATTCCTTTAAAATAAAAGTTGCAGCTTTAGTTTTTATTGTTTTGTTATAGAGCACATTGTTTGTCCTTTATGTTGAGACCAAAGAGAACAAATTAATTATCTTAGAATCCAAAGGTTAAAAAGAGAATTCAAATTGCAATAATCAAACTAGAGTACTTAGAAGTACATATATGTGTGTAGCTCCTCTGTTACAGAAAAATCTCTTACGAACAATTCATTTTCCACTTCCCTGAGAGTGACCACTTTGAAATATCAAAAAGGATGATGACATGATTTTATGCAACCAGCTCTTGGAAAGACAAGGAGCAGCCATTGTGAAATTGGCATAAATGGGTGGTCACCGTAGATTCTACTGTATAGGGTTTCATTAAAAAAAAATAAAGGCTATGGAAACAAAGAGGGCTATGTAACCACACAGCTTTTATAATATAAAATAAATGCATTGATTGATGTATGCACATTGCTAGAGATTAACCAGACCAAATACATCAATTCTAATGTCACAGTCTGGTAGCAACCTTGATCTTTCTTCTTGCATTGTACACACATCACATCAAAGTCCATAGCACCTCAATTCACCTCACCTCACAGATAAAATAATGAGAGCTGTTCCTAAAAATTTGTGAAATGAAACTACTGTAAATCCTGTCTTAAACACAAACCTGATTTATGTATTAAAACTATGTGGTCTCAGTTATTTACTCTGTTTGACTTGTGTCACACTATTGACTATCAGCCATTTTGCCTTGGTCGCCTAAGTGGCTGCTTAAGCCAAGTTGTACCTTTTTCTTCTTTCTTATCTTCACTCAAACATATTAGGGGGTCAAGCTTGTAAATCTTGAGATTTGACAACCATCATGACTGGGTAAAGTAGAATGCGTCTGCCTTTGTCATTAAGACTGGGAGCACTACTTAGTGGCAAGCCGACTTAGCTCCAAAAGAAATGGCCGCCTTTGAGGAACAGACGCCATGTGCAGCTGCTCCTAACATGGAGTACAAACGCTGCTCATCCTGTATCCCTGAATTAGGAGCCCTTTCAGGGTACTATCAGCCGGGCCAGCTGAGCCCAGGTTTATTAGCGAGCTTGTTACTGCTCCCCCTTCTCCTTTTTCATCCGGGCTTGGGACCGGGAAAGGCGGAGTTAGTTGTACCTGATTGGTGTTGGTAGCTGAAGGACCACAGCAACCAAATAAGAGCTGATGTACAGGTGTTCCTCCATGCCAAGGTGGCAGTCCAACAAGTCCGGCTGCGGCTGTGGACCTGCCCCTCCCTGCAGCTGCACCCGGCCCACCTGGACTTCCACTCCCTGCATGGCTTTGCCAACCTGGAAGTCCGGGTGAGGTCCGGCCCCAAGCACCATTGTTCCAGCCTGCTGCTTCATGCTGAGGTCCACTTCCAGGATAAGCTTGGTGGGTACTTGGTGATCATCTGAACACACACACTATAGTATTTGTGTTATAATGACCCTCTCTCAGGGGTGTAAACTGACACAAGACAGGTTGCAGGCCTCCTGCGGTACAAGCACAGGACCACCGCCCTGCCCCTGGCTCTGGTCTGCCAGCCTGATGCCCCGGCTCCTGGGGAAGGCTCCCTGGCTGTGGGAGTGACCCTGAAGGGTACAGGAATGTCCCTGGGCTCTCTATATAAAGGTTGGTCACCTTCTTATACCCCAGAGTTCAATGATGAGGATGTACAAAGCAATCCACTCTCATCAGCTGGAACAACTACCAGCTCTGTGGGCAGAATTAGTTCCTGTTTTATAACAAAAGTTAATGTTTACCCTGTATCATCATTTGGGTTCCAAGCAAGTCTTAAACCAATGGTAGGTGACTTTGGGGATTTAGTCTTTGTGCCTAATTGATATATTATAATGTTCTTTATATATTTCTGGTTCTATATATTGATGGCTTTATTATTTGGTAGTGTTCCTATATACTCTCTCTCTCTTCCTGGATTTACAATGCTTAGAGAGAGGGGTATTCTGGTGTATGGTTGTAGCATGTCTCACTTGAAACTATTAGCGTGGTTTTTTTAAATCAAAATAAAATGATTTTCTACTTTCTGATAGTGAAAAGAATATTGGTAAGTTCTGGGTCATCAGTGGTAAGCCCTCCCACTTTGGCCAGTGTTTTTTTTTTTAATTATCCCTAGTACACGTGGTACAGTCCATGATAATCATGGTGGGTAGTTAGCGACTGCTTTTACTGTAAGCGCACCACATGTCTACACATGTGAAAAGCAGTTCGACTTTGCACTTACAAATGTGCCAGAGCCCCATTTGGTTACTTGCACTGGTGGAGTTGGACTTTTTAACTTTTGCAAGAATCGGGGGCCTTTGGAGCATTTTTTTTTTTTTAAATCAGAAAAAAAGTGTCCAATGCGGGATTCAAACCCGGGTCGTAGTGGTCGAAAACCAAACGGTTTAGACCAGCCTTCCACCGACCCCCTTTGGCCAGTGTAATCTACTCTAATATTGTATTGGGCTGTGGAAGAAATCTTGGTTTAGATGTTTAAGAGAACTATGGACATAAGCTGTGTTAGGACTGTAGGAACATATTTATGCATATACACTAATGGACAAAAATTAAGGAAGTTCAAAGTTGTCGATGTCACCAGTCTTCTATTTTTCTGAAGGAGTAGAGGCAATTTTGTTCACACTTAGTTATCTTGTGTGTCTTCAATAAAGGTCACTGCATATCAAATATCTTTAAGAGTTATTGTCTGAATAATGATATACATGCTAGTTTTGTCCATGAGTGTTTATGTCATACACTTTTGGGGGCACTCCCAATATTTCTTCCATTGCAGAAAGAGGATAGTAGAAAATTATCTTATTTTGAAAAGGAAAATTTTGTGCTAATAGTTTCAAATTTCAACAATGGATGATGCACTATGTCCTTACGTTGTTGTTAGTGTCCATCAAGTCGAGTTTGACTGTTAATAACAATATGGACAAATTGAGTAAAATTGATACAAGGGATTATTTTATTCAATATTATACTCTCATGTATGGGGCTGAAAGACGAACAAGAAGTGCTCCTCAGTGAAATAGGCCTTGAGGGACTCTCTTTGGAGTTCCTGTTGAATGAGGTGGTGAGAAACAGAGCTGGAGCGTTTGCATTGTTCAAATTTTGGAAGACGGCTGAAGAGAAGGGAAAGCTATATACATAATCTAATTGATGTAAATAATTATATGTAAATAATCTTTGTCAGGATTAGAATGACGAATCCTGTGTGGGACTTTGATCCCAGTAAAAGGCTTGTTGCTTCTGTTGTATATAGTCACAGTGTAAGAGAATCAGAGGCTGGATCTCAAAAGTATTGTTTAATTAACAATAATATTATATTAAGATGACAAGGAACAAAGAGAGTCAAAAAAGGCAAGCGCAGTGGCAGACAACAAAAGCAAAACTGAAACTTATACAGGTACGGCCGATTGGAGTGGCGCCAGGTCACATGATGTCTGGGGGAAGCTGGCGTTGCTAAGCAACAGCCGGTGTGCGTAGTTACTCTCTCCAACACTCCCACCTAACGAGCACTTTGTTGTTTCAAACAGTCCAAGTTGGCTTCTTCTATACCTTTCTGGAGGTAGAGCTTTCGTAAATATGTCTGCAGCTTGATCATTGGAGCAGACATAAAGAAGGTCAATTGCATGTTTTGAAAATGATCTCTGAAAAAGTGATATGAAATATCAATATGTTTAGTTCTTTTGTGGTATTCTGGGTTGTGAACAAGTCTTGCAGCTTTGATTGTCGCAAAAAATTGATGTAGCTCGCGTAGAAGTTGTCTCAGCCAAATTGCTTCTTTCGTTGCTTTGGAAGCCGCAATATATTCAGATTCTGTTGTTGACAGAGACACACAATTCTGTTTTTGACTGCATCAAGAAATAGGTCCATTATTCAACATGAACACATATCCGGTGGTTGATTTTCTTGTGTCTAGGTCTCCAGCAAAATCAGCATCGGAAAAACCTATCAGAGATGTAGTGCAGGAACTCCCACCAAAACAAATACCGATGTTTTTCGTAGCTTTTAAGTATCCAAATATTTTCTTTACTGCGGTCAAATGTGAAGGTCCTGGGTTGTTCATAAATTGGCTAACCCTGCTGACTGCGTAGGCAATATCAGGTCTAGTTCCAGTCATGAGGTACATTAAACTACCAATTGTCTGTCTGTATGGAATTTTGTTCATTTCTTCAATTTCCTGATTATCCTTTGGGCACATCTCTTTTGTTAGTTTTGAGTAAGGACCAGAAGGTACAGATTGTAACTTAATTTAAAGAAGGTTGTAATGTTCAAGTGTTCTTTCAATGTATGAGGCTTGATGTAGAAATAACATTTTATTTGATCCATCTGCATTTTGCTTTATTTTGTATACCCACTTGCATGCAATAGCTTTTCTGTCTGATGGTAGTGTCACATAAGTCCATGTTTGATTTTTCATCAAGGAATTGAATTCATCGTCCATAGCTAGTTTCCACTTTTTTGAGTTTTGTCCTACAATTGCATCTTCATAGTTCAATGGTTCTTGGTCATGGACATAACAAGCATATGAAATAGCTCTTGTACAGTTGGTTGATGATTGTTCCTTTTCTCCGATTCTATTCCTGAGAGGGTATCGACATGATTCTTCTGGTTTGGAACTGGTATTTGTGCTATCAGCACTTTCTTCACTATATATAGTTACCTGCTCTTGTTGGGTATCCTGAATATTTTCTGATGTATTAGCTTCAGTAAATATTACATCTCTGCTTATGATAATTTTTCTAGCAATAGGATCCCACATTCTATAATTTTTGTTAGTTTCAGTATATCCAACAAAAAGTGTACGAATACTCTTTTTGTCCAATTTCTTTCTGTCATCTTTTGGTATATGCACATAAGCGTTACATCCAAAAGTTTTCAAATGTAAGATGGAGGGTTTTCTCTTGTACCATATTTCATAAGGTGTAGAATTTCCCAATACTTTAGTAGTACATCTATTTAAGAGATAGACTGCTGTGTTTACGGCTTCAGCCCACAGTTCAAGCGGCCTTTTTCTTCCATATAACAAGCATCTAGCTGATTCAACTATTGTTCTGTTATCTCTTTCAGAAATTCTATTCTGTTCTGGGGTATATGGAGCAGTGAGTTCATGAACAATTCCTAGAGATTTTAGATAATCAGAAAAATTCTTATTTAAGAATTCTGTGCCATTATCTGTTCTGAATCTTTTTATTTTATTTCCAGTTTCAGTCCTAACTCTTTTTACAAATTCTTTAAATTTCTCAAGTACATCTGATTTATGCCTAATGAAGTAGGCCACTCTAAATCTTGAAAAATCATCCTTGAATGATACAAAATATAATGATCCACCTGGTGATCTTTTACTCATTGGTCCACAAACATCTGAATAGATCAGCTCTCCTGGTTAGGTCGAATTTGGACTTGTTGACGTGTGAAAAACTTTTCTATTTTGTTTTCCATAGATGCATGCTTCACATAGTAAAGAATCAGGCTTTTGTCTAATTTAATGTTTTTTTCAAAAACATTATTTTCAAACATTTGGGTTAATTTTATAGGATTTACATGACCCATTCTTTGATGCCATATATCTAGACTTAACTGAGCAACATGAGTTTGTGTAGATTGCTTTGCTTTAATAAATATTCTATAAATATTTGAATTGTCCTTTATTCCAGTAACTAGCACTTTAGAATTTTTTGTCAATTTTATCTGATTTCCTTTACAAATGAGCGTCAAACCATGTTTTGTTGCAGTAGATATTGAAAAAAGATTGGTCTCCAATTCAGGTATATAGAGAACATCCAAAAGAGTTGCATTAATTTCCTGACTATCAACATAAGAGAGAATATCAATATTTCCCTTACCTTTTGCATAGATCTTCTTTCCATCTCCAAGGCACACAGGATGAACACCTTCTGGTATTTCTTCGAACGTAGAGAACCATTCTCTTCTGAAAGTCATGTGATCCGTTGCTCCAGAATCTGCAATCCAGGAATCCTTTGTTTCAGCGAGGAAGGCACTTGTCTCAGCTGAAAAAGCACAGCTATCATCTCTGGCTGAAGAACTTGGCTGTTGTCCTTTTTGTTCTTCCTTTCTTTTATAGCATTCTTTCCACCAATGTCCTTTCTTCTTGCAATATCCACAGTGTGTGTTCTTCTTTTTATCTTTAATGGATTGTTGATGCTGCTGTTGTTTGTTGGAAGCTGTTGAATTTCTGTTGAACTTTGAAAAAGTCATCAAGGCATTATCTGGTTTAAAATTTCCTGAAGAATCCCAATGATCCTGTTTTCTAGATTCTTTTCTTCTGATGAAACTGAATCCCACGCTGTTATGAAATTCTTGTATTTATCAGGCAAGCTGCAAATTATCTTTGTAATTAGGGCAACATCAGAGATTGGCTCACCTAGATCTTTCATTTGTTGTGCCTGAGTTTCAACTTTGGAAATGTGAGAAGCAATGTTATCATTTGGATTCATTTTATATTCGAAAAATCTTTGTTGCAGCAAATATTTGTTTGTTTCAGATTTCAGTTCATATATTGTTGATAATTTCTTGCACATTTCTGCTGAAGTCTGGCAATTAACAATCTGTTGAAGATATTTAAACTCTAGAGCAGTAGTGATCAGCATTTTGGATTTTGCATCTTTCTTTTTCCATTCAGAGAATTTTGCAATATCCTCTATTTCAGGTTTTACTTCAGAGCCATCAGTTATACTGAGAAGATCTTTTGCTTCTAGAATAATCTTCATTTGAAATTTCCATAGATGAAAATTATCGCTGTTGAATTTTTGAATTTGTGGAAGTTCAGTTGTCATCTTGAGCAAGCAAACGAATTTCAGCTTAGATAAACAAAAATATTTGATACCAACCAAGCTCTGCTGCCATGTAAGAGAATCAGAGGCTGGATCTCAAAAGTATTGTTTAATTAACAATAATATTATATTAAGATGACAAGGAACAAAGAGAGTCAAAAAAGGCAAGCGCAGTGGCAGACAACAAAAGCAAAACTGAAACTTATACAGGTACGGCCGATCGGAGTGGCGCCAGGTCACGTGATGTCTGGGGGAAGCTGGCGTTGCTAAGCAACAGCCGGTGTGCGTAGTTACTCTCTCCAACACACAGTGTAGAAAATACTATACTATACCTACTACATATAGGTTTCTCTCTGTATTCTTAGTTCTCTTCTCTTCAATTACTCTGTAAACTGGCGAATCCTTTATAGGACGAGAGCTCCTCAATAAAGGCTTTTGTTGTTGTTGTATTTTATTGAATATGGCAAATATTCTACAATTTGAGCTGTTAGTGACCTTCTGGCAGCTGTCTTGACCCCTTCTAGCCAGCTCATTCTAGGTTTTCCTTTCTTCCTTCAATTTTCCCAGCATCAACATCTTTTTCAAACCACTTGTTCTTATTATGTATCTGAAGTAGGTCAGTCTTTGTTTACATATTTGGGATTCTAGGGATCTAATAGGATTGATTTAATTCAAGATTAAAATATTTGTTATCTTATATCTATCCTGAGTAATTTTCTCCATGTCCACATTTCAAAATCTTCAATTCTTTTTCTTTTCTCATTTCTGAGAATCTCACATCCATAAATGACCACAGGGAATGTGAATGCCTTTGGAATTCCTTTCTTTATCTTTAGTGAAATGTCTTTATATTTCATTATATTGTCCAAGTTCATCATTGTGACTCTTCCTAGAAAATAACCACAAAATCTACCCCACTTGCCCTAAATGTAACTTGGCAACTGCAGCTCCGGAACACATTTTGGCTTGCATTAGATGCACTAAGCAGGACCTCTGGGAGAGGCCACTGCTTATCATCAAACAGCTCAGGGAGCATGGACTCATAAAATTAGTGTAATTCTTCTTTTCACTTCCTCTAAGAAACTTCTAATCCTATCAATCCTGAATCCTAAGAATAGGTCTGTATATTTACTTGCTGTATATCGAGAAATATATCTACAGGTTCTTATTGTTCAAAGAATGGGTCAATGTCTGTTTAGTATTTTGGCTCCACCATACATTCTGGCCATTAGATTGAGAAAATAAAGCTAAAAAAAAAAAAAAAATTGGTCGTATTTTGAAAATCTTTGAAATTCAAATTGATATTTCATCCTCCTGTTGTACCATCCCTAGTTTGAAGGTCAGAGCCATCATTCTGCACAATTCTCCCCTCCAGACCATTTTTAGAGATCAATCAAACCAGCCTATCTTCCTCTCCTTTTTTCTTCAAAATTTATTTCTCCAACAGACAATCTATTCGATGTTTAAAATTTCCCATCACTTTTAGTATTAATATATATATACTGGCCTTTTTCCATATCATTTGTTGTGGCAATATATGTTCCTTTCTAATATGCCAACCATAACAAGGAAATGTCTGTAGCAGTTTTATTAGGAATTAAACACATCCCCATCTTATATACATAAGAGAGGCAATGAAAAGAATGATGACATTTCTTAAAAAATAGACACTTCGGCCAGTTTAAGTGTCCATCTTTTAAGAAATATGAATGCAGGCCAGAGAGGCAACCTCTATCTTCTAGAGAAAGATGATAATCATTACAGGAAAGAAATTATTCTGTTACAATATTTGTAGCCTGGAGTTGTGAGTTCCACACATCCGGCTTACTCTATTCCAGGTATGGAGACAGACTGTTTGTGTCCAGATTTCACCCAGGGCCAGCATGCTGAAGTCCTGGGACTCCAGTCCATCCCCTCTGGACAGTATGTCACCATCATGGAGGCTAATGGTAGGTAGATGTTTAGTTACAATCCTGTAGACCTTCAGGTAATAACTACTTCTGTAGAAGTTCTACCTGTTACCCAGCTGTCTCCCTACTACCGACTTAAAAAATAACAAAAAAGATAAGGCACACAATTTGGATTATTCTATATACAGTTACGAGCGTCATTCCTCATCGGCCTCTGTCACGGTTTGCTTTTTTTTTGGAATGGCGCCCTCCTATTGGTCGGCTACAATCACGCCACCTTTGCCCCCCCCTCCCCATTTCTGTAACTATTGTGTTGGAGCGGGTCGCTCCTTAAATAAATGCATATATTAGTTAATAACCAAATGGAATCCTCTCTTTCTTTTTCCCAGTAAGAGACACCTACGGAAGCCAACAGTACATAGACAGATAAAGCACATAGGCTATAGTTATTAACTAACATATGCATTTATTTAAGGCGCCAAATTATAATTGTAACAAATAGTATTTGAATCAAAACATTCAATCGGGTAAAACACGGGCGTTGCCCGGGTCATTCGGCTAGTAGATTATAAACACAAGGTAATAAGACCAAATACAAATAAATAAATAGTGTGTGACTTTTCTGTAACAGCATTGTTATCATCATCAGACAAAAGTGCTGAATGTTTTAATTGGTTTCAGTACTTTTGTCTGATGATGGTAACAACGCTGTTACCGAAACTTCACACACACTTTATTTATTTGTATTTGGTCATATTACCTTGTGTTTATAAAAAAAAAAAAAACTATAATGAAGACTTCAAAGAAGTTTATTATTTCAGTTTAAATACCCTCTCTCCCCATTGGATATGTGACAATAGTGTTAACCACTATTGTCACATAGTGTTAACCTGAACTCATGTAATTCATGTAATCTTTACACAAGGGGATAATAAACAACAACAACAACAACAACAATAGTGTTAGCCTATGGAGTAAAGTTTGAGAGGCCAACAGTGTGGTGTATGTGCCAGGACAACTGAGGCTGGAGAGTAGCCAGCCCTCCCTGCTGTGGCTGGTGTGGGAGGACCTCCAGCACAGGGCCCCTGGACTCAGTTGGGAGCTGCAGGGTCCACTGCCCCTGGAACATTTCATGGAGATGGTGGACTCCCACTCCCAGGTTTGTCTGGAGCGACTGGGCTATACTTACCTGGATGGTGATAAAGCACAATTTGGATTATAGATTATAATACAAGAAAATAAGACCTAATCCAAATAATTTATTAGTGTGTACCATTTCGGCAACAGCATTGTTACCATCATGTCACCTCTGTTATCTTGTTTAAACACTTGATAACAGTAAAACGACACTTGAAGTTACACCGCATGAGCTTCTTTTCAACGAAAAATCAAAATTTTTATTTCAAGGTGAAATATCGACTATTTCTAACCTTTTTGGATGAGGTATGAAAGGATGAATTATGAAAAGTAATGATGAACGGAAAAATAAAAGTGTCCAGACAACAGTACTATTTAAGAACTTGCTGTGATATTTTTTCTCATTTATTCTTTTGTCTGATGATGGTGACAATATTGTTGCTGAAGTGTCACACACTATTAAATTATTTGGATTAGATCTTATTTTCTTGTATTATTACCTGGCTGGTGTGTTCTTGGTATTCTCACCATAGATCTTGTCACTCTTAAATTGGTATTTAAGCTAAATACTTATTGTTAAGAAATAATTTTGACACACATTTTTCTTTTGTATCAACATTTGAAATATTTTCACATGTTCAGCGTAATAATGTAAATTTGGTCTTAAATGCCAATGATTTCTCAGGAAGCCTCTTTTTGATCAGCTTTTTGGTTGTTGAGGTACACCATGCTGACAAGAACCAACAGCCCGAAACATGTTCATGGTTGACACTTCTTGATTTATCAAGAAAATGGGTTGGCCAAATATTATGGAACAGGTCTAAATCAACATTTTTTTTTTTTTGTTACAATAAATGGTGCTCTGCTATCTAAAAGTGTTTAGGGGATATGCCCTTTTTTTTAAAACTATAAATCATTTTATTTTTTATATATATATAAATGACATTATTGTAATTTTGTGGATGGGATGCATTCATGTGTAAAAAATGAGAGGAACTTCTCCCATTTAAAAATGCATAAAAACAATTTATTTTCTTCTATATAAATATGATAAAGCACAATTTGGATTATAGCTACAAGAAAATTAGACCTAATCCAAATAAATTAATAGTGTGTGACGTTTCGGTAACAGCGTTGTTACCAAAATGTCACACAATATTAATTTATTTAGATTAGGTCTAATTTTTTTGGTTCTTATATAAATATAATACAGTTAAACCTGTCTATAGCTCCCCCTCTTGGGACTCACCAAAATAAGGTGCGATAGAGAGGGGGTGCTATAGACAGGTCACTTTTAATGTAAATTGCATCGTACTACGTATTTAAAACTGGGCACTATAGAGAGGGAGGTGCTATTTAGAGGGGGCGCTATAGACAGGTTTAACTGTATATATATAATACAAGAAAATAAGACCTAATCCAAATAATTTATTAGTGTGTGACGTTTCGGCAACAGCATTGTCACCATCGTCAGACAAAAGAATAATAAAAAAAAAAAAATCAATAGAGGTACATAAAAATCGATTTAAAAAAAAAAATTCTTTTGTCTGATGATGGTGACAATGCTGTTGCTGAAACGTCGCACACTAATAAATTATTTGGATTAGGTCTTATTTTCTTGTATTATTATCTATAATCCCAATTGTGATTAATCATGTATCTATATAAATAAAGTTGGCACATATTTTGGTAAATTAGGTCAAAGAGCCAACTGTATCCCATGGGCTGTGGCCTTCCTCAGTGCAGACTTCATATGTGAGAATCATCACTTCAGCCAAAACTGCCCAAAATTGGGATCTCAGGCAGGAAAGAGGTATTCATTTGGGAAAAGGTAACTTGTCCCATTTGAAATTGCATCAAAACGTTGTTGTTAGGATTTTCCAGAAGCTGGTATAGCACTATTTATATAGAGTGTGTTTAGTATAACACAAGGCATCTACGAGGGCCATCCAATAAGTAAGTTTCCCTATTTTTTTTTCTGCGAACGAAACGTTGTAAAAATTAGTTAGTATAGAAGAAATGGTCACTAGGATGCGTTGGAAGCTGGTGACCTTCAAAATCACGCTACTCGTACGTGCAAGTCCGTAGCGCTTCAGTTTCCATGGAGCTACCACTGGTGAACGTGTCCACTTGCGAACTCCGTTCTGTAATTCGTTTTTTCACAGCGAAAAATTAAACTGCGGTCAATATTCATCGCAATTCAGTGTCAGTGTATGGTGAAGAATGTATGAGCATCCAAATGGTTCGCCGATGGCGTTCATGGTTCTTAGAAGGACGGCAAAACGTGCATGATGACGAGCGAAGCGGCAGCCCCGTTACTGCCACGGACAATGCAGCCGTTGCTGCTGTTCGGAATGTGGTGGAAGCAGATCGCCGAGTCACCATTGACGAAATAATGATTCGATTGCCTCCTGGAATCGAAATTAGACGCTCTTCGATTGGAACAATCATGTCAGATGTTTTGAACTTTCTCAAAGTCTGCACAAGATGGGTCCAACGGATGGAGGCAGCCCGAGCTTTCCTGGAAATGCATCAAAGAGATGGAGATCAACTGTTTTCCAGTATTGTCACTGGAGATGAAAGCTGGGTGCATCATTCAACTCCAGAAACAAAATGACAAAGCATGGTGTGGAAGAAGCCTGAGGAAAGTGCACCAAAAAAGGCGAAGGTCACAATCTCTGCAGGCAAAGTTATGGCTATGGAAAACTTCAAATGGGAAATTTTCACACATCCACCTTATTCTCCGGAACTTGACCCAAGCGACTTCCATCTTTATCCAGCACTCAAGTGGCACCTTGGAGGCAAGCACTTTGCGAATGATGACGAAGTGCAGGCGGAGGCGAACCACTGGCTACGAAGACAGGACACGGCTTGGTACAACAGTGGTATCTAAAAATTGCTACAACGGTACCAAAAATGTTTGGACAGAAATGGTGATTATTTAGAAAGGTAGTCTATGAGTTGTATAATGAAAATAAAATAACTGCATAATTGTAAATAATGTCGTTTATTTGTTAAAAAATAGGGAAACTTATTTATTGGATGGCCCTCGTATATTCAAGTATGAAGCTATTTTTTAGCACAATTCCTCTACACATATAACAACGTTTACTGCTGTTCTTACTGCAGTAGAAAAATACTGGGAGGACCTTGCTCATCAATGGCGAACCCTCCTAATGGTTTTGCCAGTTTAATCCTCCATACGGCTATGAAATAACATTCTTGAATCAACTACTGCATTCTGCTTCTATACCCACTGGCACTTGGAAGGAAAAGGTCCTCTAGTGTATATATACAACAACAACAAAAAGCCTTTATTTAGGGTCACTGACCCTATACAGGATTCACCAGAGGTATGCATCTCTAGTGTATATATAAATGTATCACACAGAGTGAGAAGAAAACACAAGTAGGTGTGGCTGCTTGCAGAGCCAGCAGGAGTGTGAGGCCTTTGAAGAGATCCTGGAGAAGCGAGCCCACCAGGTGAGGGCCGTACAGAAGCGGCTGCTGTACCGGGTGAAGGAGAAAGTGCCAAATGACCTCTTCACTCTGGACCATTTCCTCACTCTTTCCTTCAGACAGGTGGGTACAGCTCTCTGTGCTATTGTAGCACAGTACTTGGGGGCTGTTCCACAAGGCTTTTCTCACAACACATTTCATGTACTTCTATTGCTCCAAAACACCAACTTTGGCAACAGACCATGGTCCTTGTCATACAATGTGGCTTTGAGTTCAGGTTCTCTACAAGGGGCTCTTGAAATATTCTTAATTTACCATAGAGGTGGTTAGCTTTCAGAGTGGCTAAGTCAATTCCATGGCATAAATATTGATGGAACTTTTTCCTGGAGGAAATTATTCACAAAATGAAAGAGACACCTTTCCTGTAAAAATACATTTTTTATTTATCCCAGGTACACCCGGTATAGAACATGGTAATTATAGTAAATAGCAGTTTGTAAGTACCACCTGTCTACCCATGTCAGGTTAAGTAGAAGTTTGTGAGTACATGTCTACACAAGTAGAAACTAGATTGCCTGTTGGCAGCTGCGTGCCACAAGCCACTGCCTCCGAGGGGCCCAAGCTGTCCTGAAGGAGCAGACCCTGGCTCTGAATGGAGCGGCCAAGCTGCTGGTTGCCTTACTCTCCGCCACCTTCAGTCTGACTGGCACAGAGGCCTGGCTGCTGGGGACTGTGCTGAGTCCGCCAGTCCCGGACCTGCCCACTCAACAGGTACCATAGTTGTTGGACTGCTAGAAGGATTCAATTAACTATAAGACTACCAATCAAAGGCTTACCAACTGATAATGCCATTGGAGGCACTAGTCCTGGATTGTAACACACAGCTGCTGCCACTAGTTCACTTTGCAGGCAGCTGTCTCAAATTGTTAGTAATACCACTGGACTCCTCTATGGGAGAAGATCAATATTTGGCCGCTCCTGGAGTCCATGCTGCCTAACTTGTTAGTCAACAAATATATTGTACTTTACATCAATGTCTTTGTGCAGGGCTGGGAGCACGTGTGGCAGACCAGTCTGGCTCATGCTGTGCTCAAGGGCCTCCTCTCCCAGGAGAGTAGTCCAGATACCATCTGGCACCTGCCCAAGCTGCTGGAACTTCTGGTGGAGCTACTGGCTGGTGGCCAGTCTCTGCAGGGGCTGCTGGCCCTAGTGGGTAAGTCCTGGCTCCTCTCCCCACTTCCTGCACTGGGGCGCTGTGCGGCAGTGGGCAGACAAGAGCCTCCCAAGACTGCCCGCAAGGTCAAGAGAAAACCAACTGCAGCTCCCAAGTTGGAGACCATCATGGGTAAATCTGTCACAGATCATTTTAGTGTTTGGCATTGGACTTTGTTACCACATTACATTCAAACACAGTGAATCACTAACCATGCCAGGTTATAATAGCCACTTTTTATAATCGATGCCCCATTTAAGATGACTGTGTTTGTATGTTTTAGCACAGTAGCAATCTTTATTGTAATATTTTTACTGTACAATATTATATTGAAATATTTAATTAGGCAATGTGCTAAAAAATGAAGAATTAAACAAAATTAAATCTATGCTCTGATTTTTATTGCACTGCTAAGGATTGTTACTTGTGTTAAGTTTTTATAAACCATATACAGCAGTGCATCACTTCAATAAGAATAAAGCTAAAACTTTTCACCTATTTATTTTATATTCTTATTAGAGGTTTATAACCAGACTTTCTTTATGACATTAAAATTACTTTCTTCCCATTGAAGTTCAGTCCCACTTATAATGCCAACAACAGCAGCACAACTCTAGTTAATTGAGACTTTCTAGGAAAACAAAACTTATTCCCAATTACCAGCTACCCCAAATGAAGAGTATGCATATTTAAAATACTTTTTATCTCACTGATTTTTGACTAAAAATACACTTTTGGCACTACTGATAATTAAGACCAATTGCCGCGATACAAGACTGTGTACAACAATACTTAAGATTGTACTCCAGAGCTCATTCATTGTAGTACCTGGAGATCACATCTATTCAGTCACACACAGAAACAGGTTATTAAATATTTACTTTAGAAATTAAAAAAAAAACTTTGTTGAATATGCTACATTTCATTCACCATCCTTCAAAAACTTGTAAAAATTTGTGAAAACTTCTCATGTGTTAAGGCACAATTTGGATTATAAATTATAAACACAAGGTAATAAGACCAAATCCAAATAAATAAATAGTGTGTGACGTTTCAGTAACAACGCTGTTACCGAAACGTCACACACTATTTATTTATTTGGTCTTATTACCTTGTCTTCTCATGTGCTTTTAAAAAAAGATTTTATGAATCATGATAAGTGAGAGAGTTTGCCTGGAATGTAACAAACACAATTATGTGTGTAGAGGGTGGAGGGGACACCCCACTGCCGCCCCAGGAGTGAGGAGCCACTACAGCACACCTACATACCTAGCTGGCAATAAAACTGTCCTTGCTGCAATCCTCCCAACATTGATGTACATGTGGTAGCACTCAATTACAACACAGTACATGCCATTTTGGTAACCATTCCTTGTAAGTGGTTAGCCAAAACTGCCAATATGTGGAACTCTGTCCTAGACTAGATAGGCTCAGCATGCAAATAGCCAGTCCTGCTCTTAACAGGACATTAAAGAAGAAGACCAAGTTACTGGAGGAATATGGGCACAACACAAAGGAAGGTATGTGAATAGATGTCCGCTAAGGGCAAATTGAATTTAAATAAACGCTGTACGCAGTACTGCAAGAATAAACGCAGTACTGCAAGATTTAAATGTTGGTGTTAGATTAAAACAGGTGACAAAACGTGCATTGTTCTGATGCATAATAAAAGGGAGAGGTGCCACTTTAGGTACATGAATTACATCCTTCCACAGCTTTATGTTGTATCAAAATAAGTGTAGTTTAGATGAACTGCACTATAGCTGCAATAGAATATGAAGAATACAAAGTATAAGAAATGGAAGCATTGATGAAGGATGTTTATTTTAAATATAAAACAAATTTCTACTGTCCTTACTAAACACAAGGTAATAAGACCAAATCCAAATAAATAAATAGTGTGTGACGTTTCGGTAACAGCGTTGTTACCGAAACGTCACACACTATTTATTTATTTGGATTTGGTCTTATTACCTTGTGTTTATAATCTATAATCCAAATTGTGCCTTATCAATCTACTGCCCTTACTGTGATGAAAAAATATTGGGAGGGCTTCATTGCAGCAAGAACAGTAGAAATTTATTTTATTTTTAAAATAAACATTTGTGCTTTATTGCTTCCATTTATTATCTATAGATGGAACGTTATGGCCTTACTAGACGAATGGCCCGGGCAACGCCCGGGTTTTACCCGAGTGCGTATATATTTTAAAAATGTTTTAATTCAAATACTATTCGTTACAATTATAAATTAACTTTATGAACGGAAAAATATGTCCAGGGTAGCCTAGTGGTCATGGCATCTGCCCGGTAAGCGGAAGGTCGTGGGTTCGATTCCCATCCCTTGACACTTTTTTTATTTTATCCATTCTGACCAAAATCTATCCGTGAACTTCACACAGACAGAATAAGGCAATTATATAAGTAGATATTTAATACAAGGTATACCCTACAAATAACAATGAGCATTATTGGAATGAAACCAGTCTAATCACCCCATGTTTGAGTGTCGTTGCTACACGTAGGATCAGCAGAGAGGATTGTCTCTCATGAGCATAAGTAATCTACATTGACTGGCAGATGTCAGGGTGCCAGTTGTGAATATATGGGGAAATTGTGATCTCTTTACTTGTCATGGTATATTAGCACCCCAACAGAGGTTTGTCTTTGTTTACAGTTGGTTCCAAGCCTGAATAGCCTTCAATGGAAATGTTTAATACAAAGAGATTTGTTATATAACGCTATCTCACTTATATTGACCCCGACCCCACGTTATAACAAAGTTTCCTGTATGGGTCAGATCACTTTGAGTCTCTTCAGACAAATAACACATTTAGACTCTTGAAATGCCATGCATTTATAGAATTTAGGTTCCATGGCCTACATTGTATAGTAATAGTAACCAAACGGGGCTCTGGTATATTTGTAAATGCAAAAGTTGAACTGCTTTTCATGTGTGTAGACATTTGGTGCACTTACAGTAAAAGCAGTCGCCAACTTCTACCCACCATGATTATCATGACCTGTACCACGTGTACTAGGGATAATAATAAAAAATACATTGTATAGTATAACATTCTTTTTATCCAATATATGCCTTTTTAATTAAATATCTATTTTTATGAATTGTTCCATTTTCAAAAAGTATAACATATTAACTGCTAGAAGGATGACGTACTATGACCTCTTGTTTTCAACATTCACTTTAAACTTCCAGCAGATCAAGTCCTTATCACTTATAGAAAATTTGTCTTTTAACATCATTCCTGATACATCATCAAAGGTGGCCTGATATATCTCATAACTTGTGTGAATTTAATTGTGCCCTCGAACTTTGATAATTCCTTTGTGCTTCAATTGATAATATATGATAACTATGACCAAGTCACCTCCCACTATGTAATAATCAAAAACCAACATCAACGCTTAATATTAGAAGCAATAGTATCTAAAATACTTAATAGCATTAATAGAGCCATCAAATTGCCATACAAATATTCATAGCTAATACATAATCCTCTCGATTTTGTTCATTCTTTGTTGATTTTATTTATATATCAAAATGTATAATTGCTCTTGTGTACAAATTTTTCCATGCTTATTTTCCTATTAATTACAGTTTTGCATATACATTCTTCTATATATTCGAAAATATATGTTCAGATATACATTTTTGTCGTTCATATTTCTTCAGATGCAAATCTTTTGATATATGTAAATGTGTCCAGATATGTATATTATGACAATTTATTTATCTTATAGGTTCTTTTTTGTATTCCTGTTGAAGGGCAGAAATGCTTGAAAGGCTTAATAATTAATATATTTTTAAAAACCTACAAGGGACTCTTCACCTCTGATGGGATTACTTATATCATTTGAATCACATAGGTTCCTTCTTAGTATCCAAATTTTGTTGTTCCTAAATGTATTGTTACTCAAGGTAAGAGATTTTGGAGTTTTAGTAAGGTTTGTGGAGGACTTCCTCAAGTTAAGAGTTATCTTCTAAAAATTCGTAGAAATCTAGCTGGTATGTTTCTCTCAGCGAAGTTTACCCATATATCTCAATGAAGAATTCCGATGCGGTGCCTAGAACATCGTACTCCTCCTGGAGTGTGGAGGGGGGCGTGCGTGTGACCTCCTTGGAGTGTTGGGAGGTCGCTAGGTGTAACGAGGGGGACTGGAGCCCTGCCGTTGTCCGGGTGGAGCCTTTTTAGTGCGGATGTTTTCTGGCGCGCAGCGAGAGCGCGCCGTCCCCGTCCGGCCCGGGCACAAAAAAAAAAAAAATCGATATTCCTCAGCGAAGTTTACCAGTATATCTCAATGAAGAATTCCGATATTTCCCTCAGAGAGAAGTTTCCTGGTATATTTCAATGAAGGCTTCTGATATTCCTCGGTGAAGTTACTAGTATATTTCAATGTGAAGACTTCTGATATTCCTCAGCGATGAATATCTGTGAAGGCTTTCGATATTCCTCAGAGAAGTTTGCCGGTGTATCTCAATGAAGGCTTTCGATATTCCTCAGAGAAGTTTGCCGGTGTATCTCAATGAAGGCTTTCGATATTCCTCAGAGAAGTTTGCCGGTGTATCTCAATGAAGGCTCCCGATATTCCTCAGTGAAATTTGCTGATATATCTCTGAAAATTTTCGATATTCCTCAGAGAAGTTTGCCGGTGTATCTCAATGAAGGCTTTCAATATTCCTCAGAGAAGTTTGCCGGTGTATCTCAACGAAGGCTTTCGATATTCCTCAGTGAAATTTGCTGATGTATCTCTGAAAGTTTTCGATATTCCTCAGAGAAGTTTGCCGGTGTATCTCAATGAAGGCTCCCCGATATTCCTCAGTGAAATTTGCTGATGTATCTCTGAAAGTTTTCGACATTCCTCAGAGAAGTTTGCCGGTGTATCTCAATGAAGGCTCCCGATATTCCTCAGTGATATTTGCTGATTTATCTCTGAAAGTTTTCGACATTCCTCGGAGAAGTTTGCCGGTGTATCTCAATGAAGGCTCCCGATATTCCTCAGTGATATTTGCCGATGTATCTCTGAAAGTTTTCGACATTCCTCAGAGAAGTTTGCCGGTGTATCTCAATGAAGGCTCCCGATATTCCTCAGTGATATTTGCTGATTTATCTCTGAAAGTTTTCGACATTCCTCGGAGAAGTTTGCCGGTGTATCTCAATGAAGGCTCCCGATATTCCTCAGTGATATTTGCCGATGTATCTCTGAAAGTTTTCGACATTCCTCAGAGAAGTTTGCCGGTGTATCTCAATGAAGGCTCCCGATATTCCTCAGTGAAATTTGCTGATGTATCTCTGAAAGTTTTCGACATTCCTCAGAGAAGTTTGCCGGTGTATCTCAATGAAGGCTTTCGATATTCCTCAGAGAAGTTTGCCGGTGTCTCTCAATGAAGGCTCCTGATATTCCTCAGTGATATTTGCCGATGTATCTCTGAAAGTTTTCGACATTCCTCAGAGAAGTTTGCCGGTGTATCTCAATGAAGGCTCCCGATATTCCTCAGTGAAATTTGCTGATGTATCTCTGAAAGTTTTCGACATTCCTCAGAGAAGTTTGCCGGTGTATCTCAATGAAGGCTTTCGATATTTCTCAGAGAAGTTTGCCGGTGTCTCTCAATGAAAGCTCCCGATATTCTTCAGAGAAGTTTGCCGGTGTCTCTCAATGAAGGCTTCCGATCTTCCTCAGTGATATTTGCCGATGTATCTCTGAAAGTTTTCGACATTCCTCAGAGAAGTTTGCCGGTGTATCTCAATGAAGGCTCCCGATATTCCTCAGTGAAATTTGCTGATCTATCTCTGAAAGTTTTCGACATTCCTCAGAGAAGTTTGCCGGTGTATCTCAATGAAGGCTTTCGATATTCCTCAGAGAAGTTTGCCGGTGTCTCTCAATGAAGGCTCCCGATATTCCTCAGAGAAGTTTTCCGGTGTCTCTCAATCAAGGCTCCCGATATTCCTCAGAGAAGTTTGCCGGTGTCTCTCAATGAAGGCTCCCGATATTCCTCAGAGAAGTTTGCCGGTGTCTCTCAATGAAGGCTCCCGATATTCCTCAGAGATGTTTGCCGGTGTCTCTCAATGAAGGCTCCCGATATTCCTCAGAGATGTTTGCCGGTGTCTCTCAATGAAGGCTCCCGATATTCCTCAGAGAAGTTTGCCGGTGTATCTCAATGAAGGCTTTCAATATTCTTCAGAGAAGTTTGCCGGTGTATCTCAACGAAGGCTTTCGATATTCCTCAGTGAAATTTGCTGATGTATCTCTGAAAGTTTTCGATATTCCTCAGAGAAGTTTGCCGGTGTATCTCAATGAAGGCTCCCCGATATTCCTCAGTGAAATTTGCTGATGTATCTCTGAAAGTTTTCGACATTCCTCAGAGAAGTTTGCCGGTGTATCTCAATGAAGGCTCCCGATATTCCTCAGTGATATTTGCTGATTTATCTCTGAAAGTTTTCGACATTCCTCGGAGAAGTTTGCCGGTGTATCTCAATGAAGGCTCCCGATATTCCTCAGTGATATTTGCCGCTGTATCTCTGAAAGTTTTCGACATTCCTCAGAGAAGTTTGCCGGTGTATCTCAATGAAGGCTCCCGATATTCCTCAGTGATATTTGCTGATTTATCTCTGAAAGTTTTCGACATTCCTCGGAGAAGTTTGCCGGTGTATCTCAATGAAGGCTCCCGATATTCCTCAGTGATATTTGCCAATGTATCTCTGAAAGTTTTCGACATTCCTCAGAGAAGTTTGCCGGTGTATCTCAATGAAGGCTCCCGATATTCCTCAGTGAAATTTGCTGATGTATCTCTGAAAGTTTTCGACATTCCTCAGAGAAGTTTGCCGGTGTATCTCAATGAAGGCTTTCGATATTTCTCAGAGAAGTTTGCCGGTGTCTCTCAATGAAAGCTCCCGATATTCTTCAGAGAAGTTTGCCGGTGTCTCTCAATGAAGGCTTCCGATCTTCCTCAGTGATATTTGCCGATGTATCTCTGAAAGTTTTCGACATTCCTCAGAGAAGTTTGCCGGTGTATCTCAATGAAGGCTCCCGATATTCCTCAGTGAAATTTGCTGATGTATCTCTGAAAGTTTTCGACATTCCTCAGAGAAGTTTGCCGGTGTATCTCAATGAAGGCTTTCGATATTCCTCAGAGAAGTTTGCCGGTGTCTCTCAATGAAGGCTCCCGATATTCCTCAGAGAAGTTTGCCGGTGTCTCTCAATGAAGGCTCCCGATATTCCTCAGAGAAGTTTGCCGGTGTCTCTCAATGAAGGCTCCCGATATTCCTCAGAGAAGTTTGCCGGTGTCTCTCAATGAAGGCTCCCGATATTCCTCAGAGAAGTTTGCCGGTGTCTCTCAATGAAGGCTCCCGATATTCCTCAGAGAAGTTTGCCGGTGTCTCTCAATGAAGGCTCCCGATATTCCTCGAGAGAAGTTTGCCGGTGTATCTCAATGAAGGCTCCCGACATTCTTCAGAGAAGTTTGCCGGTGTATCTCAATGAAGGCTTTCGATATTCTTCAGAGAAGTTTGCCGGTGTATGATTGGTGCAGTTATCAATGCCCATGAAGAGAGGTTTCATCAAGATATATCAAGCAATGGGAAAGCGGTACCAAAGCAAATTGAGTCCCGGTATGTTTGATGACCACTGATGGACACTCAAGAGGAATTTACCACAAGCAAAGTATAGCAGAAAATCTTCTGTTACTGTAAAAAAAAAATACATTTTCTTCACCTAGGACTATGCGTAATAATGCGTAATTTGAAGTCAGCATAGAAAGTAAGACCACATTTCGCGATATTTGTGACAAGGAAATCACATTTTATGTAAACCAGTGTAATCCTAGGCGGAGATCACATCCATGGTCCGTTATTCTTCGGCGGATGGGCCCGACAATGTTTGGGCGCTGGCCTGAATTCATAGGTTTGTGATGTGTCGATTTATTAAGTCCAGCGATGGCCCAGAAAATTATTTCAAAGTTAGTTTTTATTAGTATTACGTATTAGCTACATTTTTATAGGAAGTCGATAAAGGGAAGACAAAAAGGACAACACCCTAGAATGTCCATTGGGTTCTGATTCTGCTTCCGCCGATCTGCCGCGCGACGCAGCGGTGGTCATCATTTCCAGGCCCCGTTTGTATGTTTGCCGACGGCGTGGTCTGTCCTCCCAGCAGGCTGGAAGGGAGTCTCTCGGCTCCCACAGGCTCTTCTATCGTAGATCATGATTTCTTCAAAACCATTATTGACAACTATTGTATTTCTCGGAAACTTCAGGATGACATTGCAATTTATTTAAGGCAAGAACAAAATCAACATTTATAAGATACAAGATAGGCAATGAGAGAAGTTTACAGAGAATAGCAAAATATAAATAATATAAATATCAAAATTAGTAATCTCTATAAAAACTATAATAAATACTTTTCTACATAGCTCTTTCCCTATGGGAGCTGCGACCCACAGCTTGCAAATATTGTAGATACTGACATGGATCTAACCTGCTTCTGTCAAGGATTCCCTTAGTCTTGAAACTTTGTCCTAGTAGCTTCGCATCTTTTCTCTTGCGGCGTAAAGAGCGGCTTCGTATCGTCAATAGGGACATCGTCTTCTCATAGGGAAGCCTTGACATTAACACAGCGGTGGAATCCTGGGGCCAGTCTCTGTAAATGTAAATCACAGCATCCAAGGCCTCAAGGTCTCCTCGACGATCTTCAGTTTGTCTTCCCTAATCTACACAGCATCTCCACCAAATGTAATGTAGAAAATTAGGAAAGACAAACTTCAGAATGACACGGCACTTTATTTAAGACAAGAACAAAATCAACATTTATAAGATACAATGAGGGAAGTTTCTAGAGTAGCAAAATTAATATCTGCCTGAAACTATAATAAATACTTTGCTACAATATCTAGAAAAATGTATACTTTCACACTGTAAAAAAAATAAAATTTTGGTTAAGATAATACGAAAATAAATGTGAAGACATTTATTGTCCTTCAAAATCTACGCAGAAATCTACGCCTTCATGTTGGAAGTTTTCGTAACCGAGTTTTATAGTTTGAAAGAAGGTGGATAGATGTCGCATGGGTTTTAAAGGAGGATATGTTCCTTTATTATTATATATATATATTTTAAGCTTGATTTTAATGCAATGATAAAAGTGATTAATTCAAAACTATTATAGACGCGTATGATTCTTCTAAAAATTAAACCATTTTCTCTTCTACCCTTACTGCAATGAAAAATTAATGGGAGGGCCTGGCTCATCGGTGGGGAACCCTCCCAGCGGTTTCGCTAGGTCAATTTAACTGGCGAAACCGCTGGGAGGGTTCACCACTGATGAGCCAGGCCCCGCAATTAATTTTTCATTACAGTAAGGGCAGTAGAAAATTGCTTAATTTTTAAAAGAATCATACGCGTCTATAATAGTTTCGGAATTCTCATAACAGATGGCGCGCTAATGTATCATAATAAAAATGATTGTTTAAAAGATAGAGAAGGTGAATTGAATAATTCTCGAGAATATAAGGAACCGTCTGCCGAGACGAGAGAACAGCCATCAACAACAGACCACGGCTTTGACCCGTCCTCAATGTAGGACATCGACGAAGTTTTCTGTGGCCGCGAGGTCAACAAACACACAAGTCGGGGACCATCGATCGAATGATGACGTCAGCTACCGCGGGGGTGACGTCATTGCCCAAGTGGGACCGGGATAGCCGAGGGAATCTCTTGGCCGAGAAATCGATCAATCAAGTCAGGGCTTTTCCACACGGCCCTTGTTCTTCACTCAGACACAATGCGCAAAAAGTCAGAGTCCTTGCTACGATGACTTCCTCTAAATGGTCATATCTGATCTTCCTCTCGGCTTGGAGAACAGGCCTATCTGCACCATCCCTTCTGTAGCGTCGGGCGGTGTGCACAAGGAATGTAAGCTGGTGACTTGCTAGAAATTCCTCGTCCAAGTGGAAGAATTACAATCCCTTCCCTATCCCCGATATATCCCCTATCATGAGAGAGGTTTGGAGGGTTGCCCGGTTCTTTCTGGCAAGGGTGGGCACATGCTGATTCCTTCAGTGCGTGAGGACATTATAGACTTGTTATGCTACGAGCCGCCTGTCCCTCTAAGAAGACCCTCTTAGCATACCGTGCTAATTGGGGATCTCAGGCAAAACATGGGAAATCTTTGAATAAAATTT
>CP092867.1:117013204-117104224 GCA_030710605.1 Cordylochernes scorpioides
GGATGGTACTGAAGCTATCTTGTGAAGCTAGTCTTGTTAGTCCATCTTAGACTGGCCAGTCTTCAGATGACATTCAGAGTTTGCCTAAGTTATGGCAAATCCACTGACCCCAGTCTGTGAGACAGTTGGTTGATGGCATGCATAGTTTGAGCATCTATTATTTTTTATTATTTTTTTCTTATCCTTTTATCAGTCTAAATTAGACAAGATCTTGGAGGTAGTGCTCATAAAGAAGTTCAAGAACTTAGTATCTATTATAATGAGGCAGATGTTTTTTTAACATAGAAAAATGTGAAATAATTATGAGAGACAACTTGCCAGAAGGAGTGATGGTTTCTGGAGTCTTTTCTCTGATGTAGTTGTCGTCTTTGTCCGGGTCCTTCTTCTTCACTGGGGTGGATCTGAAGATGTAGGAGGAGATGGTGACTGGGTCACACTCCAGCCCCTTGGTGAACACCACCTCTCCCGTGGGCCTCAGTCCGAACAGTGTCCTCTCCCCTGTGACCAAACAGTCATTAATTTGGATTTGGTCTTGTTACCTTATTTAAGAGAGTTAAATCTGGACAAGTGGACAATGGACAATCCCCTTTTTTATCCAGCAAATAGCTTACAAAGTAGGAACAATTTGGTATTTTAAACAGTAACAGGCAGAGATTTGATACCAGCAGCTGAAAAGACAAGTCCTTATAGCCTTTAATTCAACCCACCCCTGGGGATAAGTGATACCTGTTGAATAAAAGTAGATAATTTTATGGGGATTTAATAAATGGTTGAATTCTAGTGAATTAAAGAGGCTACCCCTATACAAGTGTTCTAAGAAGGAATCACAGACATGAAACCCATTTTGAGAAATGATTTTTTTTTAGCTAGGGAGAGAGCAAGTAGTATTCCTGGATGTGAAGGATCCTTGTGCTTGAGGATCACTGGGAGATCATCCATTGGCCATACAGACAGGACACATCTTGAAGAATGAAAGAGAGGTACACACACCAAGGAAGTATTGGTTCAATAACCTCAAAGAGCGGTCTGGAATTGGAGAATATAAAGAGAAGAATGACAACCATCATGACTGGGTGAAGTAGAATGCGTCTGCCTTTGTCATCAAGACTGGGAACACACTACTCAGTGGCAGGCCAAAATAATTGGCTGCCTCTGACATGAGGGAGAAACGCCATGTGCAGCCGCTTCTAACATGGAGTACAAACGCTGCTCATCCTGTATTCCTGGATTAGGAGCCCTTATAGGGTATTATGAACCAGGCAAGCTGAGCCAGGTTTTTTAGTGACTTGTTACTGCTCCCCCCTCCTCCTTTTTCATCCAAGCTTGGGACCAAAAGGCGGAGTTTGAGGTAAACAGCACCCTCTTCGACAGTCTGTCTGGCAGTGGAATTGCTATCTATAATGATAAGATCCTGGAAAAAATCTCCCTTTTCCACCCTAGACACCTTTCAGTTTACAAATCGGAACTCTCTGCAATAGATACGGCTCTAAAAGACATCAACATCAACTCGCTATGCAAAATAATAATCTACTCTTACTCAAGAGCAGCCATTTATACCCTTCAAAGCTGCTTCTCCAGTCAAGAACCTCTTCTCAAGAGCATCGCTAAGTCTGTAAACCAACTCCCAGCCAACAGCTCTGTCACAGTGCAATGGTTTCCAACTCACGTTGGAATTCCTGGAAATGAGCTGGCAGACTCTCTGGCAAAGGCTGGAGCTCTTGGCCTACCTGAAGACATAGAATCTACCACCCAACTAGACGAAAGAGACCTCCTCCGTACCATCAAAACCCAATGCCTGCAGAAATGGAGTTCTAATGCTGCACATGACTGGTACAGAGCAGGAGGGACAAGCACAGGTTCTGTCCTCCCAAGAGAACAACAGTCTTTGATTTCCATACTTAAGTCTGGTCATCTACGGACAATGACTTTCCAGAATGATTTCAAGGTTTTCTCACTATGTACTAAGTGCAATTCTCAACCTGCAACCCCTAAACACATTATTGACTGTATTGACTCATCCATTGATGAGGTCTACTCTTTCCTGGCAGACAACATCAAAAGTCTCAAGCTTTACAAGCTTGATACCCTAATATGATTGAGTGGAGATAAGAAAGAAGAAGAAGAGGAGAATAAACTCCCTTTGCCAGCCTCAAGCCAGAATGAAAAAGGAAGAGGGGAAGCCGTAACAAGCTCGCTAAAAAAAACCCGGGCTCAGCTGGCCCGGCTGATAGTACCCTATAATGTCTCCTGATCCTGGGATACAGGATGAGTCTTATTCCATATTAGGAGTGGCTGCAAATTATGCCTGTTCCTCATGTCAGAGGCGACCATTTCTTTTGGAGCTAAGTCGGCTTGCTACTGAGTAGTGTTTCCAGTCTTAATGACAAAGGCAGATGCATTCTACTTCACCCAGTCATGATGGTTGTCTCCTTGATACCCTAATATGATTGAGTGGAGATAAGAAAGAAAAAGAGATGAATAGAAATGAGCAGAACTGGGAGAAATTTAGTCACCTGGTGGCTGAGAGGGCGCTGAATGAAGATGAGGTAAGTAGGTTTACAGGGAGTGGTTATTTCAGACAATACTCACCCAGCACAAGCACAGAGGACTCCACCCCTCTACCATACAGTACTGAAATGTCCAGAGCATCTTCTCCCAGAATAAACGACCAATCAGGCTGCCACACAGGGTCATTGTTCAGTGAAGGAATGACATTAATGGGGAAAAAAATAAGAGTTGGTCAATTTTTCACTGAATAGAAATGAATTTCAAAATTGTGAGATAGAAGCAAGTCAGTTAGTGCAGTTGTGGACTGCCAGCAGTAGTATCAGCAGGGTGTGGTGTGGAACCATCAATCCCTATAAAATATAGTTGAGGCTAAAACAAGGTAGGTGTTGGTCAGTGGAGCCCTTTATTCCAAACCAATAGTCCATATAGGAGAATGAAGTGTTTTAAAACCATATGGAGCTCTCTACAGCCTTGATCAGCAGCCCATCTGAAACCTTTGATCCCCAACCTGTATTTGGTTCTAGGTATCCTTATACTGTATCAATCCATAGGTTGGAATGTCGTCAAGAGGGTAATGACACAGACCTACATATTGGCACTATGGGATGATGAGCATATAGTAAAACCTTCCATGGACATCCCATTTATGAGGCAAACTTTTTTTCTAAGGCAAAATGTCAACATTTTAATCAATCAACCTCTACTATATGATGTGGTCTGTCATGGGAGAAGTTCTGATATAACTAAACTAATAGTTAAACAAATCATCTTGCAATAGTGAAGAAGGGCTGCTTGCGCCCGAAAGTTCGAATCGATTATACAAATAAAGAAACTTATCCTTTTTTGAATCTATTCGTTAATATAATTATAAAACTTTGTCTTTATTATAGAATATAATGTAGTAAGAAATATCAACTTTGAAGCATGAAAATATCCACAACTCCAATCTAGAACTAATTGACATTCTCAGAAAAAATGTCATTTACCCTATCTCAAGGTTCCTCAAGAAAAAACAAACTATTAAACACAAATGTTTCTTTTGCACATGAAACAAACTTCCTACTGTCCTTACTGGGATGGAAACTGGTTGGAAGGTTCATTACTGATGAGACAAGCCTTCCCACTATTTTTCATCGTGGTAAGGACAGAAGAATGTTAATTTTATTTGTAAAAAATAAACATCATGCTTAATATAGTTTCATTTCTTATATATGGATGTTATTGCTTTAATTAAAAAAAAAAGGTCATGACTAGAAGCTAACATCATTTTAGAATATTAAATTAAAACATTAATATATTAAGAAAAAGGCATCTGATCATTCAACTAAAGTTGCTGGAGGCCATCTGTCAAAATTAATATCAATTAAAATGAAAGGATTTAAAAACTGGTCTTTCAGGAATCCTGAAAAATCAATGTGTATGTGGTTAGCTTTTCTTTATTAATCAAGAATAGGTATTTGACCAAATCTGGAATTATTAAAAATAGACGATTAATTGATATTTAACACAAAGCAATAACGTGCCATCTATACATATAAAATGAAAGGATTTAAAAGCGCGAATGTTTCTTTTATACATAATACAAACTTCTACTGCCCTTACTGCGATGAAAAAATATATTGGGAGGGGTTCACCGCTGATGAGCTCCCAATATATTTTTTCATCGCAATAAGGGCAGTAGAAGTTTGTATTATGTAAAAAAGAAACATTCATGCTTTTAAATCCTTTCATTTTATATGTATAGATGGCGCGTTATTGCTTTGTGTTAAATATCAATTAATCATCTATTTTTAATAATTCCAGATTTGGTCAAATACCTATTCTTGATTAATATAGAAAAGCTAACCACGTACACATTGATTTTTCAGGATTCCTGAAAGACCAGTTTTTTGGTCATTGAGGTTCAGCTTGCACCATGCTGATGAGGGCTAACAGCCCAAAACACATACGTCATTAGCTTTTCTAGATTAATCAAGAAATGGTATTTGGGCCAATTCTGGAATAATTAAAAAAATTAATGATTAGTTGATATTTATTCTGACAGGTGCACAAGCCATCAGCAACTTTTAGTTGCACGATCAAGAGGAGCCTTTTTCTTAATTTATCCATCTGATCCCAGTACAATTTCACTTTTGTACTATTTTTTCACATTAATATATAATGCACAAATACCTTTTACACTGTTCATTTCATAACTATTTTCATTGTATTGTTTAAAAAGTGAATTCTCCAGAAAGCTATTATAAAATGAATTTATATACATTTTATTTTAAAGAACTAAAAGTGTGATAGTCTTATGATTTATACTTTTACAATTGAAAATAAGTTTACTAATTGAACAGAAGCTGTGCAAGGTGCAAGAGGTGTGCGGAGAATTCAAATAACTACCTTCAACTTTTTGCTCTTTTCATACAGGCCGCTGTTTCTCATCTCCAAGGAAGAGAGCATGCCCAACTTTTGAAATCTGTCCAAAAAAATCATAACTTGAGTTAAAATATCTTCCTTGGTATTTGTTCAGGTATGTAATGACATCCTGGTGTCAATTGGTTCATTTCAATAAACCAAAGTTGAGTGGAGGGCTCTAAATATGTTTCGGCCTACAGAAACAGTAGAACCTCCATGAAAAGACACTTACGCTAGAGGACATCTCTCTATAAAGGACAAATTTCATTGCCAAAATTACCATTTTTACTATTTAGCAACTCTCTGGTAAGAGGACACCTCTCCCTAAAATACAATTTTTCTCTGCAACTAGGTGTCCTTTACAAGGAGGTTCTATTGTATCAGCAGGAAAGTATTGTTGTAGGATAGCCTTTTTAGAGAATCTATGGATGCACACAATCAGGGCTCTGGCACATTTTATAATGCACTTACAGTGAGAGCAATCACTATCATATGGGACCTGTACAATGTGTGCAGTAAAACAACACAAAAGTCTACAGAACTGTCTAGAACACATACAGTAAAACCCTGCTAAAATGAACCTAGGATATAGTAAACCTTCCCATATAACAAACTTAAAATAATCCCATTTTTATTTTATAACACAGTTAACTTTAGCTATAATGAACCATGGCTATAGTAAACCAAAGGTCACTATAGAGAAGTTTTAGTGTAATAGTTTAGAACTTCATATATATATATATACAGCATAACCACACCACAAACTACAATTCAAATCCTGACTCAACTACCAACTCTGATGTAACACTGACTTGGATTCAGCAGGAAGCAACTATCCCTAGGGCTGTACCCACATTCACACAGGTGTTTGGTGGGGTCGATGGACAAATGGTCTAAACCGTTGGTTTTCAACCGCTACGACCCGGGGTTGAATCCCACATTGGGCTCTTTTTTTCTAATTTAATAAAATGTTCCAATGGTTTCCGATTCATGCAAAAGTCCAACTCCATCAGCAAGTGCAAGTAACTAAACGAAGCTCTGGTAAACAAGTGCAAAAATTGAACTGCTTTTCACATGTGTAGACATGTGGTATACTTAGAGTAAAATCAGTCACCAACCTCTACCCACCATGATTATCATGGCCTGTACCACGTGTACTAGGAATAATAATTAAATTTAATTTAATCACACAAGTATTAAAGTGGCAAAACTGATGGAAGGGTTTAGCCAGGCCTTCCAGATCCCAGAGAAGTATGTAAAATCATGCTACAAGATGGCTAGATTGTGTGGTGTGGGGGGAAGGAAGGGAGAGGGCTTGTACCTACGAGTAGCTCTCCAGTGTCTGCCCGCAGGTCCTTAGGATGGAGTCCGGGATGTAGGCCACGGGTCCGGGCACTGAGATGGCTGGGAACATGGTGTGGAAGGCCAGGTGGTCCTGGTCGTAGAATCCTAGGCTGGAGTCCTCAAACTGGACACAGAGCAGCTCCTTGCCTGCACATATCCTCCAGTCACTGCATAGTCAATACATCAGCCTGCCTCACCTTCACTGACACCAAAGTAGCCGTGGATCATGGAGAAGGCACGTAGGGGAAACTTGATTTGGAAAAGTGGCATCAACTGGTACTGGGTGCCTAGGAGGACTTTACCAGGGGACCCTGACACACCACAGCAATTTGGTGCAGTTTTTTATTTGTTATAGTTAGAGGATTTTTTTACAACAGCAGAATGGAAATATGACAAAATAAACTAAGAACATATGAAATTTGTAATGACAAAATATGTGTTTCGGTGAAATTAATGTTTGTAACTGGTACCTTGCCACTGTGAGATATGGCTTGACACACCTACAATTGAAAATACTTTAGGCCAATTACATGGAGTTTTTACAACCAGCAAGTATAAACTTACAAATTCTTAAATTTATAAATGAGGTTTTCTCTTATGAGTATTTTAATTTCTATGATAATGTACAATTATATGGATATTATAATATCCAAACTTATCATTGTCTTATAGATCAAATTCACTGGGCATGCTACAACCAATTTTATTGATTCCTTTTATAATTGTTCTAATTCACATTTTATCTCCCTCTCTAACCTAAATTAATTATATTATGTTTTACCTACTTCACACTGGGGCTGCTATTTTTGTAACAAACTGAATGACTTTTTTTTTTTTACTTATCCTTAAGTACACGTGGTACAGGCCATGATAATCACGGTGGGTAGAATTTGGTGACTGCTTTTACTGTAAGTGCACTCCATGTCTACACATGTGAAAAGCAGTTTGACTTTGCGCTTACAAATGTGCCAAAGCCCCATTTGGTTACTTGCACTCGCTAGTGGGGTTGGACTTTTGCAAGACTCGGGGGCCATTATTGGAGCTTTTTTTTTTTAACTGAAAAAAGTGCCCAATGCGGGAATCGAACCCGGGTCGTAGTGGTCGAAAACTAACGGTTTAGACCATCCTTCAACTGACCCCCTCATTTATTTATTCGATATTCCTTAATCTACCCCACTTGCCCAAAATGTAGCTTGGCACCTGCAGCTCCAGAACACATTTTGGTTTGCATTAGATGCACTAAACAGGACCTTTGGGAGAGGCTGCTGCTTATCATAAAATAGCTCAAGGAGCATGAACTCATGGAATTTGTGTAATCTTTACACAAGGGGATAAGAAACAACAAAAACATATTCCTTAATTAAGTGATGCTTGAATATCTATGAGACTCCAGTAGAAATAAATTTTAAAAAGAATGATAAGTGAAATGAGTTAGAGAATCTCTATACAAAACCATCTGTCTCATATTGTGATCACCTTTATATCAGTTCTTTCTCCCTTGCTTCTCCACACATTACACCTGGCTCCCCATACTTGTCAATTCTTATATAGATCTTATAGGGTCACTTATACAGTGAAACCTTGTTAAAACAGCAGCCTCTTTTATAACTGGCTATAAACATAAGGTAATAAGACCAAATCCAAATAAATAAATAGTGTATGATGTTTCAGTAACAATGCTATAACCGAAACATAACACACTATTTATTTGGATTTGGTCTTATTACCTTGTTTTATAATCTATAATCCAAATTGTGCCATATCAAATGGCTATAAACATAAGGTAATAAGACCAAATCTAAATAAATAAATAGTGTGTGACGTTTCTGTAACAGCGTTGTTACCAAAACGTCACACACTATTTATTTATTTGGATTTGGTCTTATTACCTTGTTTTATAATCTATAATCCAAATTGTGCCATATCAAATGGCTATAAACATAAGGTAATAAGACCAAATCTAAATAAATAGTGTATGATGTTTCAGTAACATTGCTATTACCAAAAAATCACACATTATTTATTTATTTGGGCTTAATACCTTGTGAAAAAAATAGTACAAATGTGAAATTGTACTGGGATAAGGTGGATAAATAAAGAAAAAGGCATCTCCTTATCATGCAACTAAAACTTGCTGATGGCTTGCGCCATCTATTGGAATAAATATCAACTATTTGTTGATTTTTAATTATTCCAGAATTGGCCAATTACCCATTCTTGATTAATCAAAAATCTATATTCCAAATTGTGCATTATCATAACTGGCTATAATATAAAGCTGCCACAAGAGTTTCAAGTACCAATTGTGTCAGCTGTGGCTATGAAAGGGTTAAAATAACATAAAATTTTATTAATGTTGTTGTTCCACTGTATTTGACACCATTCTATCTGCAAGCCAATAACCAAGTATCACATTTGAAGTTCTAGTGGAAATCACTTACATCAGGTCAGACTTTATTAAAGATAGCAGTGGAACCAAGACCAAGTCATTTTAGATTTGGTATCTATATCTCTTTATAAAGTCACTGTCTCCATCAGCAATATGGTAGCCATGGAAAATCCCAGGGCTACAGAAAGAGGGAGCAAACACCATCTTTGTAAAACCAAGCAAGACTTGAACCCACCCAACATATATATGAGAGTGTAGACCATACCATGAGGTAAGTTAACAACATACACAGGTCAATGTTCCTCAACCTACCAGCCAAGGTAAAGACGGCAACTTTCTGCTGATGAAGAATGGCGATGCAATGAGATTTCTGATGGCTGTCAAACAAACACTGTGGTTACAGCTCTGATACATTTACACAGTCTTTATATAGTCTAAGGAGAGATTAATTATTAAAGCAACTACTCCAAATAAATAAATAGGAGCCAAACAATGGGAGCACAGTTTGAAAGTGTTCATCACAGATGAGCCTTCTCAATATATAATTTATCATTCCCCAGAGAATTGAAGAAATATTCATTTCTTGAATTTGATTCATTCATTGTATTTTGTCTTATTACCTTGTGTTTATAATCTATAATCCAAATTGTGCATTATCAAGAAATATTCAGTTTGAAAAAATATATATTTTCACATTAATATACACTCATAGAAAAAACTTAAGGAAGTTGTACCTTTTATCAGGTATATTGGGATTCAGACAATAACTCTGAAAGATATTACAGCTACCTTTATTGAAGACACATCAGATAACCAGGTGTGAACAAAATTGCCTCTGTCTCCTTCAATAAAACAGACTTCAAACAGAGACATCAAAGACTTCCCACCTCCTCAAGTTTTGTCCAGGAGTGTAAGTAACTGGGTATAAAAAGGATCCAATACTGAAGAGTCAGCCTTAGCACCAGCTGAAATAGTATCCATGGATAGGAACCATAATTGCCAATCAGCAAGCTTTAGACCAAAGTCTTCACCATCAATCACTTGAGCATAACAGGATGCAGTCAAGTTTGGGGGCTTCATCTATTTATATCTAATGGCAACTCCGCCTTTGCCGGTCCCAAGCCCGGATGAAAAAGGAGGAGGAGGAGCAGTAACAAGCTCGCTAAAAAACCTGGGCTCAGCTGGCCTGGCTGATAGTACCCTGTAAGAGATTCTGATCGAGGGATACAGGATGAGCAGCGTTTGTACTCCATGTTAGGAGCGGCTGCACATGGCGTCTGTTCCTCATGTCAGAGGCGGCCATTCCTTTTGGAGCTAAGTCAGCCTGCCACTGAGTAGTGCTCCCAGTCTTAATGACAAAGGCAGACACATTCTACTTCTCCCAGATATGATTGAGTGGAGATAAGAAAGAAGAAGATATCTAATGGCTTCACTCTTAAGTTTAATTCTGGTAGGAAGTAAGAGGTGAGTACATCAGGAGTGAAAGTTCTTTCAGAGAAATTTCATATTGGGGCAGGTTGGATTGATCGGAAACAATAAAAAGTTCAAAACAACCTCTTTTTTTTTTCTTCAATGTTTCAGCAAACCACTGCCACCATTTCCAAGAATCTATTAAAAACACAAGGTAATAAATAAGACCAAATCCAAATAAATAGTGTGTGACATTTTGGTAACAAAACATCACTCACTATTTATTTATTTGTATTTGGTCTTATTACCTTGTGTTTCTAATCTATAATCCAAATTGTACCTTTTCAAAAATCGATTGAATAAAGAGATATTTTAGGATATATGGATTGACTGATGTGTGGTATAGATTTACAAAGTCAAAATAAACACTTGAGTGTCGATTTTAAACTTGAACTAGAGAGGGGATCACAACTTTCCACACACTTTAATCCAATTTGGTTTTATTTGCGATATGTTATCATGCTAGAATTGTGTATTTGGGACTTGGTGGTTTATATGTATGTTGGCCTTTGATCCAGTAGAGATTGAGAGGCTGTATAATTAAACCAATTATCAGATAGTGACCTATCCACTATCGAGGATGGGCACCATTTCACACTGTTCTATCAATTCTGATAAGGCACAATTTGGATTATAGATTATAAACACAAGGTAATAAGACCAAATCCAAATAAATAGTGTGTAATGTTTCGGTAACAGCGTTGTTACCATCTTCAGACAAAAGTACTGAAGTCTTTTGTCTGTACTTGACAGTACTTTTGTCTGAAGATGGTAACAATGCTGTTACCGAAACGTCACACACTATTTATTTATTTGGATTTGGTCTTATTACCTTGTATTTTCTATCAATTCTCTTCACCTCTTCCAGACCATTCTATTAAATTATCAAACCAGACCTTCCTTCTTTGATCTCCCTTTATACTTAAAGCCATATCCCTCCAGTATGGGGGATCAATGATATTTTTAATTACATCAAAAGAAACATTTAGCACTAATTATTTTAATTTGATTTTATAAAATGAGGAGATTATGGAATATTTTTATTTTTCTACTCAATTAGAAAAATATTAAAAAACATCAACTTGCTAATAGTATAATCTTAAACAATGCGCTTTTGTTATTGAGCAAAAGGGAAAATCTTCTTAAAGCTCTTAGTTTTTTAAAAATTGTCAATTTTTTATGTAATTACAAATCATGGATATGCATGGACAATATTGTGTCTAATTCATCAATAAATGTTATCCCAAATTTCCTTTTGAATACTTCATTTAGTGTACTCTCCATGTATTTAATGTTCTCCAAACTTCTCTGTTTGTCACCCATATATAGTCAAACACCTTGATAAAGCACAATTTGGATTATAGCTACAAGAAAATAAGACCAAATCCAAAATAATTTAATAGTGTATGACGTTTCGGCAACAGTATTTTATTCTTTTGTCTGATGGTAACAACGCTGTTGCCGAAGCGTCGCACACTATTAAATTATTTTGGATTAGGTCTTATTTTCTTGTATCTATAGTCAAACACCCTTTCAAAGTGGGTTGTTTCACACAATGCGGAAGAAAAAAAAGCTATATTTAACAGATTGATGTAATTTCCACAGCTAGTAAGGATCCCACTCACGCCACAAAGTAGCCAGTGGCCACCTGCAGGACAGGCTCCCGGAAGTTGACTTCCAGTAGCTGGTCAGTGGGCAGGTACCCCACCATCTCCCCGTCCTCATTGAGGAAGGCCTGTGGGGTGAAGACTCGCACCAGGCCATTCAGGCTGCCCACCACCACCACATCTGCCACACCACCAGACCGTTCAGGCTGCCCACCACCACCACATCTGCCACACCACCAGGCCGTTCAGACTGCCCACCACCACCACATCTGCCACACCACCAGGCCGTTCAGGCTGCCCACCACCACCACATCTGCCACACCACCAGGCCGTTCAGGCTGCCCACCACCACCACATCTGCCACACCACCAGGCCGTTCAGGCTGCCCACCACCACCACATCTGCCACACCACCAGGCCGTTCAGGCTGCCCACCACCACCACATCTGCCACACCACCAGGCCGTTCAGGCTGCCCACCACCACCACATCTGCCACACCACCAGGCCGTTCAGGCTGCCCACCACCACCACATCTGCCACACCACCAGACCTTGCCAGCACAACACCACAGCCACTTAAGTCTGGTCATCCACGGACAATGACTTTCCAAAATGGTTGCAAGGTTTTCCCACTATATACTAAGTGCAATTCTTAACCTACAACCCCAAAACACATTATTGACTGTATTGACCCATCCATTAATGAGCTCTACTCTTCCCCCGCAGACACCATCAAAAGTCTCAAACTTTACAAGCTTGACACCCTGATATGATTGAGTGGAGATAAGAAAGAAGAAGACACCAGAGCCAACATGTTCTTTTGCCAGAGAGTTGATAATTTATGATAAGGTACAATTTGGATTATAGATTAGAACTACAAGATAATGAGACCAAATAAATCTAAATAAATAAATAGTGTGTGATCTTTTGGTAACAGTGTTGTTATCATCAAGTATTTTAGTCTTTTGTCTGATAATGGTAACAATTCTGTTACCAAAACATCACACACTTTTTATTTATTTGGATCTGGTCTTATTACCTTGTAGTTCTAATCTATAATCCAAATTGTACCTTATCAAATTGTAATCATATATAGAAGGTCAATATATCTCATGAAGCTATTGATGAATAAACACCATCCCTTACAGTCTATCATCCTCACTATGGTACACTGACAGGACTGGATATGACTGGAGGTAGAACATGGAGGAAATCCTCCAAGCTGTAGCTTATAGAAGGATGGAAGTTCACCAAAGGTTAGGTCCACCACCTAGAGCTGTGGAATATGGAAGCAACAAACTACTGTGGTACTCTCTATCTCTCTCTTGTGAGGGATAGCAGCCAAAGGTAGCCAGTAAATGGACACTGAAGGATGCTAGAGAAGAAGAAAACCAGATATTGAAAAAGGGGTTTGAAGCATTAAAAATAATGGCTGACATGGTAGTAGACAGTACCTGCTTTGCCCCCTTCATGGGCCTCCATCCTGAATGTGGCCAAGGATCCCCGGTCAAACCTCTCATCCTGCCCACATTGGACTGTCCACCAGTCTCTGGCCTTGAACAGGGACATCACAGCGCCTCTGGAACACCTAAACAAACAGAGGTTGATAGGTGATTCTTACTTTATGCAAGAGATAATCATATATTTGTCAGTTAAGGATTATTTGAAAGTAAAGATATCTTCCACAACAGTTTTTTACAGTCATAGAAATAAGTAATTTAGCCTCACAACACACACACACACACTTAGCAAACAATTTAAGATTCTCCAATAGCATTAATGGCTAGATATTTTACCTGTTTGTTTTTCTAGCTATAACAATAGCCTAGGTATAGCCAGGTCCATGTCAAAAATGAGAAGAGGTGGTCTGAGACTGTTCATTTACTCTCTTATTTTTCTATCCCTAACATCGGCCTAGGTAAGTAGACATTGATCACCCATGGACTGAAAATCTCTCCATTTAAATTCTTTTTTCTACTTTCAACAATAGAGAAAGTTTTTAGGTCAATAACAAGGGATATCTACAATGGTTTAACACTCTGAACCCATTTTCTGCTTTCTAATTTAACCACTTCAAACAAGATCCATGTCAACAATGTAAAGTTTGTCAATTTACACCTGAACCTTGTTTCAACAACATCACTTGAAAAAAAAAAACTCTATTTTACTATCATTTAAAAAAATTGGAATTTTAAAATTTTGGGACTTTAGAATTATGATGTCATAATCAAGTTGCTGTGATAAGGGTTTTATATCTCAAAATTAGAATTTATATTTCATTTTAAAATCAAGCAGGCCAAAGAAAAATAATAATGATAAACATATAGAGAAACATTTTATCCAACATTTAGATTTGTCCCATGCAGGATTCACAAATGGTTAAACTCAAGCAATGGAATGGTCCAAACAAGAAGTTTATAATATTACAGAATTGAAATAATGCTGTGCTAGTATTATTTACATATATATGGTTAAATATTTACACGATGGATTAGTAGTGTTTTGTAAATTATTGTACAAATAGTTCTAAACTTAACAAAGTTCTCATAAGATAGAGTATATACACAAAGAGAATTTGGTAATGTTTCAAAGTATCTACATACAATTTGATTAGTCAGAGGGCAAGTTAAAAGAAGATGCTCTGGTGATTCAACATCTAAGCGGCATTCACATGTTGGATCATTGATAACATTCAGTTTGAATAGGAAACTTAAGAAGGGTCCTTTGCCTGTTAAGAATAAAGTAGTGAATTTATCAGAAGAAATGAAATTTGGGACAGCATTTTGGAAAGAATTTCTTGAACAGTTCATTAGATTGAGAAAGATAAAAGGGTTTTTTTGAGTGTTCGATCTGTGAGAGAATTTGTCATATTATACTTTGTTTGTGATAATTCAAGATAATCGGACAGTAAAGGAGTTTTCGCTAGTATATGTGTGATGTAAGAAGATGAAGTCCTATAAGCATGAATGCATCTAATAAGAATTTGATATTGTATAGAATTCAACTTGGATCTTTTTGCTGCAGTGATAAAAGGAAACCAAATATTTGATGCATAGCTTATTGTAGAGCATATCATAGCTTTATATAAGATCAATCTACGCCGAGTATCAATGCCCAAGTACGTGCACATAATGAGAATAATATATTCTTAAGTTTCGTAGCTTTCATAATTATATTGTCAACATGTGTTCCAAAATTAATCTTATTCCTTTGTCTATGATTTTTAAAAATAACTCCCAAAATTTTAACAGTTTCTGATGGTTGAATTATTTTTCCATCAAAATTAATGGGCAATTTTTCATAGTTATGTAGATAGAGTATACCTGTTTTGTTTGGACTTAGTGAAAGTTTTACATTTTCACACCAGGCTTTGATTTTTATTAAACATTTGGTAATTTTGTACTGAAGATCATAGATGTTTGAACTCCATACCACAAATGTCACATCATCCGCGTAAGCAGTTACTCTAGCAACACTTTCGTTAAAAGATAAGAGTTGAAATCATTAAGTAATATATTCCAAAGAATAGGTGAAATAATACCACCCTGGGGACATCCCTTATTTATCTTTCTTATACACTTTACATTAGTATATTTAAACTCTACATTCTGGTCTTCAAAGTAAGAATTAATTATTTTTATAAGTACCGCTGGAAAATTTGCCTTGTCCAATTGTTGGAGAATTGCCGGATGCCATGCGTTGTCGAAAGCTCCGCTGATGTCCACTGTTACTATTGTCGCATTTTCTGTTTCTCTTTTCAGAAGACTTAATTTAGTTATTTCTTGTAAAGCAGAGATTGTTGATTTTTCTTGTGTAAATCCATGTTGAGCAGGATGCATAACATTATTACTATTAATATGATTTAAAAGTTCAATATGAATTAGACTTTCAAAAATTTTACCTAAATTAGAAGACAAGCTTATAGGGAGGTAGGCTCTTTATAATTTTCTTTATTAGGTTTTTTTATAATCATTACTGCTGACTTTCTCCAGGCCTCCGGATAATAATTAAGTCCAATACAAGCATTGAACAATTTTGTTAACACAGGAGATATGCTTTGCCATGGAAACATCATTTATTTCAAAAATAATCACCTGGATAATCTACACATTCTTTCACTGATGGACAAGCTGCTTATACTCTTGCTTGTTTTCTACTTCTAACAATGGGCCAGGTAGCAAAGTCTCTATCAACAATGGGTACTCATGGTTAGAGACTCTTGCTTTTTCTCTACTTCTAACAATGGGCCAGGTAGCTAAGTCTCTATCAACAATGGGTACTCATGGTTAGATATTCTTGCTTGTTCTCTACTTCTAACAATGGGCCAGGTAGCTAAGTCTCTATCAACAATGGGAACTCATGGTTAGATATTCTTGCTTGTTTTCTACTTCTAACAATGGGCCAGGTAGCTAAGTCTCTATCAACAATGGGTACTCATGGTTAGAGACTCTTGCTTTTTCTCTACTTCTAACAATGGGCCAGGTAGCTAAGTCTATCAACAATGGGAACTCATGGTTAGATATTCTTGCTTGTTCTCTACTTCTAACAATGGGCCAGGTAGCAAAGTCTCTATCAACAATGGGTACTCATGGTTAGAGACTCTTGCTTTTTCTCTACTTCTAACAATGGGCCAGGTAGCTAAGTCTCTATCAACAATGGGAACTCATGGTTAGATATTCTTGCTTGTTCTCTACTTCTAACAATGGGCCAGGTAGCTAAGTCTCAATCAACAATGGGTACTCATGGTTAGAGACTCTTGCTTTTTCTCTACTTCTAACAATGGGCCAGGTAGCTAAGTCTCTATCAACAATGGGAACTCATGGTTAGATATTCTTGCTTGTTTTCTACTTCTAACAATGGGCCAGGTAGCAAAGTCTCTATCAACAATGGGTACTCATGGTTAGAGATTCTTGCTTGTTTCTATTTTTAACAATGGGCCAGGCAGCTAAGTCTCTATCAACAATGGGTACTCATGGTTAGATATTCTTGCTTGTTCTCTACTTCTAACAATGGGCCAGGTAGCTAAGTCTCTATCAACAATGGAACTCATGGTTAGATATTCTTGCTTGTTTTCTACTTCTAACAATGGGCCAGGTAGCTAAGTCTCTATCAACAATGGGTACTCATGGTTAGAGACTCTTGCTTTTTCTCTACTTCTAACAATGGGCCAAGGTAGCAAAGTCTCTATCAACAATGGGTACTCATGGTTAGATATTCTTGCTTGTTTTCTACTTCTAACAATGGGCCAGGTAGCTAAGTCTCTATCAACAATGGGTACTCATGGTTAGAGACTCTTGCTTTTTCTCTACTTCTAACAATGGGCCAGGTAGCTAAGTCTCTATCAATAATGGGTACTCATGGTTAGAGACTCTTGCTTGTTTTCTATTTTTAACAATGGGCCAGGCAGCTAAGTCTCTATCAATAATGGGTACTCATGGTTAGAGATTCTTGCTTGTTTTCTATTTTTAACAATGGGCCAGGCAGCTAAGTCTCTATCAACAATGGGTACTCATGGTTAGAGACTCTTGCTTGTTTTCTATTTTTAACAATGGGCCAGGCAGCTAAGTCTCTATCAATAATGGGTACTCATGGTTAGAGATTCTTGCTTGTTTTCTATTTTTAACAATGGGCCAGGCAGCTAAGTCTCTATCAACAATGGGTACTCATGGTTAGAGACTCTTCATTTTTCTCTACTTCTAACAATGCGCCAGGTAGCTAATTCTCTATCAACAATGGGTACTCATGGTTAGATATTCTTGCTTGTTTTCTACTTCTAACAATGGGCCAGGTAGCTAAGTCCTCTATCAACAATGGGTACTCATGGTTAGAGACTCTTGCTTGTTTTCTATTTCTAACAATGGCCTAGGTAGCTAAGTCTCTATCAACAGTGGGTGCCCATGGTTTGAGACTCTTGCTTGTTTTCTACTTCTAACAATGGCCTAGGTAGCTAAGTCTGTGACAACAATGGGTACCCATAGATTGAGACTCTTGCTTGTTTTCTACTTCCTACAATGGCCTAAGTAGCTAAGTCTGTAACAACAATGGGTACCCATGGTTTGAGTCTCTTGCTTGTTTTCTACTTCTGGTAATGGCCCAGGTAGTAGGTCTGTGACAACAATGGGTACCCATAGATTGAGACTCTTGCTTGTTTTCTACTTCCTACAATGGCCTAAGTAGCTAAATCTGTAACAACAATGGGTACCCATGGTTTGAGTCTCTTGCTTGTTTTCTACTTCCTACAATGGCCTAAGTAGCTAAGTCTGTGTCAACAATGGGAACCCATAGTTTGAGACTCTTGCTTGTTTTCTACTTCTAACAATGGCCTAGATAGATTTAGATTCGATCCCGGGTTGTAGTGATCGAAAATCAATGGTTATAGACCACCCTTCCACCGAACCCCTCATTTTATATTATAATAAAGAACAATATACTACACGTGACAATTGGAAATTGTTAAATGTTTTTTTATGTGTACATGTGACAATTTAGGCTGGGGGAAAAAATGGAAGTTTAACTGTGACTTGTGTATTCTGCTGTTAAAATATGGTAATATCTTAAATTTTGTACATAGTTTGAGATAAGTTTTTATAATATTATCCTAATTGATAAATGCTTCAATCTACCAAGCAGAAACATTGGTAGGGAGGAGGATGAAGAAAGTGAAGATAAGTATGACAAAGCATATTCTTATTTCCCAAATTTCAAATTTGGGTGTATTTCTTTTTATATATTTTGAACTCATAAACCTGTTTTTAAGAGATCAATTACTGAGAATTTGATGTTCAAAATTTATGGAATCCAGGGTATATCGTTGTCATTTTGGATATATAATTATGATATTTTGGTTCCAAGTAAATATTCAAGTAAAAGAGAATGTGTCATAGCGAGAGAAGGTGTGTAATAAATATAATTTGATTTTATTTCGGAGTTATTTAGAGAAAAAAAAAAGGCAAATTGTTATTGATTAAACAATTGAATGTTCAGACATATAAGTATATATCGTTATTCTAATAGAAATTTGACAATTAAATTTCGTATATTTTTTACTTACGATTCAAATATAGTCCCGATAGGATCCTTTTATGTTTGAAAATCTGTGTGTGTGAAAACCCATTTATAATTAACAATGTAAAATCAATTATTGAACAATAAGTTCGATACATTTGTTTTCAAACTTTGTATCTTAGCAACCAAAACAATATACTACTCTGTGTTTACCTTTTGTTTGACTATATATATATTTTTTTTACCATTAAAAGTTATATCTTTACAAACGTCACAAATATATACGCATCTATTTCAAAACTAAAAATTAAAATCCCTTTAAATATATCGTTCATCAAATCTTGAATATTTTCAATAATGAAACCATTAGCTTTTCTTTTTTTTTTTACAATATTCATCCAATTTTGTTTCTTAGAATAATATTTTTTTTTAATTACACACGCATATTATAAAAAAAAACTAATGTATTTATCTACCTATTTTGTATTTTAGGGGCATCAAAAAATCTCTGAAAGTAAAATTACTAGAATCAAGTAATAAGCCAACTTAAGGATAATTTCTTTGATTATATATTTAAAATATTGCTCATTAAGGATAAGGTACAAGTTGGATTATAGATAAGAATTACAAGGTAACAAGACCAAATCCACACAAGTGATAGTTATTTATAAGATGGCAGAGCGCCATCAAGTGTAACCAAAAGTTGATACAACTTATTCCATGATATTTGGCTAACCCATTTGCTTGATAAACGGGTTTTTTCCTTTTTTAACCATGATATCTTTCGATTCCTTCTATAAATCAAGAAAAGCCAACCACGAACTCGTTTAGAGCTGTTGACCCTCGTCAGCGTGGTGAGGCTGTACCTCAATGACCAAAATTGTTCAAAGAGTCTTCCTGAGAAATAAAGAAATAGGAATTTAAGGTCAAATTTGCGTAAATTCGCTGTTCACGTGAAAAATAAAAAAATAGTTTTAAAAGTCAAGTGTTGATATTAAAAAAAATTAAAAGCGCCATCTAGTGGAACAAAAATCATTATATGAATTTGGCCTTGTTACCTTACTATTACTAACTGTGCGTAACCCGAACTCGTGGAACATGCAGAAATCGCAAATTATTGAGTTAGTCTTCAAAATTATTATCTCGTTGTTGCGGCGGACATCCTGCTAATTAGATTTTTCCATGCAGGTTTGATTTCAGGGAGGTTCCCTTATGTTTTTACATTAGGTGTGTTGCCATCAAGGATGGTAGCGGTCTGGAATTTATGGAGGTGATAATATGTGTTACGCAAACTTTGACTTTAATCATCATCGATGCTACGTCACTATGACGTCACTACTTCCAACTTCTACCTTTCAACCTTTCAGTTATGTTTACCGCTAACTTGTCTTAACAATATATGTAAATGGAACAAGTCGTTCCTTAAATAAATATATATTTGTTTATATCTAAAGGGATGTACTCGTAACTACAACATACGTGAGTACCATAACAACCAGAAATCCTCAAAAAGAATAATCGTATTTTGCTAAGCCTATATCAATTTGGTAGCAGAGCGTGGTTTTGGGCGCGCGAATTGGACTAACCGCCAATTGATCCATTTAAATCAAAAAGAAATTAAATAATTGGACTAACCGCCAATTTAGAAATAAAAAGTTGAATGAAAATGGACACATATAACTTAGCAAAAATCGAACAGTTAACAGAAAACAACTATACAACGTGGTCCATGAAAATGGAAGCAATTCTAGATTCAAAAGATCTCTTCGAGGACGTAATTGTAATGACGAGCCAGACTTTACAAAAAATAAACTAGAATATGATATTTGGAAGAAAAAGAATCGGGAAGCATACAGCCTAATAATATTGTCACTTTCGGATGACTTAACAATCATCTTTCGAGGCGATAAAAGGGCCAAAAGAATTTGGTACGACATAAAGAAAAGGTTTGAAGGATCTCTAGAAAATAAAAGGATAGACCTAATGTTGGATCTGTAGAGTCTCAAGGCCAGGACCTCCTACATCTAGATGACTAAATTCCATCATTTGACTTATATATACGAATATAACGCTCGCCAAATACTTACATCAACATGTACAATAACCAAATTTACACTCAGATATACACTCGATATTGTACGACGAACACAGAGACCCATATAAATAATCAAAATATGTAGTTTGTTCCAGGATGAAATTTTGGGACGTAAGATACGCTCTTTCATTACATCATACACGGTAAATATTGTATACACTCGGATTAACATTTGTCTTGTAATTGAGCATCGATTGTAAAGACATTTATATCTTGATCTCCTTTAGCTTATAAAAAAAATTCAGGTGTATACATATTCACCGTTTATGATAAGGCAATGAACCTCTCATATTACACTCAACATCTATAACATACGCACCAAGGTTTATGTGTGATATGTGGTTTTATATAGACATTAGTACACATTATAATTTACCGCATCAACTTTTATTTGACAAAGAAAGGGATTAAAAATAAAAATATAAAACAAATCGTATTTACTATGACATGACATAATTAGGTAAAAATATAATTCTATAACGCCATACTCAAAGGTGATCTTGCTTGGGCAAGATAATCTAACTATTAAGACATGGATAAGTCCCTCTCTCGATATGAACTCGCTATAAATGACGAGACGTCTTTATCAAAAAATCCTTTATACCTATCATGACTTCGTCATGTTTCTATATATATATCTTTATAATAAAATCTAGATTAAGACTTACCTAAACACCTCGGCTACCTACTTCTCGCCCGATGAGAAATCTGATCTGCCCCTCTCGAAAGCCTGGTCAATACTGAATGGTCCTTGGTCCAGCCCCCCAAATTCTAGCCCCCTATCCCTTTTTTCCAGCGCCCTCAATCCCTAACTCCCACAGAATAATAAATCTTGAATATACTAAATTCTCGAAATATTAAATAGAAAAAATAATATTATTATAGTTAAAATTTAAGGAATAAAAATAATATTTTATTAGAAAAATATTATGAATTAGAAATATTCTAGCTCAGCTTATGAAAGATCAATTTAACATAAATATTAACCAAAATTCAGAATTTATCTGTCTTATTGAGAGAAAATATTATTTTATTAAAATTTTATTTTTAAGGAAAATTATGAATTAGAAATATTCTTACACGGCTTATGAAAGATCAATTTAAACTAAATATTAACCAAAATTCAGAATTTATCTGTCTTATTGAGAGATAAATTTAAATTAACAATGGAATTAAAATCCAATTTAGGATGCTACCCCTCTGAGAGACTTATATGCTAATTTCTCCTTTAAGAAATCCCAAGAATATTAATAAATGGTCCCCATCTATCAAAATGTCATGTCACAGGTTATATATATACAAGAATTAAAAGGGAGGTTTTACAAAGGCGCATGCTGGATGTCCGTTTCTTCTTGTTGAGGTGGCTTCTCCACTGTCCGTCGGCTTTCTGCTTATGTTGTGGTTGGACTCCTGCTTCTGTTTTCGTCGGGCTTCTGACTACTTAATCAGGGGCCGATATCATCCTCCTACAGTAGATCTTGGAATCGTGTCCAGGGCTGTGCCTCCCTTGATATATCTTAGTATTCACGTCCAGGGCTGCGTCTCCCCCCCCCGGCTTGGTCTTTGAACCACCGTCGGCCATTGCCGTGGGACATCCATCTGTACACCAAACACTTTCGGCGAGACTCTGCGTGTATGTACATAGGATGTAAAAGAATGTTTACATCTTTGTTGGGTCTGTTTGGTGAAATGTGACCCAACAATTCCTCCCCTGCCAGAGTGAAAGAATGAGTTTATTTCAATTCATATCTGATCAAATATTCCATGGGAAATATGAAATTGGGAGAAATGTATTCTTTTACGATACCACTATGCAATCACTGACACTCCGGCAAAGGGGGAACAGATGGGCCATGGAACCTGGGGCAGGTTAATTCATCGTGATTACAGAAGGAAGTTCTACCCTACCATTCTATGGGCAATGTACTAAGCCCATCCCTTTGCTGTCTGTATTCCAGGGAGTCTTGACCCAGATGTGAGTCGAATCCACACATCCCCGACCGCAGTTCCAGTGGGTGGAGATGGGGTGGTCTATACACAGGTTCTGTGCAAAACAGATTCTTATGCCATTCAGGTTAACATAATAATTATGGGCGCCAAGGAATTGTGTTTGTATGGTAGACATGCCCAATTCCTAAAACACATCTAAAAAAAAAAACTTTATTAGTTCTATACGATACATATGGCAGCGAAGGAATGGCTATACATGTTCAAAATGACAATGATAGTAAAAAAAAATCTAAAGTTGCAACTCCTATCGATGACATTAAAATAATAGTGTAAAACAGAAACGAAAAAAATATATACATATTAGAGCTGCACGAATACGATGCATGCAAAAAAAAAAAATATTGGAAAAATATGGATATACGCGATGTTAGATAAAAATAAGAAATATTAAAATGGGTATTTACTATAAGTAAAAAAAATGGTTTGATATATATATATATAATGAATACAAATGAATATATAAATTGTGATTAAAATCTTTATTCGGTACATTTGTCCGAAGATGGTAACAACGCTGCTACCAAAATGTCACACATATCTATGATATGAATCGTGCTTCTACATATACGAATATACATGGATATAATAATGAGAACAAAATATATGATATTTGATATATAAAAATAATAAAACGAATAGATATGCACTGAGGGGTCCAGGTTATCTCACTAGTATCTCAAAACTCGTGTAATATCTAACAAAGATAAAACTTGTCCTTACTAACTTGTCACTGGGAGTGTTTGTCTGGCGTGTTCCCTGCCTCTCTTAATACAAAAAGAAGCCTCTCACAACCAGATTACTTCCAAATTACATTACCTGTGATTGAAATCTCTCCCACCTTTGTCCTTTATTTTAACATGTAGTTTACCCCTACTATACATTGTTTAGCTTATCCATAGAATGTGTACTCATAAACTTTGACCAAAAAAAAAAATCCCTTTAATAAAAAAAATACTCAAACTAATTCTGAAATAATTATGATGGATAGAAACTAGGTCTAACACATATCTTGTGATATATGTCCTTCCACCTGAGTTCTTAGTACCTCTCTGGAAAAGCAAATCTTGTAAAACAAAATAACCCATTGCTCTAGGTCATTTTACCGTCTCAAAACGAAAAAATATTTTATATTCGATCTTCCCAAAAAAAAAATTAATAATTCCTCTTCAAATCTGGACCGCTATATTGGCTTGTTCTGGCAATCTGCTTCAAAAGTTCATTTTGTGTCCTATTAATTTAAAATTTAACCTATCTTATAATGAATTACTCTAAAAAAAAATTCTATATACTAATTGATGTTTAGACTTAAATTCGTTCTAACTAAATGTATGGTAGACTAATAGTCTTTAATTAAGTGAATAACTCTTGCTAGCCTGGGGCGATATAAAACGCAAAGAATCCGGACAGTCCATCTGTCACTTTGCTATCTGGTACCTAAAAATCTGTAGGCGGAATCGCTTTGTCTAATCATAACTTGTTTGTTACATGCTCAATTGTTAACCCTCATTAGAAAACCCCTTTAGGCTTTTACTTATAGACAAGGAGTTACAGGGAATTCGATTTCTCTACCCAGCGCATGTTTTCTAAGCTCGTCCATCGGGGAATTTGTTACAGGCTGCGCAATATATAAAAGAGCTCCCAACGTGCCGATCCTTTCCAACCTCCCGACTGTATCACCCTCATCTCAGTCACGCTCAAAGCGTCGTAAATTACGATGTCAGATCGGTTACCCGAGGTTTTCGTCGCTGTACACTTAGTCTGCGACGTCGGCAACTGGATCCCCCACCTAGCACAAAGTTCACCTGATACCTCTCCGTTCCCCTCTAATGAGGAGGGGACTTGCAGGCTTTTGGCCTGACCGTGACCTTCCACAAATCCCCAGTCTGAGAATCGAGACATGGTCATTGCCTACGATTCTTAGAATTCAAGTTGATATAATGAAATAGAGTAACTGATTACTCTCATAAAAGAAATCAATATTTGCACTCCTCTAAAAGGAGACCTAACAAAGTGGAGCGAATATTTTCTAACAATAGAGTTGTAGTTGTCCTGTTTGAGGCTTCTCGGTCCTAGCAAAATTCGAAATAAAAAAAATCGATCCTATCAAAGTCCTTAACCCTATTCTAATGTATTTTGGGCTCACAATATAATAGTTTTTAACCTTGACACATTCACTAAGATTTCCCATTCATACATTTCATTCGCATCTTGCACATAAACTAAAGTCAAAAAACTGCCATAAACGCCAAAACACTCAATGATCTCTATCAAATAAACCCTAACAATTTCTAAATTCCAGGACTAATGTGAAATCAAATAAAGTTTTCTAATTAAAACAAAGTGGAGACTAAAGCCCTATTAATTTAAACTAATGCCTCATACAAACTCTATATAAAAGTTATCTATACGTGGATAAACATTATTTATATTTAAACAAATTAACAAAATTGATTGTTAACAATCAAATGCTGAAATCTAACCTAACACTTTAACTGTGTGTCTCACAATTTGAAAATCTTCTTATCTTGACACTTGGTGTCTAAACAAATGAATCATCAAACTAGCACTTAAATGGAGCGAACTGAACTTCAAGTATTTACCTCATTGCCAATATATGATAGGTCTACAAGTGTTTTGCCAACGCTTCTTCTTTCTCTGCTATTCAGTTAAACTCTTTCTTTGGACTTATAGGGATTTTGGTACCCAGCTCGTTCTGAAGTTTAACAACAGAGGTTACTTGTTGCTCTATCAATTCTTAGATTGTAACTGCATTACATACTCTCATTAGAAACCCCCTTTAGACTATGACTTAAAAAACAAGGAGTTATAGGGACTTTTTACCCAGCACATGTTTCAAGTCTTTCCACAGAGAATTGGTTACAAGCACAGCAGATATCTAAAGCATCTAAGTTTCCTAATTAATCTTGAAGTTGAACCATTATTCATAACCTTCAATAAAAAATTAAAACAAATATACTGTCGAACCCAGGTGTTAAATTACCACATGCTATTAATACAGAATAGCCCTTCAATAAAAAAAAAACTGAAATTTCTTTAAGACCACAATCTAGGGCCTTTAACTCACGTTCTAACACATTTTACTATGATCAAAGTTCAACTAGCTCTAGTACACTTCCTATAAGTCAAATCATTGGCAACCTGAACACGATCTGCACTCGGTGGGTTTCTTGACCCTGGTCGAACGGCGTACTCCAGTGCCGCCAGCATTGCCACCAATGACTCTATTAACTATCTCTAGCGGGTTTCTCAAGATTGTCGTCTCTTGTGGTCCCTCTGGTTCTACTGTTGGATAAGATTGTAACATAACAATAAAAGAAACTAACATTTTCCTACATCGTATCCTGACAGGTTGTACAAGCTCTTCAATGGTGTGTCATATTAAAACAAGGTTGTGAGACAACTCTTAATCATATACTATACTAAAGTGAGGCTGAGCCAATTCTACACTAGGAGAACACGAAAACCCAAGATGTCGTTCTTGCAGCGAGCATGGGGCCCTATCACAACCCCGAAGTACAAGGACAGACTGCCTAAGGTCTTGTGACCGACTAGTAAGCAGCGGGATGCCGTTTCTCGTGTTGAGGGAGCGATGTCAGTAGGACAGAGTTTCCTGGTATTCCCTCTTATCTGGCACGACCGGTCGGGGTAAACAGTGGCGTCACGTGAAAGGAGGAAACATCTGATTCCCCCCCTCTTGTTCTAACTGCTGGGTCGATTTGGCTCATGTAAATAGTAACTCTTATTTTACATCTAAAATCTCTCATATAGCTCATTAAATAAAACGGTGTAAAACGGTGTACTATATAAGGATGAGGTTATGGCAATTTCTCTAAATGACACATTAACACTGAAACAGATTGTGAAAATCTTTAAAAATGGCAACAAACACTATAGCAAGGTTGTGAGGGCGATATGCTGCACAAAGGCAATGTTGAGACAAATAACATACAAACACTGAAACATGGTGTTAAAGCTCCTTTCAACACTTAACACTAGAACACACGTTATAATAAAAAAAACTGCAAACTGTTTAAAGTTCACCATGACACTAAGACAAAATTGTTAACAAAAATAAAGTAGGAAAAAAAAAACTGGAAGTTTAGAACACACGTTATAGTTTAAAATAAAAAGAAAACTGCAAGCTCTTCAAAGTTCACCATAACACTAAGACATATTTGCTATTTAATATGTAACCTAATATTGTAATTAATAAAGACCTATCTATATTAATTAGTGTATACTGTTGCTGAAACTTAGGTAAATCAGCTTACAATAACCCCCAGTGCATAATATGTATTATTTTAAAAGAAATATTTCTATCGAGGCGATATTGCGGCCGACAGCTACGCTTTACACATTAAGTGTACTTTCTTCTATCAACCTTTATCTACTATTTCAAAACTCTTTATCCTACTTTTTTCAATACTTTCTCTTTCAACATCTTTCTGCATCTTTCTATCTCTTTCTCATCAACATTCAACGCTTTCTCACTTTTTCATCATCTTTCATCATCTTTTCATCATATTTCATCGCCTTTTCATCCCTCTGAAGTCTCTTCGAAACCCGTCATCGGGAATTGGGTCCCGATCTATTATCATTCTTCATTTTGAACCACTCTAGTGGCTATCCCTCCCCTGCCAGTTCTATACGGAAGTCTGACACTCGTTCAGGGCGGGAGCTATCGCAGAATTTCGAGGAAAATTCCAGAGGACCCGTTTCCACCCCTTTTTAATCTCCCCTTCGAGGAGATAAGCTCTTTCTGGGTGTATTGAAACTAACTAGCCATGATGGCCTTCTGGTAGAGATGCTGTTCTCACTTCCTTTACTGTGTATCAGGATGAACTATTAATTATTTCTAGTGTAATAGTATTCCTATAGTCTATCATTTTTTTTTAATCCTTTATGCACACTGGATTAGGTATTTACCTTGCTAATGACAAAGGAAAGCCACTATACTTCGAGCCAGTTAAAACGTAATAAAGTTAGATAAGCAGTTTGTTTCAGCTAAATAGAAAGGGTAGCCTTGTCAAGGGAATTGGGGATATATGCATGTACAAAGTCAGTTGCCCTACAACTCTGTTAAAGTGGGTTACACCTAATTGTTAACATTAAATAATTCTGATTGTCTACATCTGTAATATGCATTGACATGAGTAGCCCTGAAAACTTCAATATAAGATCTTAAATTTTTATGGTGTCACAGGTGAATTCTATGAATGACTGTTTCTTATGCAGCTTCCCTTCTTATTGTTCCTTCCCCCATTCCAGCCCGAACTCCTGTTCGCTGCTTGTTGGCAAAAAATAATTGTTGTCGATTGTTGGCTTATCCCTCTTACACCTTTCATTACATCGTGTAATTTATCCTGACCTGGTTTGATTTAGCGCACCTTCCTATCGGAATTTCGTCAGGGTACAGTGCTGGACATTTAGCATGTATACTTGTGATGTTTTCAAACATCTTGCCTCGTTAAGACATAGCTGCCGCAGTGATTTCAGTGGTATGATGGAGTAGAAACCTAGCTTTAGACACATCTGATCAGATTCGGGTTGGCGCTACTATACCTTGCGTACTTTATTTGGTATGTCTTTTAGTTGGTTTTGTGAGGTCTGAGCGAAAGCCAGGTGCATCGCCTGCAGATGGATGTATATAGAGTAAATCTCTATATATTATAAATGATGCATTTATTTCCGATGATTTCTTTACATAGTACCACAGTGACCCTTCCTTCAGCAGATTCATGTCAAGTGGCTTATACGCTCTGTAGCGTCCATTGGGATATAATGTTTTATATTATTCTTCACTCACGTCCACCTTCGTGAGCATCATAGTCCTATTATATAATATAGAGGTTCTACATACAACATCGCATGCTCCGGTGTCCATTGTTCATACCACGCAAGATATCCTTCTTAATCTTCTATGCCTATTCCCGATCTCCCAGAAGTGTAATCCTTGCTACTGGTTACCACTGCCTAATACCACATTCCATAAACTATGAAAGCCGATGTCGAAACGAGTCTTAGGTCTGTTCTCCTGTTATAAGATCCTCCTTTGTTATAGACCTCTGATGTCCAAACAATCTGGAGTTGGTGAAATAGATAAGGGTCTCTAGAAGGGCTTATCAAAACCAGTCAAGTGTAAACATACACGAGGTGCAAGGCTCACTATTATTGTTTATCTAAAGTTATTCGAAACTATACATTTGATAGGTTGCCAGGTTTGCATATTGCATTTAGTTCTGAAAATAATGTTATTAGCTTCCAAGGATGCAAGATGTAATGAAACGATTTCGTCCTTGGCTGGGTTAGGGAAAGAAACAGCGAATTTCACTACTTCCAAAAAAAAAACTTCCTATTAAATTCTGTACATGGATCACCACACGATAAGATCATCATAAGATTGGATACGAAACAACTAAGTAATAAAAATATAAGTACACTAAAAAGATTTTGGCACCATTTGGTTGTCCATATCTACCAAAGATGATTTGTTAATATTCGATGATTATTGTAATCCCCATTACACGGAATAACTGCTTCCCTTGACAAAGGCACACACCCGTCTATCAGAATATATCTTGATGCCCACCTTCCATTGCCTTATAAAGGTCCAGAATTACTAACAAAAACAAGAGCTAAACACTTACTGATCCTAATTTCGTGTAATCTCATCTTGCCTTCTGCTGGCAAATATTTACGGTAACTTAATACTTATTGAGATGTTTTATCTGTCCTCGACCAAGGGGAAATGTTCCAGACGGGAAGGTTTCATGAAATCTTTCTTAAGTTAAAAAAAATTTGCACGTTTATTGCATTTCAAGGTGACCTCATACCAGTGTACACAGGATATTTAAGATCATATATAGTTGGAGATAGTATGGAATGCGAGTCGGTTGCCTGGCGCGTCCTTTTAGCCGCCATTTTGGAATTTCGCTGTGATTGTATTTCGGCCTGTAATCATCTGTAGTAAACTATGCCATATCTAAAATTATGATCCTATTCAACGTTTCGATGAAGCAAGCAAATCTATACGCCTTCCTAAGATATCGGGGTTAAGTTTTAAACGAAGATGCATATTCATATAAGGTTAATAAAATAATCAAAATACTGTTTTATTATTTAGTATGCGTTTCCAGGGATCTATAACGGTTGTTACCAAAAAGAAAAATTGATCACTACACAAAATAAAGGCTAAGGAAGAGAATTTCGGGAAGGTATATTTAAACTTGTTTACGATCGATATTCGGAGCGAACACTTAGACCTGGACATTCTGTTCATATATAGACATAAAATTAAAATAAGCAATCATAATATCGAATAAAAGAATGAAATACTAGCATGCTATTAAACCTTTAGGATGAGATCACCAGACAATACAGGAAAACAATGATTGAAAACGTTTATAAATTAATTAAGTCCATGAACTATATGCATTAGTTAAGAGGATAAATGCCCCAGATCATTATATTGAAACGTTAAATACCATATAGATAAGAGAGGACAAAAGGCACAATCTGGCAAAATCAACAAAAAAAAAATGTGCCTCCATATCTATCGAGTGGAAAATTTAGTGTTGGATAAATTACTTGAAATAAATCGTTAAGCCTTGGTTTACAAATTATAAGTCATGTTGAACCTATAAAGAAATAATGGTGAAGAATTAAGAAGGGATGGAACATTTCAAGCGTGAAGCCTTAAATACAGAAATATGTCTGGAGATCTTAATAAAATTAAACAAATCCATAGGCACCTATGTGTATATACAACCACTCTATAGAGTAAATATACACGCGTCATCGACCGCCATATTGAAAATTTTACCGTGATTCGGTCGTCACGCAAACATCGTGAATTATAGCATATCGAGAATAAATTGGCAATTCAACAATCTAAAGGAGCGAGCTAAGCTATACGCTTGTCTACAATATCGGGGTTAGATTTTAAAAGAAAATCGTATATTCGCATAAAATTGACAAAAAATAAAATCAAATACTGCGCATGACACTGTACCTTAGTCAAGAGAATGAATGCTTTAAACGAAATGTTGAATAGTACACACAATATTTAGTCATTTTGTAAAATCAAACTACTAAGGCCATAAAGGCGTTTCTCCTTCCCATACCCAAGAGATTGAAATAAAATATGGAGGTTGTCCCTGGATACATCATATCTATTCAATGCCTGATTAAAAAAAATATCAATAAGTGTGCATGTCCGATTGCAAAAGGAGATTAAAAATAAATACATAATGCAGATTCATCTAAAGTTGCTAAGATATAATTACATAAACGATGTCAATAAATACTGCTGCATCACTTTACAAAATGTAAGATGAAATAAGTGGAATACAAAATTAAATAATCAAAGCTAAAGACCCGAGAATAGATAAATTAAATACATAAGATTATATAGTAAAACGAACATTATGTCTAAACATAAAAAAAAAATGCAAAATACTTCGAGGTAAGTGTTGTCTTGGTTAGCAAGAAATCGGCAAATCGCAAGATGACAAAAAATAAAATGACAAGCGAAATTATTAGGATAAATAAAGATTTAAAATATATAGAAATAAGGGAAAAAAAATCAGTATGAAATAACTTGAAAAAAAAATAAATCAAAGGATTAATTGCGAGCCTATTTGAGGTCAACTTAACCGCGTGACAATGTACGTTTTTCCTTCAAACTAGATAAGAAAAACAAAGGTCTTCAATCTTTGTGTTTACATTGATAAAGCTCGACATTGGAAAGATAAGAGAAGACCAGGTGTACTATGTCAATATCAAAGTTCAAAACATCTCCAGATTTATCAAGTGGAACCAATTTGCAAAAAGAAATAATTAAATATTAAATCTATTAAACCTTGAAATAAGTCGTATTGACCTACTAATAAAAAAAAAATATCGGTGAGAAACTAACGGAGATGGAAGATTTCAGGCATGAAGCCTTAAATATAGAAAATACAAAAAAATTGAAATTAATAAATCGTACGTCGATGCATAAAAAAAATAAATGCCTTGAACTATTATCTAGATAACGTTAAATATTACAAAATTAAGGAATAGCTAGGAGGGTGTTCTAATAAAATTCAAAATATCTTTAGTCATATTGAGTGGAAATTCTTTAGGACGGAATATAATTGAAAATTATTAAGCTGTTGTAAAAGAAAATAAGCTTCATTTATCTTATAATAAAGAAGGCAATGATGAAAGACAAAGGAAGATAGAATATTCAAGACGGGAAAAAACCTACCCGCAAAAGCGGGGAGGACAGTAAGACCAACCTTTCAAGTCGAGAGCTGGCAGCGGACTGTCCCTATTGTTTTCTCACTTTCCAGCTAAAGTCTGTACATGTGTTTTTCCACATGTCCTTCCCCCCTCGAAAACATCTTGCATGCACATCTGTTGTTTTTCACGTCAATCATCCCCCCTCTCTCCAGATGTGGACGCTACCTCAGCTTGTCAATCAAAAGACATCCCTTGAGATTCTAAATTTGGAGCTCGTGGGAAATTCTCAGGTTTCTGAGAAAACAATATTTCTAGGCTTAAGTTAGCGTCCCTAAGTTTCATTATCTATACAAAAGAAGGAATCATTTCGCCAATATTCGAAACTTATATAAAAAAAATGGTACACTTTAACTTAAGACGCTTCTGTAGATTTGAAAATTGAAAGGTTAGAACAATATATATATGCTAAGCTCAAAACAAATTACAACACAAAGAGACAATTGCACACAAAAGAAAAAAAAACGCGTCGTGAATAACGTATTTTCCAAAAAAAAAAAATAAAGCTTCATCAAAAACCAATGATAAGCAAAAAAAATAAGGGTCACCTCTTTTATCGAGTGAAACTGAGAAATAAAAAGCTCGTGGGTTTCTATTTAAGCCTAACGTATTTCTTTTATATACTAACAATTATCCAGTGAAATTCATAAAAATTGTAAAAGGGCGGCATGAGTAACGTATTTTTAAAAAAATAAAGCTTTTATCAAAAACCAATGATAAGCAGAAAATTGCTAACAGTTATCCAGCGAAAATTCATAAAATTGACAAAAGGCGGCATGAATAACGTATTTTTAAAAAAATAAAGCTTTTATCAAAAACCAATGATAAGCAAAAAAATAACGGTCACTTCTTCTATCGAGTGAAACTGAGAAATAAAAAAGCTCGTGGGTTTCTATTTAAGCCTAACGTATTTCTTTTATATACTAACAATTATCCAGTGAAATTCATAAAATTGTAAAAGGGCGGCATGAGTAAACGTATTTTTTAAAAAAATAAAGCTTTTATCAAAAACCAATGATAAGCAGAAAATTGCTAACAGTTATCCAGCGAAAATTCATAAAATTGACAAAAGGCGGCATGAATAACGTATTTTAAAAAAAAATAAGGCTTTTATCAAAAACCTATGATAAGCAGAAATTGCTGGCGGCATGAATAACGTATTTTTTTAAAAAATAAAGCTTTTATCAAAAACCAATGATAAGCAAAAATTGTATGTACACTAGACATAATGTTAAAATAACAATAAAACTGTTAAAATTATTGTCTATACTAAAGCATAAAGTGCCTTTCTCGATTCGTGAAATTGAATGGTTAAAAAAATAACGGTCACTTCTTTTATCGAGTGAATCTGAGAAATAAAAAAGCTCGTGGGTTTCTATTTAAGCCTAACGTATTTCTTTTATATACTAACAATTATCCAGAGAAAATTCATAAAATTGTAAAAGGCGGCATGAGTAACGTATTTAAAAAAAATAAAGCTTTTATCAAAAACCAATGATAAGCAAAAATTGTATGTACACTAGACATAATGTTAAAAAATAACAATAAAACTGTTAAATTATTGTCTATACTAAAGCATAAAGTACCTTTCTCGATTCGTGAAATTGAATCGTTAAAAAATTAACGGTCACTTCTTTTATCGAGTGAAACTGAGAAATAAAAAACTCGTGGGTTTCTATTTAAGCCTAACGTATTTCTTTTATATGGCATGCATTTTCATATTTTAAACTTGAGTAAATTTTTTTTTTAAATTAAAATATGCAATGATACCTAATTTCTTAATCTCAGGGATTCGCAGGCCTACTTCTTGCAAATTTAAATTTTATTAAATTTGAGTTTTCGGAAGACTTCGGCCCCACGTTAAGTGGCGCTAATTGTAGAGTCTCAAGGCCAGGACCTCCTACATCTAGATGACTAAATTCCATCCTTTGACTTATATATACGAATATAACGCTCGCCAAATACTTACATCAACATGTACAATAACCAAATTTACACTCAGATATACACTCGATATTGTACGACGAACACAGAGACCCATATAAATAATCAAAATATGTAGTTTGTTCCAGGATGAAATTTTGGGACGTAAGATACGCTCTTACATTACATCATACACGGTAAATATTGTATACACTCGGATTAACATTTGTCTTGTAATTGAGCATCGATTGTAAAGACATTTATATCTTGATCTCCTTTAGCTTATAAAAAAATTCAGGTGTATACATATTCACCGTTTATGATAAGGCAATGAACCTCTCATAATACACTCAACATCTATAACATACGCACCAAGGTTTATGTGTGATATGTGGTTTTATATAGACATTAGTACACATTATAATTTACCGCATCAACTTTTATTTGACAAAGAAAGGGATTAAAAATAAAAATATAAAACAAATCGTATTTACTATGACATGACATAATTAGGTAAAATATAATTCTATAACGCCACACTCAAAGGTGATCTTGCTTGGGCAAGATAATCTAACTATTAAGACATGGATAAGTCCCTCTCTCGATATGAACTCGCTATAAATGACGAGACGTCTTTATAAAAAAATCCTTTTATACCTATCATGACTTCGTCATGTTTCTATATATATATCTTTATAATAAAATCTAGATTAAGACTTACCTAAACACCTCGGCTACCTACTTCTCGCCCGATGAGAAATCTGATCTGCCCCTCTCGAAAGCCTGGTCAATACTGAATGGTCCTTGGTCCAGCCCCCCAAATTCTAGCCCCCTATCCCTTTTTTCCAGCGCCCTCAATCCCTAACTCCCACAGAATAATAAATCTTGAATATACTAAATTCTCGAAATATTAAATAGAAAAAATAATATTATTATAGTTAAAATTTAAGGAATAAAAATAATATTTTATTAGAAAAATATTATGAATTAGAAATATTCTAGCTCAGCTTATGAAAGATCAATTTAACATAAATATTAACCAAAATTCAGAATTTATCTGTCTTATTGAGAGAAAATATTATTTTATTAAAATTTTATTTTTAAGGAAAATTATGAATTAGAAATATTCTTACACGGCTTATGAAAGATCAATTTAAACTAAATATTAACCAAAATTCAGAATTTATCTGTCTTATTGAGAGATAAATTTAAATTAACAATTGTATTAAAATCCAATTTAGGATGCTACCACTCTGAGAGACTTATATGCTAATTTCTCCTTTAAGAAATCCCAAGAATATTAATAAATGGTTCCCATCTATCAAAATGTCATGTCACAGGTTATATATATACAAGAATTAAAAGGGAGGTTTTACAAAGGCGCATGCTGGATGTCCGTTTCTTCTTGTTGAGGTGGCTTCTCCACTGTCCGTCGGCTTTCTGCTTATGTTGTGGTTGGACTCCTGCTTCTGTTTTCGTCGGGCTTCTGACTACTTAATCAGGGGCCGATATCATCCTCCTACAGTAGATCTTGGAATCGTGTCCAGGGCTGTGCCTCCCTTGATATATCTTAGTATTCACGTCCAGGGCTGCGTCTCCCCCCCGGCTTGGTCTTTGAACCACCGTCGGCCATTGCCGTGGGACATCCATCTGTACACCAAACACTTTCGGCGAGACTCTGCGTGTATGTACATAGGATGTAAAAGAATGTTTACATCTTTGTTGGGTCTGTTTGGTGAAATGTGACCCAACAGATCTAGCCAGACTAAAATTGAACCCAAATGAAAATGTTAACATGTATATTGTACGAGCACAGAAACTGGCACAAGAGATCACCCAGCTAGGAAAGACTGTAACAGAAAGAGAACTTGTACGATACATTGTTGAAGGACTCACACCTAACTTTGACACGATCGCAGCAGCACTGTCAATAAACAGAGAAATCTCCTTACCAGACTTGAGACAAGCTCTACTGGATTTCGAGAAGAAAAGACAGGACAGAAGCAAAAATCATGAAATGCTTTCAGATCATCAGGCAACCAATTCAAAGAAAAGTCATGCTACATTTGCAAAAGAAAAGGACATTTCAAGAAGGACTGTTGGTTCAACCCTAACAACAAAGGAAATCAAAATAATACAACAAACAAAAATAACATGGCCAGTACAAGGAACTACCATAAAGGACCAAAACAAAACAAAGACACAGCCAGATCAGCAATCCAAGAACGAACGGAGGAACCATCCCAACGAAGAGACTCCACTTCAGAATACGCACTACATGCAAGCACAAGGGAGGAACGCCCGACGACTCAGGACGTGTGGATAATTGATTCTGCGTGCACAAGTCACATGACTTCCCATGGTGAATGGATCGAGCACAAGACGGAGGATAGAAGAAGCATACAAGTGGCGGAAGAAGGGAGACACATCGAATCTGCCTCATCAGGATTAATCCAAGCTACTGTACAAGGTAAGGACAAACTTAACAACGCTGTAACCCTGCATAATGTCCTCCATGTACCACACCTGAAAGGAAATCTAATGTCCATTCCAAGCGTAGTAAGAAGAGGGAACTCTGTTCTTTTGAATTCTGAAGGAGCATACATATACTCTTCTGATGACAAGCTAATAGGAACAGGCAACTTTGATGGTAACATGTACACATTGAACCTATCACGTTTATCTGAAGCAACTCATGTTCCAAACGAACATTGCTTGATTTCAAAGGACAATTCTAGGACTGCATGGCACAGAAGGTTAGGACATCCTAGTAACAACAAATTAGACCTGATTTTGAAGAACAATCTTCTAAAAGGCTTGAACTCTATAAATGGTACCCTTGATCAATGTGATGCTTGCTCCTTGGGAAAAATGACCAAAGTACCCTATGTTCACACAAATAGCAATCAGGAAAGCTACCCCTTTGAAGCCATTTATGTCGATCTCTGTGGTCCAATGAGAATAAACTCCTTGGGCGGAAGTAAATATTTCTTGACCATCGTAGATGGATTTTCTAGGAGAATATTTGTAGAATTTCTCAAAGATAAACTCTCAGCAGCAGAAGTTTTGAAGAAGTTTATTGTAAAGAGAGAAAACGAGCTAAACTCAAAACTAAAACGACTTAGAACAGATAACGGAACAGAATTTATCAATAAAAAACCTTGAAACCTTCATAGAATCCAAAGGAATTAAACATGAACTAACTACACCGTACACCCCAAGAAGCAATGGGAGAGTTGAAAGAGCTAACAGAACACTATTAGACAAAGGCCGAACACTTCTTGCAGACTCCCAATTACCCCTGCACTTCTGGGCAGAAGCTGTGAATACAGCTGCATATCTGTACAATCTAACTCCCACAACCAATGACCCAGACACTACCCCTATGGAAAAATGGAAAGGTAAAAAGCCATCCGTCTCTCACATCATGAGATTTGGTTGTGAAGTTTTCTATAAACTCGAGAATCATCAAAGACACAAACTAGAAGCTAAATCTAAGAGAGGAATATTTGTAGGCTATTCAAGATGCAGAAGAGCTTATCGAGTATTTGATATCACAGCGAGAGTCATTCTTGAAACCGCAGACATTCACTTCAGAGAGAACAATAATGTCATCTCGGAAGAAAAACAAAGTGATAATAATACGGACACTGACACATATTTCTTCATTCAGGAGGATGAACAACTGGACAATCATGTTCTATCAGATGTTGATATTGAAGAGCCAGCACCAGATACCATGATCAACAGACAGACAGAGTCAAGTGAATCAGACAGACCACAAAGAACTCGAACAATACCTAAAAGATTCGATGACTACGTTCTGACTACGAATGAAACCATTCCGAAAGACTATGATGAAGCCATCGCATGCGAAGAAAAGAAACATTGGGAGAACGCAATGCTTGAGGAAATACAGAACATGTACTCGCATCAAGTATGGGAACTGGTACCTAGACCTGTAAACGCTAAAGTTGTCAAAAGTAAATGGGTGTTCAAAATATCTAAAGACGAAGAAAACAAAACTTACAAAGCTAGACTTGTTGCAATGGGATACAACCAAATCCCAGGAAGAGATTACAACGAAAGTTTCAGCCCTGTAATTAAAAATGCGACCCTCAGGACTATTTTGTCAATGGCAGCAACAAAAGATTCAGTCATCAAACTATTTGATGTGAAAGCAGCCTATCTAAATGGAAACATTGAAAACACAATATTCATGGAACAACCTGCTGGATTTGTTCAAGACAGAAACAAAGTTTGCAAACTCAACAAAAGTATTTACGGTCTACCTCAATCCGGAAGATCGTGGTATGAGAAATTCAGTCAAGTACTTCATGACTGTGGACTGGAAAAATTTAAATCTGATCCTTGCCTATTTAAATGGAAGAATGAAGACAAATACTTCTATGTAGGGATATATGTTGATGACTTTATCACTGTCTCAGATTCTGAAGCTACCTCAAACAGATTCATCAATAAATTGAGGCATCACCTGGAAATAAAGGATGTAACATGTAAAGGCATGTTTTTGGGAATCAAGATCATACAAGACAAGGAGGGAATTTCGCTACAGCAAAGCCACTATGTACAACAAATATTGCAGAAATATGGAATGGAAAATTGTAAGGAAGTTCCAACACCAGGTTCCAAAGAAATCAATTTGGACAATCATATTGAAGATGACAATTGTGATCAGCACACTTACCAAGAAGCCCTTGGAATGCTAATGTTTCTAGCTGTTAACACCAGACCCGACATCGCTTACATCACTAGCAAACTTTCACAGTACTCCAGACAACCAAAACAGATGCACTGGACAGCAATCAAAAGAGTGATGAGATACCTACGAGGAACAATTGACCTAGGAGTGAAATTTGAAAGAGGGAATACTGGAATCCTGAAGTCCTACACCGATGCCAGCTGGTCGACCACTCATGATGGAAAATCCTACGGCGGATATGTATTGAAGCTCGGCGAAGCAACTATAGACTGGAAAAGTAGTAAACAACCACTCGTCGCCCTCTCCACAATGGAAGCGGAAATGATAGCTGCTTGTGAAAGCTGCTGTCAAATCAAGTGGATAATAAACCTGTTACGAGAGCTGGAAGAATGGAATTTCATGGAAAAAACAACTGCGATCTATACAGACAGTCAGTCATTGATCAACTGGATCTCCAGCCCTAAACAAAGCAGTCGCTGTAGACATATCAACAGAAAGTACCACTTCTTGAGAGACTGTTATGAATCCAGAGACATCAGCCTTCTGTACAAGCCATCTCAGGACCTGGAGACGGATATCTTCACAAAGGACCTATCCCGAGACCAGATGAAGAAACACCTGGAGAGCCTCAGCATCGTGGGAATAAAGCCAAAGTAAGGAGGGAATTGTTACGCAAACTTTGACTTTAATCATCATCGATGCTACGTCACTATGACGTCACTACTTCCAACTTCTACCTTTCAACCTTTCAGTTATGTTTACCGCTAACTTGTCTTAACAATATATGTAAATGGAACAAGTCGTTCCTTAAATAAATATATATTTGTTTATATCTAAAGGGATGTACTCGTAACTACAACATACGTGAGTACCATAACAACCAGAAATCCTCAAAAAGAATAATTGTATTTTGCTAAGCCTATATCAATATGGACAATACAAAGCCATGTCCTGTTGTAGAGGCCACTTTTGGGGCCTCCACAAAGTCACCCACAGAATCAAGGGAAAGCAGGTGGACAATGAAGTGGACTTCGAGAATTCTTCTCTGTAAAAAACCAGCCCATCTCTTCACCTCCTTTTTTATTTCTAGTTTTTTTTGTAAATAACTAGATATAAACTATAATAAATTTTCTTTTATTTTAAATAAGCAGCTATTTTGGGCTTTCTATTTTTTTAATTAATATTTTTAAATTAATATTTCGAAAGATAATTTTTTATTATAATTTTATTTATTTTAAATGTCTTTCTTATCACAGATAAAGATTTATTTTAATTTTTTTTAATTTTTGTTTGGTCACCCTGGGAGAAAAAAGTTAGTGGCAAGCAAGTTTTTTGGGGGGGAGCTGGTCAGGGGGAGATAAGATAGTAGGGGGAAGCTCGTTAAAATGTAGTTCTAAAAGTTTTTTGGGGGGGAGCTGGTTAGGGGGAGATAAGATAGTAGGGGGAAGCTCGTTAAAATGTAGTTCTAAAAGTTTTTGGGGAGGGGTTTCCAGCCTTCCAACAAAAAAGGCACTAAAGTTAAGTATTTTCTTTTTATAATGATTTTTTTTAAACAGGTATATATATGTAAACTTTCCCACTCAATCGTCATTGCATATTTATTTATTTTCTTATCTTTGTGTTTTTATTTTGGTCAAAAGAGATAAATAAATATATAATGTAAATTTAACCAGAGTTTATGTCCTTCCTTTTTTAACCCCAGTGCGTGCAGGATACACGCAAACTATATATCTTTTTTTTATAGCAGGATGTGTTATTTTTGTGAACTCCCTGAGAAAGAAAGAGGCTCATGGATATCTGACAATAGCGTCAGATATTCCGCTCATCAATGACGCCTTCAACGTGGTGCCGATCAGTTCCATTATGGCCACGAAAGGTTCACGGTAAAATAGCGCCCTGCTGCTTGAAACATGTAACATGTAAAATCCTGTCTAAAGCATAAAACTAATAGATAAATGTGTGCAAGTTGGAGGCTACGGAAAATCCAGTAAAGAATGGGAAAGTCCACGAGGCGGCCAACCACGTGGAGAACGGATCCCGCCATTTTCTTTTTTAAGGTAAGATTTGATACATTTGTGGTGGTGCCTTTTTTTTTTTTTTAATATTAGATAAACGAGCCATATTTTTTTTTAATTAAGCCAAATAATATGCTAGAAGGCCGCAGTTGTCCACTTACATTTTAGTTTTAAAATTTACAGTAATGCCAAATTTATATTTAAAACTATTTGTACTATGTGTAAAAAGATTTTCGCATAAAAATAGAACGTCGTTTTTAGCCTATTGTGTAACATCATATTAAATATTTTTAAATTAATACAATTGAACATTGGAAATCATTGGGATTAGGCGTTCGACGTCAAATTTTACATATAGCAATTATAAGTAGTGGCTTAAAAATATGTACAGTCAGCACTTTCGCCTCTAAATGTACATCCTGCAGAATCTATTAAACTTGATGTATTGGTCTTTATTGCAAGCAGCTTATTTGTATCGGTCAGGTAAAGTTGGTTTTCTTCCCTTGGATCAGAAGTTAATGGACATTTTATCAGAAGGTGTTCAGGGGTTTGTTGTTAGTTTCCACAAGTGCATGCAAGTGAACCAATTTTGCCAATTCTAAACAAATATGTGTCTGTTGGGTCAAGTTTTCCATTAAACAAAACCCAACAAAGATGTAAACATTCATTTACATCATATAAACATATATATATACGCAGCGTCTCGCCGAAGTGTTTGTTGCCTAGGTGGAGAACTCCCAACGATGGCCGACGATGCTCTAAAGGCCCCCTTCCCTGACGCAGGGCCTCTCTTGGAAGGATGTACAAAAAGCAGACACCTGAAGACACCAGACTTCCATGCCAAAAGCAGATGCCTGGTGGCGGAGGGAAGACACGGGTGACATCCAGAGACATCCGTGCTGAGAACTGCTGTACCATATGTACATATATTGCTGTACCATATGTACATATATTCCCCTCATTTCTTTTTGGTAGTAGGTGACCTAAGAAAAACAATGTGTCATATAAACATGTAAATCAATAATTTTTATATACTCGGGATATATATATATATATATATTAATTAATTCCTAAAGGAATTAATTTTTAGGGATTAATTTGTTTTATCCAATATACAATTTTCTTTCTCGCGCGGCAACACGGGAAATTGGGGGCGTGGTCATGGGGGACGTGCGTGTTTTCTTCCGACGAATGAAGATGCCCATTGATCACGTGGGTGTTTGCTCGCGACGAATCAAAATGCCAGCCAATAAAGGCTTTGGCATGATCAACGAATGGAAATGAAGAAAGGCTAGGATAAAAAGGGCCCGTTTTTGGCTAAAGGGAGAGAGAAAAATTCGCTCAGTGACAGAGTATAGAGCCGGACAGTCCGCCCTGAGACGTGGAGGAGACCAGACCTTACCGCCCGTTCCGAGAGAAGGTAAGCACCGCCACCATGGCCCAACTCCCCTTTATAGTTTTCCAGTAGAAGCAGAACTATTTAGATTTTTGAATGGGCCCTAAAAGGGCTTTAGATGATAATTTAAAGTAATGTTAGTATTTTTAGTACCTTATCCCGTTAGAATAGATGGAGATCTATGTTTTCCTATTATGCAACGAAGAATTTGTAACCTTAAGTCACCTCTACCTAATTACTATGTAAATAGCATGCCCCGCTAGTATAAGATGTCCCCAAAATTTTTATTCTTGCCTAATAAATATCTACATATACATTTTCTTAGTCAGAGAGTTTCGTTTCCTTCTTTATACAATTTCATTCCCTAGTTTTATGGTAATTACCCCCACCTTATTATCAAATCCCACATAATATGGACCACCAACTCTGATGGAGTAGAGTTGTGTACTGTGTGTTTACTGTGGCATGTTGACACAGTAACAGTTGCAAAAATACGACTTTATCATGGCTGTTTTGAGGGTATATATATATCTGTTAAGTTTTAATAATACTTGTATCCTCACGTGAAGAATCTGTCTTTCCCCACTGTTTGAACAAGATATAGTATGATTCTTACCTACTTGAAGGGAATGTTGTTAATAATCAAGTCTCCCATAAACTGCTGGCCATGTACACTGTAGTGAATGTCTGTGTTTCAGTATGTTCCATCATTGACTATCATTGTATTGTTCGTTGATTTAAAAAGGTTAATATGGCCCATGTTGTCTTAAACTCATTGGGTTGTTCTCTTTATAATTTTATTGAAGACCTTTGTTTTAGATACATTATGATTATTAATGTCAATAGTATAAGTCTATAGTTTGCTTGTCCTTTATTTATTAGATTTTGGTGTAATCTTCATAAATAGAGTCCTTCCCATATATCCAGATGGTGACATACTTATCGCATCTTGTTGAATCTTTACTATAGAAATTAGGATTAATGTATGCCTGCATGTACAATCAAACTTTCTACCAATAAAATCTGAATCTGGTACCTCATGATATCTGGTCTGAAATATTGACTTCCACTTGTTATACTTCAACAGGAGTGTTAATTAGGTCTTCTATATTCAGGATATCTTAGTTTTTTTTGTGTGTAATAACATGTTCATCTTTATCTGAGATCTCCCAGGGTCGTTGTGTGATCTCAAGGAGCGTGACACTGAAATTTTGGGCGCGACACGGACCCGAGTCCGACCCGTTCCAGCGTCTGGATTTCTCTTTTGGGAGAATGGACCACTATTAAGTCTATAGTTCATTTGCCTTATAGTTTATTCTGTTGGACTCTAGTATAATCTTTACAAGTGGGGTCTCTTCCATATATATATATCCAGATAGCAAACTAACTCCAATATCTTAACCTCTGCGAAATCTCTGTGAGAAATGATAAACTTCGAGGTTGCGTATCATTTTCCTTTCCCGCTTAATAAGGCTCAAGCTTTCGGATATGGTGATCCTTTATGGGAATAACGCATTGGTAGTGGATCGTTAGTAACTATATATATTTATCTAATGTATTTACATCTTTATAAAAATTTCCATAAAGGAACTATTAACATCTTGTTATATGCTAAGTATAGACTATTTACATATCTCTAAACTAAGGAAAAACTATAATATAATAATTTAGCTTATGAAAAATTAGAATTAGCTATGGAACATGGTTAATGAAACAAGAATTACTGTATCAGATATGAGGAAGTGTACGTTTAATTGCTATCATTTCTATTTATGGATCTAGTGCGCCCATCCATTCTATCTATTATTTGTATGTCGGGTTCCGCCTATATACATACTGTTGTATTGGTTGCATTCCATCAAGTATATTATTTGACTATTGTCTATGTAATTTGGATTATAAACGCCTTATTATGAATCTGTTTTTTTACAGTTGATCTATAGAAATTATAGAGATCTGTTGCTATAGTTTCCTCTATGAAATAGCTACCAGCGTCTTCAGTAGGTGGCTAAATCGTTAGAAGGCGATTCTCTTAAAGGAATGGTTGAAACAACGAGGGAGGCAGAAAAAGGGGCCGCCATTTTTTTTTTTTTGGAAGAAGAAGCAGGAGGGAGAATGGATGTAAGTTGAAACCCCTGAGACCTTGGACCCCTACATTCCAGAGACTTCGTTAACACCCGACTCTATACACATTCCAAGAAGGGCCTGTCAACGGGGTCCCTCCCCGCCGCGGGGCCTCTCTTGGAGGGTCCCTCCCACGCCTTGTTTAGTTGAAAGTTTTTACTTAGAGTTGAGTAGCCCTCAAAAATCCATTCTGTATAATATATATATATATATATATATATATATATATATATATATATATATATATATATATATATATATATATATATTATCTGATACTCCTTTCCTCAAGTATAACCTTAGCTGTCTAAGTCCTATACTTGTCTATTTCTGTGTCACACTTTAACCCGAAGATGGTAGGGGAGTTGTTGTCAAATGTTACACTTACAGATTTCTTTACAAGAGACTTTTACTAAGGCACAATATGCATTTCGAGGATGGTGGTGACATTGTCGTCGAAAGTTTACTCTCGTAAATTTTAATAAGGAAATTGTACTAAGTCACTCCTTACATGCTCCGTTCTCGTAGGTCTAAAATAGGGAACGCGACAGTTGGACCCCTACATTCCAGAGACTTCGTTAACACCCGACTCTATACACATTCCAGGAAGGGCGCCTCAACGTGGTCCCTCCCCGCCGCGGGGCCTCTCTTGGAGGGTCCCTCCCACGCCTTCTTTAGTTGAAAGTTTTTACTTAGAGTTGAGTAGTCCTCAAAAATCCATTCTGTATAATATATATATATATATATATATATATATTATCTGATACTCCTTTCCTCAAGTATAACCTTAGCTGTTTAAGTCCTATACTTGTCTATTTCTGTGTCACACTTTAACCCGAAGATGGTAGGGGAGATTTTGTCAAAATGTTACACTTACAGATTTTTTTTTTAAGGGACTTTTACTAAGGCACAATATGCATTTCGAGGATGGTGGTGACATTGTTGTCGAAAGTTTATGCTAGTAAATTTTAATAAGGAAATTGTACTAAGTCACTCCCTACATGTTCCGTTCTCGTAGGTCTAAAATAGGGAACGCGACAGTGGCGCCCAACGTGGGGCTCGAATTTAGTATATATTTTCATCTTGAATACTTTAGAAATATATACCTAATGAAAAACCATACTATTTAATTATTTAATTAATAAAATTGGTGAAGTAATTCACACCCTGAGTTAAGAGTCTATATCTAAAGTGACTTACAAAAATTTCCAGTTGTCTTACTTAAGGAATGTCATGTTGTCGCCTTGTGATTTTCCGTTAATTTTAAGAGCTATTCATAGCGTCCTTTCAGTTTTCTAACCGCACCTACTGATGTGATTTTAAATCGTGAATTTTAATTTATGCTTCCTGTTTCACTAGCAATTTTATCAGGCAATGAAAGTTAAGTTGAGGCAATGTCTACCGCATCACTCGCCGCTGTTTTCCTCTTTACGATTTACTTTATTTGTGACAAAGCCTTTATTATCGTTGATTTCTGATATCAAAGTAAAAACGTTTATGGTGATGAGTATCTTTTGTTCAGGTCTCATCAAGCTTTCGGGCTTATCCATCCTTCTACAAGGGAAACATATGCAATATATCAAGAAAACATAACGCCGCCTGAAGCTAAAACTATTGTGATTCTATGTACATATATACATATATATATATACACTAGGATGTTTTTTTGCACATAGTTTGTTTTCTTAAGATATATCTTTTTTTTATTTGGTAAAGGTGCTTATGCATATTCTACTATCGTTTACTATAATCTACGAACTGTCTTATAGGTTAGAAATTTTATTATTTAAGTAGTTTTATATTAGTTATTGGCTATTACATATAAGTTACTTATATTACTGTCGATATTTAGCTGGTGCTAGGACATATAGTGTTATATGTTTCGGGCAAAAATCTATCCTCTATTAATGCTATTGTGTTTCTCGAATAATAAAGAATCAATTATAAGCCTTTGGTATTTGCCGTTTATGTTATAGTGTTGTCTTCTAGGTTCTCCTAATGCGAAAGTGTGGCCTGTTTCTTTGCAGTGTAGGAAGCTTTAGAGATCTATTGTCTTGATTAATAACGTTGCGTCTATGTTCATGTATTCTATTGATGTCTCTCCTTCCTGTCTCCATCACGTACTTGGCTTAGCAGTTGTTGCACCATATGGAATATATTGCCTTTTATGTCTGTTTGGTTAGTGAGTTTTATGATATTAGGATTATTTAGATAATGGGTTTTAATGGTGGAGCCTATGTTAGGGGAATTACTGTAATATGTTTAGATGCCGAAGTTTCTCAAGTGGTTGGCTATTGCTATAGGTGTTTGTGAGTATGGAATGTAACATATCGCCCTATAGATATTTGTGGTTCTGTTTATTGGGTTATTGATTGTTATACCTTTTGTGGAAGTGTTTTAATATAAAGGTGGTTGGGTATCCTGCTTTCTGGACATTTCTTAAATTGTTATGTGTTCCAATCATTTCTAAATTCTGTTGCGAGCACCATTGATTACAATTTTATCTTATTTTAATTTATTTTCTTCAATTGTTTTATACAGTATGGGGGATGAGGCTGGATTTCCATGGTTCAAATTTAGAACGGTAATCAATGTGTTACAATAGTCTACTGAAATGATTTAGAATTTTTCTCTATCATAGCCCTGATATGATTTCTCACAGCAGAGGTGAGTCCTGTTAATTATTGACGACTACAAATTTCTTAACTTTATTTTTATAGCGCTTTCAAGTTATGCTGGCCTGCATCCAGATTGGGGCTGGCACTGTAAGAGATAGTTAATCGATTTTTCTCCAGCACATAGCGGATTGGGAGAATGACAAATATATGAGCTTTAAGATAAAAGTAGAAATGGAGGACCAATTAGCGTACCCGTGAAGAGAGAAGTTTGATCACCATCTCTTCGTGAAATTTTTTTTTAAATTGAAATCAGTGATGGGTAGAAATCTGGTTTTAACATTCCAATGGCAGAATCTCAAGGAATAGATATGGTAACCAGCTTGCGCGAGCACCTTTAATCACTGTGGAGATATCTATTGACTTATGACAACTACCTGGGATAATCTTTAAATATATTCAAAGAAAAGGAGATGACTGAAGCTTGTGTCTACATGACAGCTGAGATATCCCGAGGCACGCGTGGACAGCGTTAATTTGGTGACAAGGCAGCAAAAAGCCACCTGTGTTAGAGACGGGATCTATCTAATATTTGGGGGTATAAGGGACAGGAGAGTTTATCGAGGCTCGACTTGATACTAATATATAATGAGGAGGTTAGCGAAATGAGGATCTCCAGCGCGAAGTAATATCACCTGAAGGCTGTGAAGGAGGGAGAATGAAGTCGGGACAACCCGAGCAAGGATATTACATTGAATGCAATTCGGAACCTGTAGGCGTGAGGCGACGTCGTGATTGGTTAGAAGGCTAGATGCGCGAGGAAGGGCGGCCCCCTTTGACGTCGTTTTCTGCCAAGTTAGATCACTGGATGCCGATAGATCGCTAAAAGGGTGTGTGCACCACATGGAAATTGTCATTGAAGATGTGCCAGCACGACGAGAAAGAAGATCTAGGACGAGATGACGTTTCCTAAATTTGACACACATAAGATGCTACGCCTGGACAGTAGATGGGGCAGTGAAGTCCATCTAAAATACGGCGCTAATTCCAGAACAAAATGTGTTTAGATTGAGCTGAGGTGACCTCTCCATATCATATATACTCCTGTAAATCCTTAATTGTCCACATACATTTCAACAGTGAATTATACCTGCTGCACACCTATATCTCATGAGCCAGGAATGTAATTATCAGACTGACAGTAATAAGTATTAATAAGAGTTTTCTAACCCAGGAACAAACAAAACCCATGGTATGCAACAAAGTCCTACAAAGTAATTCCCCTACAAGATTCACAGTATATTATCATAACCCAACAGAAAACTCAGTTAAAATCGGTGTCCTAAAGGGCGAAATAACTTTGTCATCTCCCAGCTCAAAATGCAACTGTTATCCCGTAGACAATGATATTATAACCGCATTTTATTCCGTACCAGCATGTTGTAAGAGGGATGAACCCATGGAAATAGAACCTCCAATCACTGCACCTCATACTGTATAAATACAAAAGAAAGGCTTCTGATAACCATCTCTAAGTGACGATGGACTCATACACGTGTTATGGGATCAAGTAAATTGGTGGGATAAATTTCTGGATATTCTACAGTTGTGTATTCATGATTTTGTAATTTGTTAACAATGTGACAGAGGTCATCTAGGATCTCGAACTAAGGTTTATGCCAATAGCCGGGGGGAGAGAGAGAGCGATGGCTGGTTTTCCCCAGCTGGCCCCCGGTCGGGGGTAATTCCGTCACCACGAAATAAGAAAGTCGTAGCTGGGGCAGTTAAATTTAGAAATCGCCGGACCCCTCCCCTTAATTGGCAACGGCCGGACGTGGGAGGGTTTGTTACGGACAGGAAGTGCCCCCCCCCCCCTATTGAAACAAAGTTTGCTGAGGATGTAGCCTATAAAATTGAGGATTTTTTTTTTAAATACACGAGGAGTTTTCGTGAGCTGATTTACCTAGATTTCAGTAACTGTATACACTAATTTATATATATAGGTCTTTATTTGTTATAATATTGGGCTATATTAAATAACAAATATGTATTCTCCTGTTAAGAAACAATTTTTTGTTGACTGCAATCTTGGCCTTAATGCTGATGTATGATATTTAGGAGTTACTTAGTTTTTTTTTTCTTCTCATTTATTAATAACACTTTGTTTTTAGTTATAGGCTGTGATTTAAAGAGTTCCAGCTTTCTTTTATTTTTCTAGCTACGAGTTTGTTTTCTCCTTTTTAGTATTGTAATGAACCTTAAGATTTCATTTTTTTTTATAGTTAACAATTTTTGTCTTAAGTGCCATAGTGAACTTTAAATAGTTTACAGTTCTTCCTTTTATTTTTCTTTTTAACCAAAACGTTTTGTTCTAGTGCTGAGTGACAGTTGAAAAGAACTTTAACACCCTGTTTTAGTGTTTATGTGTCATTATAGAGAGTTTCGCAACCGTGTTTGATATTGGTCCATCATGGGAGAATTCTTACAACATGTTTTAATATTAGAGTGTCGTTTGTCACAACCTCGCTTTAGTGTAGCACGTCGTTGAAGAGAGTTTTCACAACCGTGCCTTAATGTTAGTCCACAGTTAATAGGATTTTTTTTCACAACCTTGTTTTAAATGTTAGTGTCATTTGTAACAACCTTGTCACAACCTCGTTTTAGTGTAGCTCATTGTCGAGAAGAGTTTTCACAACAGTGTCTTGATGTTAGTCCACAGTTAAAAAGAGTCTTCACAACCCTGTTAGGATGTGAGTTAAGGAGTTTTTAGTTACTTCTTATTTTGTGCTACAATTTCGCCCTGCTGTAGAACCAGAGGAACCTCGAGAGACAGCAACCTTAGGAAACCCGCCTGAGGTAGTAAATAGGGCAGATGGTGACAATATTGACGGCCCTGAATTACGCCGTTCAACCAGGGTCAAGAGGCCCACTGAGTGCAAATCATTGTCCAGCTTGCCAATGATTAAACCTATAGAATGTGTACTAGAGTTAGTTAAATTTTGATCATAATATGAGGTGTTAGAATGTGAGTTAAAGGCCCTAGATTGTGGTCTTAAAGAAATTTCAGTTTTTTTTTATTTGGAGAAGCTATTCTGTATTGATAGCAAGTTGTGAATTAAGTTGTGAGTTCAACAGTGTATTTTGTTTCGATTTTTTTTTATTATTGCAGGTTTTGAGCAGTGGTTCAACTTTAAAAAAACAATTAAGGGGCTTAGACGCACCAGACAATTGCTGTGCTTGTAACATATTCGCTACGGGTTGATTCGGATTATGCGCTGGGTTAAAACTAGACACCCTATAACTCCATAGGTCCAGAATACAGTCCAAAGAGAATTTATAATGAGAGTGTGTAAGGCAATTACAGTCTAAGAATTGATGTGATAGGATAGCAAGTCATCTCTGTTGTAAAACTCCAGAACGAGCTGGGTACTGAATGCCCTATAAGTCCAAAGAAAGAGTTTAGCTGAATAGCAGGGAAAGAAGAATGCTAATGATCCTATACGGGAAGCAGCGTTGGCAAAACACTTGTAGAACTATCATATTTTGGCAATGAGGTAAATGCTTGAAGTTCAGTTCGCTCCATTTAAGTGCTAGTCTTGATGATTCGTTTGTTTAGACGCCAAGTGTCAAGATAAGAAGATTTTCAAAATATTAGACACACAGTTAGGGTGGTAGGTTAGATTTCAGAATACAATTGTTGACAATCAACATAGTTTGATTTATTTGTCTGTTTAATTATAAATAATATCTATCTATGAGTAGATAATCTTAGAGAGTTTGTATGAGGCGTTTATTTAAGATAATAGGGCTTTAGTCCCCACTTTGTTTTAATTAGAAAACTTTATTTGATTTCACATTAGTCCTGGAATTTAGCAATTGTTAGGGTTTATTTGATAGAGATAATTGAGTGTTTTGGCGTTTATAACAATTTTTGACTTTAGTTTATGTGCAAGATGCGAATGAAATGTATGAATGGGAAATCTTAGTGAATGAGTCAAGGTTAAAAATAATTATACTGTTAGACCAAAATTACTTTAGAATAGGGCTAGGGAACAAATAGATTCAATTTTAATTTTGATTTCTTTATTTGTTAGGATCGAATGGCCTCACAGGACTGTACAACTCTACTATTAGGAAAGGAATTCGCTCCATTTTGTTAGGTCTCCTCCAATGGGAGTATAAGTTTGATTTCTATTATTAGGGTAATCAATCACCCTATTTCATCATATCAACTTGAATTCTAAGGATCGTAGGCAGTGACCATGTCTCGATTCTCAGACTGGGGTATTTGTGGAAGGCCACGGTCAGGCCAGAAGTCAGCAAATCCCCTCCTCTTTAGAGGAAGCGGAGAGGTACCAGGTGAACTTTGTGCTAGGTGGGGAGATTTTAGTAGCCGATGTCGTGAGCAGGTGCTTAACGACAAACCTCGGGTAACCGATCTGACATCGTAATTTACGACGCTTTAAGCGTGGCTGAGATGAGGATGATTCAGACGGGAGGTTGGGAAGGTTCGGCGCGTTGAAGCTCCTCTATAAATTGCGCAGCTTGGAACCAATCCCCGATAGACAGAAACTTCGAAACATGTGCTGGGTAAATCAGTCCCTATAACTCCTTGATTTTAAGTCATAGTCTAAAGGGGGTTTCTAATGAGAGTTAACAATGAGAGAGCGTGTAAGAGACAAGTTATGATTAGACGACGCGATTCCGTCTACAGATTTTTAGGTACCAGTTAGCAAAGTGACAGATGGACTGTCCAGATTCTTTGCGTTTTATATCGCCCCAGGCTAGCAAAGGTTAATCACCTAATTAAAGACTATCAGTCTACCGTACGTTTAGTTAGAACGAATTTAGGTCTAAATATCAGTTAGTAAGTAGAGATTTTTCTTTTTGTTACGAGAGTAACTCATTATAAGATAAGGTAAATTTTAAATTAGTAGGACTTCTAAATGAACTTCTGAGGCAGATCACCAGAACAAGCCAGTGTAGCTTTCAGATCTAAGAAGGAAGAATTTTTTTTTTTGGAAAGATCGATTCGGCCGTGAAATGGCCTAGAGCAATGAGCTAGTCTTATTTTTTTATTGTAGACATAGAATAGGATATTTTCAGAGAGATGTTAAGAACTCGAGTTGAGGGTAGAAGGTATGAGTACACATTCTATAGATCATCTAAACAATGTATAGTAGGGGTTAACTACATGTTCAGGTAAAGAACAAAGATAGGTCAGATTGTCATCATGATAAGGTGACTTAGAAATAACCTGGTTTGGGAACGTATTGGCTACCATGATCCCCTTCATATATATATCTTCCCTGATTTAAGAGAAGCGGGGAACATGCCAGACAAAACAGTCCCAATGACGAGTTGGTAAGAACAATTTTTAAGATATTCCAAGTAGAATTTGAAATACTAGTGAAATGTCCTAGACCCTCAGTGCACATCTATCCGTTTTATTATCATTATATACTCAATATTACTATATAGCATGTATCATTCCTTTATTATATTCATGTATATTTGTATATGTAGAAATAACGAATAATTAATATGTGTGGCATTTTGGTAACAGCATTGTTACCATCTTCAGACAAATTTACCGAATGAGGATTCTAATCACAATTTATATATTCATCTGTTCCCCATAGTATATCCTATATATATGTATATCAAACCATTCCATTCATACCTATAGTAAACATCCATCTTAAAATTTTTTTTTTATTCTTTTCTCCGCGTATATCTATATTGCCCCACTTTGACATACATAGTATCCGTGCAAATTTAATATGTATATTCACTTGCCACGTTTCTGTTTTACCCTATTATTAGTGTCATTGATAGGAGTTGCAATTTTAGTATTCTTTTTTTATATTACCATTATCATAGTAACCATGTATAGTCATTCCTTGCTGTCATATATATATCATATAGAGTCAATAAAGTTTTTTTTTTTGATATATTTTAGGAATTGTACATATCTATATTAACACACACAATTCCTTGGCGCCCTTAATAATTATGTTTATCTAGGAGGTACTAAGAGTTTGTTTGTATAGAATTGATGCTTAGATCATCCCACACCCCCACCATGAGGACAATGGCTGAGAACATGTGGACTTGACTCACATCTGGGCCAAGACTCCCCGGATTACAGACAGCGAAAGGATGGGCTTAGTACATTGCCCATTAAATGGTAGGGTAGAATTTCCTCCAGTACTTACATTGAGCTAACATGTTCCAGGTTCATGGCCCGCATATTCCTCCTTTGCCCGAGTGTCAGTGATTGCTTGCTGATATCATAAAAGAATGCATTTCCCCCGATTTTCATATTTCTCATAGACTATAAACAGATATGAATTGGAATAAACGCATTCTTTCACTCTGGTGGGGGAGGAATTGTTGGGTCAAGTTTTCCATTAAACAAAACCCAACAAAGATATAAACATTCATTTACATCATATAAACATATATATATACGCAGCGTCTCGCCGAAGTGTTTGTTGCCTAGGTGGAGAACTCCCAACGATGGCCGACGATGCTCTAAAGGCCCCCTTCCCTGACGCAGGGCCTCTCTTGGAAGGATGTACAAAAAGCAGACACCTGAAGACACCAGACTTCCATGCCAAAAGCAGATGCCTGGTGGCGGAGGGAAGACACGGGTGACATCCAGAGACATCCGTGCTGAGAACTGCTGTACCATATGTACATATATTGCTGTACCATATGTACATATATTCCCCTCATTTCTTTTTGGTAGTAGGTGACCTAAGAAAAACAATGTGTCATATAAACATGTAAATCAATAATTTTTATATACTCGGGATATATATATATATATTAATTAATTCCTAAAGGAATTAATTTTTAGGGATTAATTTGTTTTATCCAATATACAATTTTCTTTCTCGCGCGGCAACACGGGAAATTGGGGGCGTGGTCATGGGGGACGTGCGTGTTTTCTTCCGACGAATGAAGATGCCCATTGATCACGTGGGTGTTTGCTCGCGACGAATCAAAATGCCAGCCAATAAAGGCTTTGGCATGATCAACGAATGGAAATGAAGAAAGGCTAGGATAAAAAGGGCCCGTTTTTGGCTAAAGGGAGAGAGAAAAATTCGCTCAGTGACAGAGTATAGAGCCGGACAGTCCGCCCTGAGACGTGGAGGAGACCAGACCTTACCGCCCGTTCCGAGAGAAGGTAAGCACCGCCACCATGGCCCAACTCCCCTTTATAGTTTTCCAGTAGAAGCAGAACTATTTAGATTTTTGAATGGGCCCTAAAAGGGCTTTAGATGATAATTTAAAGTAATGTTAGTATTTTTAGTACCTTATCCCGTTAGAATAGATGGAGATCTATGTTTTCCTATTATGCAACGAAGAATTTGTAACCTTAAGTCACCTCTACCTAATTACTATGTAAATAGCATGCCCCGCTAGTATAAGATGTCCCCAAAATTTTTATTCTTGCCTAATAAATATCTACATATACATTTTCTTAGTCAGAGAGTTTCGTTTCCTTCTTTATACAATTTCATTCCCTAGTTTTATGGTAATTACCCCCACCTTATTATCAAATCCCACATAATATGGACCACCAACTCTGATGGAGTAGAGTTGTGTACTGTGTGTTTACTGTGGCATGTTGACACAGTAACAGTTGCAAAAATACGACTTTATCATGGCTGTTTTGAGGGTATATATATATCTGTTAAGTTTTAATAATACTTGTATCCTCACGTGAAGAATCTGTCTTTCCCCACTGTTTGAACAAGATATAGTATGATTCTTACCTACTTGAAGGGAATGTTGTTAATAATCAAGTCTCCCATAAACTGCTGGCCATGTACACTGTAGTGAATGTCTGTGTTTCAGTATGTTCCATCATTGACTATCATTGTATTGTTCGTTGATTTAAAAAGGTTAATATGGCCCATGTTGTCTTAAACTCATTGGGTTGTTCTCTTTATAATTTTATTGAAGACCTTTGTTTTAGATACATTATGATTATTAATGTCAATAGTATAAGTCTATAGTTTGCTTGTCCTTTATTTATTAGATTTTGGTGTAATCTTCATAAATAGAGTCCTTCCCATATATCCAGATGGTGACATACTTATCGCATCTTGTTGAATCTTTACTATAGAAATTAGGATTAATGTATGCCTGCATGTACAATCAAACTTTCTACCAATAAAATCTGAATCTGGTACCTCATGATATCTGGTCTGAAATATTGACTTCCACTTGTTATACTTCAACAGGAGTGTTAATTAGGTCTTCTATATTCAGGATATCTTAGTTTTTTTTTGTGTGTAATAACATGTTCATCTTTATCTGAGATCTCCCAGGGTCGTTGTGTGATCTCAAGGAGCGTGACACTGAAATTTTGGGCGCGACACGGACCCGAGTCCGACCCGTTCCAGCGTCTGGATTTCTCTTTTGGGAGAATGGACCACTATTAAGTCTATAGTTCATTTGCCTTATAGTTTATTCTGTTGGACTCTAGTATAATCTTTACAAGTGGGGTCTCTTCCATATATATATATATCCAGATAGCAAACTAACTCCAATATCTTAACCTCTGCGAAATCTCTGTGAGAAATGATAAACTTCGAGGTTGCGTATCATTTTCCTTTCCCGCTTAATAAGGCTCAAGCTTTCGGATATGGTGATCCTTTATGGGAATAACGCATTGGTAGTGGATCGTTAGTAACTATATATATTTATCTAATGTATTTACATCTTTATAAAAATTTCCATAAAGGAACTATTAACATCTTGTTATATGCTAAGTATAGACTATTTACATATCTCTAAACTAAGGAAAAACTATAATATAATAATTTAGCTTATGAAATTAGAATTAGCTATGGAACATGGTTAATGAAACAAGAATTACTGTATCAGATATGAGGAAGTGTACGTTTAATTGCTATCATTTCTATTTATGGATCTGGTGCGCCCATCCATTCTATCTATTATTTGTCTGTCGGGTTCCGCCTATATACATACTGTTGTATTGGTTGCATTCCATCAGGTATATTATTTGACTATTGTCTATGTAATTTGGATTATAAACGCCTTATTATGAATCTGTTTTTTTACAGTTGATCTATAGAAATTATAGAGATCTGTTGCTATAGTTTCCTCTATGAAATAGCTACCAGCGTCTTCAGTAGGTGGCTAAATCGTTAGAAGGCGATTCTCTTAAAGGAATGGTTGAAACAACGAGGGAGGCAGAAAAAGGGGCCGCCATTTTTTTTTTTTTTGGAAGAAGAAGCAGGAGGGAGAATGGATGTAAGTTGAAACCCCTGAGACCTTGGACCCCTACATTCCAGAGACTTCGTTAACACCCGACTCTATACACATTCCAAGAAGGGCCTGTCAACGGCGTCCCTCCCCGCCGCGGGGCCTCTCTTGGAGGGTCCCTCCCACGCCTTGTTTAGTTGAAAGTTTTTACTTAGAGTTGAGTAGCCCTCAAAAATCCATTCTGTATAATATATATATATATATATATATATATTATCTGATACTCCTTTCCTCAAGTATAACCTTAGCTGTCTAAGTCCTATACTTGTCTATTTCTGTGTCACACTTTAACCCGAAGATGGTAGGGGAGTTGTTGTCAAATGTTACACTTACAGATTTCTTTACAAGAGACTTTTACTAAGGCACAATATGCATTTCGAGGATGGTGGTGACATTGTCGTCGAAAGTTTACTCTCGTAAATTTTAATAAGGAAATTGTACTAAGTCACTCCTTACATGCTCCGTTCTCGTAGGTCTAAAATAGGGAACGCGACAGTTGGACCCCTACATTCCAGAGACTTCGTTAACACCCGACTCTATACACATTCCAGGAAGGGCCCCTCAACGTGGTCCCTCCCCGCCGCGGGGCCTCTCTTGGAGGGTCCCTCCCACGCCTTCTTTAGTTGAAAGTTTTTACTTAGAGTTGAGTAGTCCTCAAAAATCCATTCTGTATAATATATATATATATATATATATATTATCTGATACTCCTTTCCTCAAGTATAACCTTAGCTGTTTAAGTCCTATACTTGTCTATTTCTGTGTCACACTTTAACCCGAAGATGGTAGGGGAGTTGTTGTCAAAACGTTACACTTACAGATTTTTTTTTAAGGGACTTTTACTAAGGCACAATATGCATTTCGAGGATGGTGGTGACATTGTTGTCGAAAGTTTATGCTAGTAAATTTTAATAAGGAAATTGTACTAAGTCACTCCCTACATGCTCCGTTCTCGTAGGTCTAAAATAGGGAACGCGACATGTCGAGGTCACCATGTGTCCAGTATAAAAATTTTGAACGTTATAGAAGTTGGGTTATAACTTAAAACACTGCATCATTTTGTAATCTATCTTTTAAATCATATATTGTCAACACCAGTAATTTTTTTAGCAAGGTACACCAGTTTAGAATATTTGAAATCTCATTTTTTTTTGTGTTTATTAGTTAACAATCTTAAAAATTCCGTTATACTAGCTGGTAGATAGAAAATTACAAGGAAAAATTTTAGCGGGAAAATGCAAAGAATCTGAGAAACCATGGGAAAGCAAATAAAGATATCAATCAATGTCAAATTCTAGACTTCCTCCCCCGCAAGTTTGATTGACAAGTCGGCGAGACACTAAGGGTTTCAAGAGAACCGCTTTTCCCGCCTACAAGGAAATTTTTAACAAAGACAGGCTAGACCAAGCGTTTGGTGGGAAAGGTACGTTTTTTGAAAGGCTTAGCCTTTAGGCTTGGCACTATGCCTGCCACATATTTCTTCCACTTCTTTTATTTATCTATTCATTTTAATTTAGTATAATATTCTAATAATATGCCAAATATATTTAAAAACAATTTTTGTAAAAGTCATTGGGACAAGATAATATTTATGGATGCCAGTAAAATGTTTTATTACCATTTAGATTACAGTTATGTATAATAATTTATTTTCATCATTTATTTTAATTTACTTCCTTTTTATATATTTTTAAGTTACTTTAGGTCATGCAAACAAGACGTTTGCTCAATTATAGTTTTAGATATAAACGTGTTCCAATTTTTATTTTTAACAGTGTAGATGATCTCTTAAACCGGTCTTGTAATTTATTTTAATGCATGGGAATCTTAAACTGGTATTGTAATTTTCTTTCATTGTCAAGCATAGTAGCGAGTACGCAAAATAGTGTTTTATAATTCTGTAGAATTGTATATTCTCATTTGTAACTCCGTGGAGGGAAATGCGTGGCAACAGTATAGCGTTTATTGACAGAAAAACCTTCTGTGTATAGATTACTAGCCTTTTTTTTTCAGTCACCTTTGATTATATTTTTTGCATGTGTCACGCACATTAAAAATAGTACTGCATATAGTTTTATCTCTCCCATTTATAGGTACATTTATATTTTTATTATTTAGTTATTATCATATTCAATCTAGTAGCGATTTTTAGTGAAATTGTTGTTTCTTTTCTTTAGCTCCAGCCAAAGATCAAATTAATTTTATATATAACCTGTGTCCTTTGGAAATTAATGACTCTATTTCGAAATAAGAACTTAGCAGTTTACTAGATAACGGTTATACAGGTAACTTTAGATAAGCGATAAAAATTTTAAATTTTGCACCTCGTGTGTGTTTACACTTGACTGGTTTTGATAAGCCTTTCCAGAAAAACCTTATCTTCAGGTTGCTTGGCAGCAGAAGCCAGTAACAAAAGAAACTTATAGCATCATAGCAGATATAAAAACTCGTTTCGACATCGGCTTTCGTAGTTTTATGAAATGTGACATTAGGCATTGGTAACCAGTAGCAAAGACTACATTTCTGGGAGGTCGGGAGTAGGCCTTGAAGATTTAGGAGGGTATCTTGCGTAGACTTAAACTATGGATGTTGGAGAATGTAATTTTGCCTACAAATTTGTATATTAAATAGGATTTAAAGATACTTACGAAGGTGGACGTGAGTGAATAACGACATAAAACAATATCCCGATGGACGCCACCGCGCGCAAAACCACGTGGCATGAACCAGTTGAAGAGTGGGTCACTGTGGTAGGACGTGGAGAGAATCATTTGAAATATATGCATCATTTATAAAATATAGATTTAATCTATATACATCCAACTGCAGGCTGATGCACCAATTTCGCTCAGAATTTCCAAGATTGATTAATCGACATGCCGAGTTAATCTACGCGAGATATAGTTGTGCCAACCTGCACCTTCTCAGATGTGTCTAGGCTCGGTTCACCTCTGTCATACCACGGGAAACCACTGCGAGAGCCATGTTTTAACGAAATAAACCTTTAGTACCATAACGATATATATATTTTAGCATGCAATTCCGCAATTTAGTGAGACCTCAATGGGAAAGCGTGCTGAATCAAACCAGGTCAAGTCAATATACATAATATCATCGAAGGTGTAAGAGAAATTAGCCTGCAGTTGATAGTAAAAAAATTTTGAACTACCGCGTAGTGAGCAAACATAATCCCTAGCAGAGCAAATAGGACAATCTAATATAATGATGTCTAATCTATTTTATTTTAGTTAAAAGAAGGTCCAGGCTGGACTAAAGAAAAGAACAATATAGTAGACCCTGATATAAGTAAAATAAAATGCGTGTAAAACAAACCCTTCCCATAGATAGGCACTCTAGGTAAATTAAGAAAGCTGTATAAGAAACAGTCGGTTCATAAAATTTTAATATGTATCAGGAGAGACCAAATTAAGCAGAATTTTTTTTTTGTAGAATTTTTTTTCATGAAACCTTAAAATTTTGAATTTTTTAAGTGTAGTGTGCATATTGTAAGTGTAGACAATCAGTCTTGTTTAATATTAGCAATTAAGTGTAGACTTTGTGATGTGAGCGGTGGCCATAGTCACTGACGTGATGTAGTGTGAAGAGAGTGCATGTATAGAAAGCGTAAGTTCGTAAAACTTTAATATGTATCAGGTGGGACAGATTTAAGCAGAATTTTTTTTTCTTTTATAGAATTTTTTTTTATGAAACCTTAAGTTTTGAAATTCCATGTTAAAATTTTTAAATTTCTCTCTCAATGCATATTGTAAGTATAGACAATCAGTCTTGTTAATATTTGGCAAGTAGGTGTAACCAATTTAGCACAAATATTCAAGTTTAGGGTAAATTTTTTTATTAAGATTAGATTTGAGAGAACAAAATTAAGCAGAATTTTCTTTTATAGAATTTTTTTTTCATGAAACTTTAAATTTTGAATTTTTAAGTGTAGTGTGCCTTTGCAAGTGTAGACTTTGTGATGTGAGCGGTGGCCATAGTCACTGACATGATGTAGTGTGAAGAGAGTGCATGTATAGAAAGCGTAAGTTCGTAAAACTTTAATATGTATCAGGTGGGACAGATTTAAGCAGAATTTTTTTTCTCTTATAGAATTTTTTTTTTTCCATGAAACCTTAAGTTTTGAAATTCCATGTTAAAATTTTTAAATTTCTCTCTCAATGCATATTGTAAGTATAGACAATCAGTCTTGTTAATATTTGGCAATTAGGTGTAACCAATTTAGCACAAATATTCAAGTTTAGGGTAAATTTTTTTATTAAGATTAGATTTGAGAGACCAAATTGAGCAGAATTTTTTTTCTTTTGTAGAATTTTTTTTATGAAACCTTAAATTTTGAAATTTTATTTTAAAATTTTCAAACTTTCTCATGTCAAAGCATATAGTATAGACAATCAGTCTTGTTTAATATTAGCAATTAGGTGTAACCAATTCAGCACAAATATTCAAGTCTAGAGTAATTTTGTATTAAGATTAGATTTAAATAGAATAAGATATTATTTGACCAAGAAGCGACTGGAAAACCAGAACGCTCTTGAGTGGCTATTAGGTGATAACTTTCCAGTTATGAGCAACGAGTTAGTACTTCAGTATGGTGCATAGTTTACAGTAGGATCGGTGGCGCAAGCAGCTAAATAGATGTATAGGTATAGCTGGGCGACATCAAGTTTACTCCAGAGCCACACAACAACTCCAGGAAAAGATGTACTGCCGAGGTCGGAGTAATGTTTGGCGGCGAGCTGTTTGTGTTCTTAGTGACGTCCAAGGTTGAGTATACGGGAGCCATCGTATGACGCTCAATAATCCCTTGAATTGAGATTAAGTAGACATAGACAATCAGAAGCCAGGTAGTTGAGAGCAGTGGTGTAGCAGAGTGTAGGTTTACACATTAGTACAGATATCGGTTGGGTATGTATAGACGCCCTTTAATTCCATATTCTAGAACTATTGCGTGTTGCCTACAGTCAACAGGTAGGATAAAGTTGTTGACTAGTGGTGTAGAGTGGTTGCTGTGACTGGAGCGTGTTTGAGGAGATAAGGTCAATCAATAGGATCTTATCAGTGGAGGAAGCGTCTCCAATTGTTTGTCGCCTTCATGAGTTGAATGTCCTATTCTTTGTCGCTCTAATTAGTAAATTGTCCTATTAAATTATCTTTGCAGTAGTACTAGGTGTTGAGGCAAAAACAATTTAGGGACTTTGATATTTACAATTATTTTAGGGTTAGGTTAGCTTACAGTCGAGACTGATATCAGTCATTGAATATAAATAGTGAGTAAGAGATTGTATGAGGCATAGGTTAATTTATATTGAAGGGCATTTAGTTCCCAAGTTCTATTGAATATTTCTTTGATTTCATGATGTCCTAGAAGTTAGCTATTGTTAGGGTAAATTTAGCAGTGATAATTGAGGTAATTTGGCGTTTATAGCAATTTTTAACTATAGTATGTATGCAGTCAGTGAATGTGATGTATGAATGGAATGACTAGTGATTGTTGTCAAAGTTAAAAACTATTATATTGTTAGACCAAACTACGTATTCAGAATAGTGTTAGGAAATTTTAATAGGATCCATTTTATTTTGATTTCAAATTTGTTAGGGATATAAGCCTCTCGGGACAATGCAATTCTCAAATTAGAAAATAGTCGCTCCTTTAGTTAGGCTTCCTTCGGGAATATGAGTTTTTTTTTTTTTTGTTAACTTTTGATATGTGTGAGACTTTGGTGGACTTAGCGGGTTTTCACCGGCGCAACAGATGACTACATACAATTCAATTAAATCAATGTAGGGTTTGATAACTGGGTGGTATCTGGTTGCAAACCCCAGTAGGGGAGGTGTGCGCTATAAGTATGCTTCCTTCCATACGGATAACGTTAGTGGTAAAAGACTGAGTTAGGGTGGGTCTTGCAAGTCAGGGACTTGATCGGTTCTATGCGCTGACCCATTTGTTGGGTCTGATACTATTAATAGGGACGCGCGAGGTTTCGTAGTGTCTTCAGATGACTGACACGAGGACTCTTCGGCGAGGGTATCAATAAGTGCAGAATAGGCCAGTTAATCACGCCACGGGCTTTGTGCTGGACGTGAGGTCTTTGGCATTTCGGGCTTTGTGCTGAATGTCGTATTTACTCATGATGAGTTGGATGATGTGTTCATCCTGAAGAACCAACTCAGCCCAGTCAGTCTTTATAAAGGACTCCCTACCAGACGTACTATGGTAGTACATTGATAAAATACTATTTATTTTATTTTTTATTAGGTATTAAACAAGTTTAGAGCTTGATCATGTTAGTTTAAATTAGTTAGTAGCAAACCCATATAGAATTGGACATGTTTCAACGAAAAAGGCATGGAACTGATAGAGATAAATTTGACTGACAGGCACCGGGTCAAGTCTGATGTGAAGTCACCAGTTTTTTTTTTTTTTTTGATTCATTATAGGTCTTTCATTCTATTTTTATTTTGTTTGAATTCATTATAGTTCAGGTGTAAATTCATTATTGGTTTTCTCATTTATTTAATTTTGTTTGAATACATTATTGGCTTTCTTATCTATCTAATTTTTGTTTTTATTCATTATTGGTTTTCTTATTTACTTAATATTTTGTTTGAATCCATTATTGGCCTTTTATTTATTTATTTTGTTTGAATTCATTATTGGCCTTTTATTTATTCAATTTTGTTTGAATTCATTATTGGTTTTCTCATTTATTTATTTTGTTTGAATTCATTATTGGCTCTTTTATTATTTTTTTGTTTAAATTCATTATAGTTTAGGTTTGAATTCATTATTGGCTTTCTAATTTACTTAATTTTGTTTGAATAAATTATTGGCCTTCTATTTATTTAATTTTGTTTGAATTCATTATAGTTTAGGTTTGAATTCATTATTGGCTTTCTTATTTACTTAATTTTTGTTTGAATTCATTATTGGCCTTTTATTTATTCAATTTTGTTTGAATTCATTATTGGTTTTCTCATTTATTTAATTTTGTTTGGATTCATTATTGGCTCTTTTATTATTATTATTTTGGTCACTAAGCATTATTATTTTTAAACTAGTAGGCATGCACCTTCCCACAAATGTGTCAAATCTTACATATAAATAGATGTATTATGTGTTTATAACCCTTGTGTTCCAGGCACCCTAAGACTCCGGATATACCTATCACAATACTATCGGTGTCACAGAGTGGAATTAAAAAAGCCAGTCTTGCATTCAACTGGCGAATAAATAGAATGCATGGCGCCCTTTGTTTTGACATTTATTTATTTTTTAGACAGTGCTATTGTTTCCTCTAATCCAGAGCATTCCCCGACCTCCACTTTGGCCCCGGGGATTTGCCTTGCTCCCTCGCAAGCCAGAGCATTCCCCGACCTCCACTTTTGACCCCGGAGATTTGTCTTGCTCCCTCGCAAGCCAGAGCATTCCCCGACCTCCACTTTTGACCCCGGAGATTTGTCTTGCTCCCTCGCAAGCCAGAGCACCCCCCGACCTCCACTTTTGACCCCGGAGATAGTCCTGCTCCCTCACAGGCCCAAATCCCGTGGTCTTGGCGGGGAAGGATTGTAGAGGCCACTTTTGGGGCCTCCACAAAGTCACCCACAGAATCAAGGGAAAGCAGGTGGACAATGAAGTGGACTTCGAGAATTCTTCTCTGTAAAAAACCAGCCCATCTCTTCACCTCCTTTTTTATTTCTAGTTTTTTTTGTAAATAACTAGATATAAACTATAATAAATTTTCTTTTATTTTAAATAAGCAGCTATTTTGGGCTTTCTATTTTTTTAATTAATATTTTTAAATTAATATTTCGAAAGATAATTTTTTATTATAATTTTATTTTTTTAAATGTCTTTCTTATCACAGATAAAGATTTATTTTAATTTTTTTTAATTTTTGTTTGGTCACCCTGGGAGAAAAAAGTTAGTGGCAAGCAAGTTTTTTTGGGGGGGAGCTGGTCAGGGGGAGATAAGATAGTAGGGGGAAGCTCGTTAAAATGTAGTTCTAAAAGTTTTTTGGGGGGGAGCTGGTCAGGGGGAGATAAGATAGTAGGGGAAAGCTCGTTAAAATGTAGTTCTAAAAGTTTTTGGGGAGGGGTTTCCAGCCTTCCAACAAAAAAGGCACTAAAGTTAAGTATTTTCTTTTTATAATGATTTTTTTTAAACAGGTGTATATATGTAAACTTTCCCACTCAATCGTCATTGCATATTTATTTATTTTCTTATCTTTGTGTTTTTCTTTTGGTCAAAAGAGATAAATAAATATATAATGTAAATTTAACCAGAGTTTATGTCCTTCCTTTTTTAACCCCAGTGCGTGCAGGATACACGCAAACTATATATCTTTTTTTTTATAGCAGGATGTGTTATTTTTGTGAACTCCCTGAGAAAGAAAGAGGCTCATGGATATCTGACAATAGTGTCAGATATTCCGCTCATCACTGTCAATATTGTGGATATGGTGTTTCATAGTATGATTTTTTAGAAGCATGAAAATTAAAAGTATGGGAGATGCTGCCAATATTCTTAGATATCCTGTGGAGTGATCTGTTGTATATGACTGGTCCATAGCTGTATGAAAATTTCTTTATTGCGAATATGGGAGAGGTTTATGAGAAGATGGCAAAGTGCAGAGATAAATTTGAGTAGGCTGTCGTTTTGCAATCTGGCCTACTCGCTCGTTTTCCTTTATTCTGCAGCGTCTCTGCACCCAGCTGAGCTGAACTTCTCCAGAGTATTGTGGCTCCTAACTATCTCCGCAATAAGTGGGCTTCTTGGAACATAAGAGCGGCAGATGGCGTGTAGGGCTGCCATGCAATCAGATACAATGGCGATGTCTTGGCATGATATGTATTTTTCCCTTGTAGCATACATGATGACAAATAGTTCCGCCTGGTAGGAGGTATAGTTGTTGTGGAGTTTGAGGTACAATGGTGCCTAGGGAGGTGGGAGTTCCACTTTTGCGCTTAGGCCATTGGACGACCGTGAGCCATTGGTGTAAATGATGGTTGTCTGTTCTGGTGGAGCCCAGGAGAATTGTAGAGTTGGGTAGGGTACAAAGAAGGCTTGGGACATGTTTCAAAATGACTCTCTCTTAAGGCTTCCATGTAGGTAAGGTGGGCTTTGAGGAAGATTTTGCTGGGATAGTGGGAATGCAGAAACCTCCTCTGATTAAGTTTTTGGAAAAATTATAGTGAAGGCTACATAACTTAGCTACTGGTGCCAAACAGCCATTTGCCCCAAAAACTCAGTGATAGACAATGGCTAGGAGGATCACCAAAAGGTGGATTTTTCAGCCTGAGGCCTTCAGCCTTACCTTGTGATTCTTATTATATTTAATTTCTTTTACATATCAATCAACTTGATAAGGCACAATTTGAATTTGGTCTTAGTACCTTGTGTTTATATAATTGATTTTTATTGATATCAGCAGCTGGAGAAACTTGATAATAATAGATCCTGAGTTTGTAGAGTACAAAATAATTTAGCACTCTAAAAGAATTGTTAACTCATACAGAGTATTCATAATTCACAATCGAAAATGCAGATTCTGGATCACCAGCTAGAATGGAGACCAAGGAGCCAGATGGAAATGAGCCACACTACTTACTCAGCCAGTGATGAAACATGAGCTGAAGAATTTGACCTTCCTCTCTATCAGCAACATAAATCCGAACTACATCTTTATAAGTCAAGCAGTCTATCATAAACAATCATATACATATTGAGAAATAATATGATGCCATATCCAAACGAAACAAAATTATTTTTCGAAAGTTGAGCCTCAGTAATAGACATAAATAGTATATCAATAGAAAGATAGAAACATCCTGGGAATATATACAATTATAAAACAATCCGACCCCTGAAAAACTCAGCATTCTACCCTAGCAACACTAGGAAAATGCACATCTATTATAAAAATGTTTTAAAAAAGGAAGATGTTCAGTCTTTCCAAATACAGCAGAACCTCCCTGTAAAGAACACCTAATTGAAGAGCTAAAGTGTCCTTTATGAAGAGGTGTCCTCTTACCGGAGAGTTACTAAATTATAAAAATGGTAATTTTGCAAATGAAAACTGTCCTTTGTAGAGAGGTGTCTGTTAGCGGGGTGTCCGCTAAAAGGATGTTCTACATTTATTTCAAATCAAATCCATGTATAATACGTCTCATTAATAATATATTTTAACCTCTGGATTGGTCAATATGTATATATCAGTACCAAAATAAGCACCTCTCCCTTTAGAAATGCAATGAAACATTGTATTTTATCTTCCCTCCCGAGGGCGAAACGTATAGATGGCAATAAAATAATGAGCCACAAAACACTAGTTTTGGTAAATTCAAGCAAAAGCCTACCTATATAATATAGTTTCGGACTATGGCCCTCATCAGTATAGAGGCCATTTTGATTTAATAACATTGTAAAAAGGAATAATTAACATGGTCAAATTTGCCAAAAAGGTGTTTGAGCTGGTGAAGTGGTAGGGCTAATTTCAGGCCAGAATACAATTGACTTTTATCTGAATTTTCCAGCCCCAGTAGCAGAGTGAGTCCACCCCCACCAGGAAGTGCAAGTAATCAAACGGGGCTCTGGCACATTGAAAGAAATCTGAATTTGTCAAAACTGATGTTGATGTATCACCACCTATGTTTTGTACTGAGGTGATAGACAAAATACAATGCAAAGGGAGAAGTGACCATTTAGGTACATGGATATCATCCTTCAGCACCATTAGGTAACATCCATTATCACAGGTTTGCAGATTTTGACAAATTACAAAAAGGTATAAGATGACACAACTCTTTTTTATTAATTGTATAAAGAAGCTTTTAAGCAAGCCCTTCCTCAGTAAACTAAAACATAAAAAGGCAATGGAGAATATATCTTTAAAATTCTATATAATCTCTCCATTACATTTTTTATGTTTTAGTTTGCTGAGGAAGGGATGGCTTGAAAGCTTCTTTATTTGATTTATAAAAAAGTTGCAGCAACTTATATCTTTTTGTAATTATGTAATATATATCTCTGTGCAGAATTTTCCAGTAAGACATGAAGACCAGTAGGGTGACTGATGAGATAGATGCTGATCCATGGGCATTGCTGGGACATGGCTCCCACTTGATGGAATCTACACTCTGAACTGTTAGCCGGACTAATTCAAAGCTGATCTGGGAGAAAATTGGAAAAACTAACATGGAGGACTGCTGAGTATCTGTCTCTTCTTCTTCTTCCTTATCTCCACTCAATCACACTAAGGTATCAAGCTTGTAAAGCTTGAGATTTTTGATGGTGTCTGCCGGGGAAGAGTAGAGCTCGTCAATGGATGAGTCAATACAGTCAATAATATGTCTTGGGGTTGCAGGCTGAGAATTGCACTTTGTACATAGTGGGAAAACCCTGCAACCATTCTACACTCTGAACTGTTATCCGAACTAATTCAATGCTGATCTGAGGGGAAACTGGAAAAACTAACATGGAGGACTGCTGAGTAGCTATGACCAAGCTGAGTAGCTGTGACGAAGATACCTGGAACACCTTCAAGAATTTATCGGCTTATTTATTTACTCCTCATTTCACTTTTATTCTAAACTATTCAGGTAATTAATTACTATCCCACAGTTTTATTATTATCCCACAGTTTATAATATTTAAATAGCATGATTTGTAAGTCTTCTCTTTTGAAGTTCATGATTGTCAGAATTGCCGTAGCTAGAGATGTCAAGTGATGGTTAATTGATTTATATGAACTAATAAATTAACTCTTGGGAGATTTGTCTTCAGCATATAGACCCACCATCTACTGTTACTTCTTTGTGGAGGATCTCAGTTCCCCCCAAACAACAAGCTAAGTCATGTCTTCATTTCTGTTTGTTCTGTTGAAAAATACAAAGAGGGTATAAGAAATTGAAACTATTTTTAGAAACATATGATTCTTTTTAAAATCAAATCATTTTCTACTGCTCTTACTTCAATAATAATGCGAGGGCCTGGATCATCAGTGGTGAACCCTCCCAGTGGTTTCGCCAGTTTAGCACATCACAAAGAGGATATTTTTGGGAGAATAAAGGACTTAATTATTTCTAAAAGAAACATAGAAACAAAAATACAGGAGTCGACATCCCATCATTGGTACCAGAACCAAAAGCCTGGAGCTATTCTAGAATGTGGGATGAACCGACAGGCAGCAACCTATATCTCCAGGCTCAAAACTGACCATACAAGACTGCTCCTCTTCCAGGATGGTGTAAGGACCTTCCCACAATACACCATCTGCAGGACCAAAGAGGCCTCACCAGACCACCTCTTGGAATGTATGGGAGCCTCAAGACAGGACCTATATTCCAACCCTACCAGGATTGTGAATTTGATCTATGAGCTTAGTCTCCATGACTTTGTGTAATTATACAATGGGATTAAAAAAAAAAGGATGAGAAATTTCATTTTCAGACGATATGTATAGCAATGCGAGATTAAATGATAATATATACCATATTAAAAAATGAAACTATTTTTTAATAAAAATTATTTTATTAAATATGAGACATACTTTTGATGCTTTTTATAAAATTTTAAATTGGTTCAATAAATCAACAATATTGGAAATTTAAAGCCTGGTCTCCAGTGATTGTCAGAAGTTTCAATCAAATTTTTTTTATTTATCCCTAGTACACTTGTAGTACAGGCCATGATAATCATGGTGGGTAGTAGTAGGCGACTGCTTTTACTGTAAGTGCACCACATGTCTACACATGTGAAAAGCAGTTTGACTTTTGCACTTACAAATGTGTCAGAGCCCTGTTTGATTATTTGCACTCAATCAATAAATGTGTGCAGTTTTAAAATATTCTTAAAAAACTCTGTCTTTGCCGGTCCCAAGCCCGGATGAAAAAGGAGGAGGGGGAGCAGTAACAAGCTCACTAAAAAACCTGGGTTCAGCTGACCCGGCTGATAGTACCCTGTAAGGGCTCCTAATCCAGGGATACAGGATGAGCAGTGTTTGTACTCCATGATAGGGGCGGCTGCACATGGCGTCTGTTCCTCATGTCAGAGGCGGCAATTTATTTTGGAGCTAAGTCGGCCTGCCACTGAGTAGTGCTCCCAGTCTTAATGACAAAGGCAGACACATTCTACTTCACCCAGTCATGATGGTTGTCAAACAGACACCATCAAGGGTCACAACTTGAACCCTAATATTGAGGTAATATACACCCATTGAGTGAAGATAAGAAAGAAGAAAATATTCTTATTTTCACAAAGTTGCATAGACACCAACGTTAATTAGGAAGACTAATAATTGACTGTATTGACTCATCCATTGATGAGCTCTACTCATCCCCAGCATACACCATCAACAAGCTCTACAAGCTTGATACCCTGATATGATTGAGTGGAAATAAGAAAGAAGACTAATAATTGGGATTGATGTCCCAAATGTTTCTTAGGTGAATGTGCAAGACTAGGAATATTTAAAATACACATTTATTAATTTTCACAACTGATAAATGGGACTAAGTTCTGGTTTCATAGTGAGTTCCAATTAAAATTGAGAGTTAATTACACAAGTTATACAGTAGAACCTCCATGAGAGGACACTCACGCTAGGAGACACCTCTCTATAAAGGACAGTTTTCATTGCCAAAATTACCATTTTTACAATTTAGCAACTCTCTGGTAAGAGGACACCTCTTCCTAAAGGACACTTTGGCTCTGCAACTAGGTGTCCTTTACAAGGAGGTTCTACTGTATTTGAAATAAAGGTGTGAAAAAACAAATCTAAGAAATCAACAAGCTATAAACATTACTTTAAATATCAAAATTTATTTTCTTATAAAATATCTTTGTAATATAAGGGGCTATACACAGTTTCATGTCTTAGTCACATGTAGGAGTGCAGTGTTGTTGTTAAAAATAAACATTTGATTAAAAAAAAGACCATCCTCATCAAAATAAAGATCACTCAGGCAAAACTCTTGCAGGAAAAACAAAAATCAGTCGGCTATTAAAAGTTTCTCAAATTATAAATGGGTTTTCAAAATATAATCTCACAAATTTAAGTTAAAAATAACTCTAATTAATTGTGACTAATTTTTGTCTTCCCAGGCAGTGTTAATGAGATAATTGATTCTCTCTATGATAATATACATTTTGTCTATTTTTACATAAGATGGACCCCAGTTTTAAGATAACTTTTTATAATATAGAAAGAAACAAGACATTTAACATCATTGGTATATAGGGGGTAAAATCAAGCTCAAATAAAGGTATTTGAACAGAACCAACCAATCAGTACAGAACACTTTTGCCCTAAATGCCAACAAGCTGTTAGGATCAGTAAATTGGAGTCAGCAGTAAGGATCTCCAAATATTGTACATGGCAGAAAGACTGACACAAGTACATGAACTTTAGTCAAATTGCAAATGATAATTTAAAAAAATGAAAGAATAAAAAAAACTTTCCTACTGACAACATTACCTACCAAACATCACTGGTAAAAAATAAATGAAATTTTGATCCAATATATGCCTTTTTAATTAAACATATGTGTGGATGAGAAGAATAAATTTTTTCAAGTAAAAATATTTTGTGGAGATTACAAACAACAACAAAGAGTTTGAAACTATTATAGACGTGTATGATTCTTTTAAAAATTAAACAATTTTCTACTGCCCTTACTGCAATGAAAAATTAATGTGAGGCCCTGGCTCATCAGTGGTGAACCCTCCCAGAGGTTTAAACTGGCGAAACCGCTGGGAGGGTTCACCACTGATGAGCCAGGCCCTCCCATTAAGTTTTCATTGTAGTAAGGGCAGTAGAAAATTGTTTAATTTTTAATTTAATTTAAAAGAATAATATATGCGTCTATAATAGTTTTGAATTTTCATAACAGATGGCAAGCTAAAGTATCATAATAAAGATTTTATCTGACTCAATGGTTTCAAATGAGCTAGAAGAAAGAGAAGGTGATGTCTGACAAGTGTTAGTTGGAGGTTGCAGCTGCAGGAGATTTCTTCTTCTTCTTCTTCTTAGGTACTGGAGGGGAGGAGAAGAGAAAGTCCGCTCCGATCTGCGGAGTGACTATATAGTCCATCTTGTTGAGATCTGCATTCTCAGCTTTCAGTTTCTCCAGGATCTCTGGCTGTGAGAGCAACTTGTCCAAGACTTCCGACTTGTTCAATGTCAGCAGGTCCTTGCAAGGAACTTGGAGCTCTCCAATTCTCTCTTTGTTCAACTGGACACAACGGGACACACTGTTGTTGATTGTTGTTGTTTCTTATCCCCTTGTGTAAAGATTACACAAATTCCATGAGTTCATGCTCCTCGATCTGTTTTATGATGAGCAGCGGCCTCTCCCAAAGGTCCGGTTTAGTGCATCTAATGCAAGCCAAAATGTGTTCTGGAGCTGCAGGTACCAAACTACATTTTGGGCAAGTGGGATAAACTGTTGTTGATAACTATCCTATGTTACTAAATATAGGAAGTTACTAATACACAGAGAGGGTCAGTAGAAAGATGGTCTATACCGTTGGTTCTCGACCACTACAACCCAGGATTGAATCCCGCATTGGGCACTTTTTTTCTTCATTAAAAAATACTCCAATGACCTCTGATTCTTGCAAAAGTCCAACCCCAACAGCGAGTGCAAGTAATCAAACGGGGCTCTGACATATCTGTAAGTGCAAAAGTCGAACTGCTTCTCACATATGTAGATATTTGGTGCAATTACAATAAAAGCAGTCGCCAACTTCCCATGATTATCATGGCCTGTACCATGTGTACTAGAGATATATATATATATATATAATAATAATAAAAAACTAATATACAGATAAAGAAGAAGACTAATACACTAAAACAAAATTATAAATCAAATAGCATTGATAAAAAAATTGACCTCCAAAACTTAATAACCTACAAACATCACAAAACAAATGAAATTGTTTTAAGACTATAAACAAAAAATGCTTTCTTATTGAATAACTATTCTCTCCTATAAAAAATGATCCAACAAAAAACTTCAAAAATAAATTGAACACCATACTTAAAAACTGGAGAAAAAAACAAATATATTAATTACAGGCTTTTAACCAAGTTTAAAAATTATGATGCACATGTTTCCAATATATATGGGGGTCCAAAGGTCCACAAGCCTAACTGTCCATTACGCCCAATAGTAAACAATAGACCGTCACCAACATATGCCTTGGCAAAATGGTTAGCACAACAATTAAAACTCTACCAGTATTTCAATGAAAATGAAATTGTTAACTCCTAAGAATTCAAGGAGGCTATTATTGACATGAAGCTAAATGGAAATTAAAAAATTATATCTTTAAATGTTGAATCCATGTTTACTTCTCTCCCTATACCCACAATTATGGATGCATTAAACCATGTGATAAAAGATAGAGAAATAAATAATTTGCCAAAACTAGAAATTTTAATTGTAATAGAATTTTGTTTGAAAACAACATACTTTATGATATCACCACCCTCTTTAAAAATCCTGAGTTCAACTGACCCGGTTGATGGACCTCAGCAATGATCCCACTCCAGGGATACGGAGGAGCTGCGTCTGTGCTCATGTTAGAGTCATCAGAAAAGGCTTCCATGTTAGGAACAGCCTCAAATTACAGGCAAAGTCAGACTTTCACCAAAGTGTGCCTGGATCATGGTACCATGATCAACGTAAGCTGCACCCCTATACCCCATTCCATGAGATCATGAACTTATGGAATTCGTGTAATCTTTACACAAGAGGATAAGAAACAACAACAACAACAACAACATGATATCACCAATATCACCAAATGCAGCTTGTATCACTATAGGCCAATTAGAAATCTTCTTCTTCTTCTTTCTTATCTCCACTCAATCATATTAGGGTATCAAGCTTGTAGAGCTTGAGACTTGACAACCATCATGACTGGGTGAGTAGAAAGCATCTGCCTTTGTCATTAAGACTGGGAGCACTACTCAGCGGCAGGCCGACTTATCTCCAAAAGAAATGGCCACCTCTGACATGAGGAACAGACACCATGTGCAGCCGCTCCTAACATGGAGTACAAACGCTGCTCATCCTGTATCCCTGGTTCAGGAGCCCTTACAGGGTACTATCAGCCGGGCCAGCTGAGCCCAGGTTTTTAGTGAGCTTGTTACTGCTCCCCCTCCTCCTTTTTCATCCGGGCTTGGGACCGACAAAGGCGGAGTTTCCAATTAGAAATAAAAGCTGTTTACTATTTTAAAAGATATGTGTTGACACCTTACCTTGACTGAGACAGGGAGGGGGAACTCCGGGTCAACCAGCGGCCAGCTCTGTTCTGTCAGCGGCTTGTCCTGGACACAGATGGCCACATTGGATCAATGACTCTGCCACACTGGCTGCTCAAATGTCATGTTCAATGTTTGTTGTTTACACCAGGAATTATTTCCTTACAAGTGCAACAATTTGTTTAGAATGAATGTTGGACACACATCAAATGATTCTTTTCCCAGCACTGCGTGTAAATAGTATTTTGAATGATTAAATTCCAGGTTTCAATGGACAATCCAAGGTAGATCATTAGTACAGTAGAACCTCCCTGTAAAGGACACCTAATTGCAGAACCAAAGTGTCCTTTAGGGAGAGGTGTCCTCTTACTGGAGAGTTGCCCCGACCTGCCCACTCTGTGGGAAAGAACTCTCGCAGTCCACCGGTGACGGAGTCTTTCCCGCAGTGGGCCCCATCAATAAGGACTATATATATTTTATATAAATGTATATTTATCAATTATTTTATATTTATATCTATTTATTCCTATATTTATCATTATATAATCTTATTTATTCATATTTATATTTATTCTGTATTTAACCTTATATAATATTATATGAACATTGTAATAAATCAGTTTCAATCACTCTCTCTCTAAATATAGAACACTCATGTGAAAGGGAATACTAACACATACAAGCACTGTAAAAGTTGATTCCTCTTTGTAACCATTTTTAATGGCCTTCTATTTTTATTTATTATGGTAGAAAAGTAACATTTTCTTATTTTAACATGTTCTGTCTGGTTTCACTTTGAGAAGCTTTGATATTGACTTTTTTTCTAGAAATATCTTATCTTTAGAACAACTTTCTTTACTTTTTTTCTTTATTTTGGAAGCCATTTGCATTTTTTCTATTTCAAATTTGACGAAATCAAAAATAATCTATTATAATCTATAAATAAAAGAAGACAAGTTTCTTAAAACGATTTTAAATGAACGCAAGCTTTTGGGTGAAAACCCTTCAACAGGCAGTATAAAGTGAACGCGATGATACAAACGCGTATCGTCGCGTTCACTTTATACTGCCTGTTGAAGGGTTTTCACCCGAAAGCTTGCGTTCATTTAAAATCGTTTTAAGAAACTTGTCTTCTTTTATTTATAGATTATAATATACCTTTCTAAGAAGAATCTCTTATTTCTTATTATCAAAGAAAATCTATTTAATAAAAAGAAAAATGTGTCAAAATTTATATAACATGTGGAAAAAATAGAACAAATATATAGATGTAAACAAACAATGCCACTAAATGTATTGTTTTGAATTTACAATCAAAAAGCTGAAATATGCTTTAAATTTCGCTGTTTTAAAAATCTATCAATTAAAATTGTTTGTTATAAACCTAGTATTTTAATTAGAATTTATTAATTTTGGGACTAAAAATTAGGTTGGTTATAGAAGTAGTCTGTTATTTAAGAAATCCTAAAGTTCTTTTTAACAATAATGGTTTCAATGGAATTGATTTGGGGATTACCTTAGATATGAGGTAGCAACCTGGGATATAGTGAACCTTCTCTTATAATGAACCTAAGGCAATCTCCAATTCCATTCCATTTAAAACATTATTGTTATAAACAACTTTTTTTAGTTGCAGGGTTTTCCCACTATGTACAAAGTGCAATTCTCAGCCTGCAACCCCAAGACATATTATTGATTGTATTGACTCATCCATTGATGAGCTCTACTCTTCCCCGGCAGACACCATCAAAAGTCTCAAGCTTTACAAGCTTGATACCTTAGTGTGATTGAGTGGAGATAAGAAAGAAGAAGAAGAACTTTGCATGTATGTACTCACCAGATGGTACCAGGAGTGGGGATCTGACAGGCCCACAGCTTGCAGCGCTGTCCACATCTCAGATGACAGGTGAGGAGCCAGGGGATACAGGGACACCAGGAATGCTGCCAGAGTGCTGTCATACTCTGGAAGTTCTTTGGCTATTCCAGGGGTCACAAACTTCTTGTTCTGTGAGCACAGCAATGTCCAGTCAGTCTGTCTGGTGTCCAGTTGTTGTTGGTGGCCTTTAGATATGTGGGGAGTAAGCTAACACTAGGTTAACAGAGACAAGAATACAATCCCTAAATATACACATGAAAAATAGGGGGTCGGTGGAAGGATGGTCTAAACCGTTGGTTTTCGACCGCTACGACCCGGGTTCGATTCCTGCATTGGGCACTTTTTTTCTGATAAAAAAAAATGCTCCAATGGCCCTCGATTCTTGCAAAGGTCCAACCCCACCAGCGAGTGCAAATAACCAAACGGGGCTCTGGCAGATTTGTAAGTGCAAAGTCGAACTGCTTTTTCACATGTGTAGACATGTGGTGGACTTACAGTAAAAGCAGTCGCCTACTTCTACCCACACCACGATTATCATGGCCTGTACCACGTGTACAAAGGATAAACAAAGAAAGAAAAAGAAAACAACTGAAAAGTCACTTCTCCCATAAAAAAATATGCAAAACTATACACCATCTAAACACCTCTTTGGCAAATTCTGAAGATTGAATTTATTTCTTGTGGATGTTGAGAAATCAAAGTCATTGACAAGGTCCATCCTGCGGGTATTCACTTCCTGCTAGTTTGCACATAAAACAAACTTCTACTGTCCTTACTGTACGATGATAAAATATTGGGAGGGCTTGGTTCATCAGTGGTGAACCCTTCCAGCAGTTTCACCAATTTAATCTACCAGACCGCATCTTAAAGCTCTAATACTGTATTGAATGATTCTGCTTATATATGCTACACTGAAGGGTGGAATCTCAGAAATGGTATTCAAGTAAACTATGTACACATAAGCTTTAAGGATAATTGAATTACATTTGTTTTGTGTTGATGAGGCACAATTTGAATTGTAGATTATAAACACAAGGTAATAAGACCAAATCCAAATAAATAAATAGTGTGTACACACAGTAACACACTATTTATTTATTTGGATTTGGTCTTATTACCTTGTATTTGTTTTGTGTGTAAAAGAAACCATTGGGCTTTAATGCTTTCATTTCTTATGTAGAGATGACACATTATTACATTATAGGTAACAACAGATACATGAAAATCACCTCTTCTATCAAAATAGATACAAAAACTCTATGCACCAACTAAACACCTCTTTGGCAAATTCTGAAGATTCCATGAATTCCTAGTGAATCTTAATAAATCAAAGCCCACCATGGATTGACAAGGACCCTCCTATGGGTATTCACCTTTTACTAGTTTACAAACTCCGCCTTTGCTGGTCCCAAGCCCGGATGAAAAAAGAGGAGGAGTAACAAGCTCGGTAAAAAACCTGGGCTCAGCTGGCCCGGCTGATAGTACCCTGTAAGGGCTCCTAATCCAGGGATACAGGATGAGCAGCGTTTGTACTCCATGTTAGGAGCGGCTGCACATGGTGTCTGTTCCTTAAGTCAGAGGCGGCCATTTCTTTTGTAGCTAAGTCAGCCTGCCACTGAGTAGTGCTCCCAGTCTTAATGACAAAGGCAGACGCATTCTACTTCATCCAGTCATGGTGGTTGTCAAGTCTCAAGCTCTACAAGCTTGATACCCTAATATGATTGAGTGGAGATAAGAAAGAAGAAGAAGACTAGTTTACAGAGATAGATAAGTGTGCTGAGAACATGTACGAAAACATGTACGTATGTTTTCCCACGTGACGCAGCGGAGCGTGACCTTGCCTGCACGGGTGAGTCAGTTGTTGTTTTGAACTCTGTATGGATGGACATTAAAACATGGTGGCAGCGATAACTGGATAAAATACGAACCCGTATATGGCAAAATATCGATTTTTGCGTACCTTGGAAGATAATTCAACATGGCTCAGATTCAACCTCCAGAAACTTTCGACTTCTCGACTCCCAACGAATGGCCCAAATGGAGGAAGAGATTCGAACGATACCTCGTGGTCAGTGGAATGAAGAAAAAAGAGGAGGCGGACAAGATCGATTTGTTCATGTACTTGATGGGTGACGCGCGGATGATATATTCAGGACCTTCAAGTTCGAAAAGGAGGAAGAGGCAACGAAAATTGATTCTGTCCTCAAGGCGTTCGACAGCCACTTCTGTGTCAGAAAGAATATTATCTACGAACGTGCGAAATTTAATTCAAGAATCCAAGAGGATCGGGAGCCAGTGGACGAATTCATCACTTCATTGTACAAATTGGCTGATAGTTGCGAATTTGAGGGTCTTCATGAGCAGTTGATCCGTGACTGAATAGTGGTTGGAGTGAGGGACAAAGCTTTATCTGAAAGAATGCAGTTGGACAGCGAACTGACTTTGGAAAAGGTGGTGAAAATGGTTCGACAGCAGGAAGCCGTTCGACAGCAGCAAGTCGACCTGCAGCGTCCCTCAACAAGCCAAAAGGTCAATCAGGTGAAGTTCAACTCGAAGAAACAATCACCGAAACAACAACAGCAGCCTTCGAGGAAGAAGGAGAAGTCAGCCAAAACAAGATCATGATGTCCAAAGTGCGGAGGTTTCACCCACAGGGAAGGACAGGCTTGCCGTGCTGAAGGACAAAGATGTAACCTATGTTCAAAAACTGGCCATTTTGCAAATTGCTGCCCAGATAAGCAGGCCAAGACTGCGGAAGTCAAAGCTGTTTCTGAACTTGATGAAGAAATTGGTTTTCTCCTGGAGGTCTCAGCTGTGGACAATTCATCTAATCTCGATGATGATGAAGGTGAGTGCAGGAGGCGGTGGACAGCAGAAATCCAAGTGAACGGGAAACAGGTGAAGTTCAAGCTTGACTCCCAGGCGGATGTTACATGTGTTCCTCTGTGTCTCTTCAAGAAGATAATGGGACAGCAACGACTAGTGGAAAGTGATATCAACATTAGAGCTGCTGAATTCTCCGAACTTCAGACTGTGGGTATGTTTATATCAACGCTGCGAAATGGCAATTATGAAATCAAGGAGAAGATTTATGTCATTCGTCGTTTGAGTGAACCTCTTCTGAGTCGCCGGGCATGTGAGCTCTTGAACCTGGGGAGGCGGATTGAAGTGGTTGCGACGAGAATTAACCCGATCAAGGAATTCACTGAAGTATTTGAAGGACTGGGACAGATCGGAAACCCTTACGAAATCAAATTGAAACCTGGAGCAAAACCATATGCTGTGCATACTCCTCGACGGGTACCAATACCTTTGATGGAAAAGCTCAAAACAAGATTGGAAGAGCTCGAGAAGGCGGGAATCATAGCACAAGTTAACGTTGCGACTGAATGGTGTGCACCGACTGTGATTGCTGGTAAACCGAATGGCGACATACAACTCTGTGTGGATCTCTCAAGGCTGAACGAAGATGTACAGCGCGAAGTGCATCCCATGCCAGTGGTGGAGCACATGCTGGGGCAACTGGGGGAAGCAAGATTCTTTTCGAAACTGGACACGAACAGTGGCTTTCACCAGATTCCGTTGAGCCCGGACTGCCAGCATTTAACGACCTTCATCACTCCTTTTGGGAGATATAAATACTGCAGAATGCCATTTGGAATCTCACTCGCCCCAGAGTATTTTCAGAGAGTTATGTCAATAATCTTGCAAGGCATGGACGGTGTAATGTGTTACCTGGATGATATCCTGATATTTGCCTCCAACTTCAAGACTCACGATCGAATTCTTCGTTTAGTGCTCTGAAAACTGAAAGAGGCGAAAGTTACACTAAACAAGGCCAAGTGTGTCTTCGGCGTGCCAAGAATTAATTTTCTTGGGCACATACTGGATGAAGACGGTATTCGACCAGATCCAGCGAAAATCGAAGCAGTGGCGAAGATGCCTGCTCCGACCGATGTTCATGGCGTAAGAAGATTTCTTGGCATGGTGAACCATCTGGGACGCTTTGTGGAAAATTTATCTGAAATTGTGGCACCACTGAACCAGTTGTTGGTGAAAGGTCAAGACTTCGTTTGGGATTGCAGCCAGGAGCGAGCATTCCGAAAGTTGAAAGAATTGCTCACGACTCAACCCATCTTGGCAGCATACGACGTCAGGAAACCAACTATGGTGTCATCCGACGCATCTTCATGCGGCTTGGGAGCGGTACTGAAGCAAGAAGGTAAGAATGGAATCTGGCGACCTGTTGCTTATTCTTCTAGAACTATGACACCTACCGAAAAACGATATGCTCAGATCGAGAAAGAGGCTCTCGCAATTACATGGGCCTGCGAACGTTTTCAAGATTTCCTGCTTGGAAAGCGTTTCCGAATTGAGACCGACCATAAGCCTCTCATTCCTCTATTTTCGACGAAAGAATTGAGTTTGCTGACCCCAAGACTGCAACGTTTCCGAATGTGTATGATGAGGTTTGGATTCGAAATAGTGCATATCCCTGGAAAGGAGCTGCTTGACGCCGATGCATTATCCAGACAACCACTTCTTACAACCGAGGGAGGTGAAGACGAACGGCCAACCTCAGCGCATAAAAATGCAGTTCTCTCGAGTATAACCGACAAAGACGAGATGTTGACGAAGATTTTTGAAGCTCAACAAGAAGATACGACCCTGAAAGCAGTAGTCAACTACCTTGAGCAAGGCTGGCCAGATAAGAAGAAGATGTCACAGGCTCTGCTCTCTTATTGGCATGTCAAGGATGAACTCGGCGTTCAAAATGGACTACTGATGCGTAGCTGTCGTCTTGTTATTCCAGCAAGTATGAAACTGGACATCCTAGATAAGTTGCACGCTGGGCACTTCGGGATTACAAAAACAAGACTTCACGCACGTGAGACGGTATGGTGGCCTGGAATTTCGGAAGAGATCGCGGAAACAGTCAGAAAGTGCAGTGTTTGTATCCAGGAAGCCGTCTCAAAACATGAACCTTTGATACCAACCAACTTTCCTACACGACCGTGGCAAAAGATTGGAATGGATTTGTTCAAGTTCGAGAATAAGTGGTATCTAGTTGTCATTGACTATTATTCTCGCTTTCCTGAAATGATTCAGCTGGATCGGGTCACAGCCAGTGTGGTGGTGCGTAGTTGCAAATCCATATTTGCCCGACATGGAATACCAGAAACTGTTGTAAGCGATAATGGGACGCAATTTGGAGCTGCTCGTGAATTTGCAAATTTCGCAAGGCAGTACGGATTCACACATGTCACTTCAAGTCCTCGATTCCCGCAGAGCAATGGGATGGCAGAAGCAGGTGTGAAAATTGCTAAGTTGATCCTCAAGAAAAAATCAAGACCCATCGCTTGGACTCCTGGAGTATCGATCGACCCCTTTGGAGAACGGTTACAGCCCTGCTGAGCTTCTCATGGGACGTAAACTCCGAACGACCTTGCCAATTGCACCAGAGAATCTTAATTCAAAGTTGGTGGACTCTCAGACCCTGAAAAGAAAGGAGGGGAGAAGGAGAAAGGATATGAAATCCAGATATGATTGACGCTGCGGAGCTACGGACATGGAGGAGCTATCCGAAGGTGACACGGTTTGGATTACAGATATGCGAATCTGGAGGATTGTAAAGCAGAAAGCATCGACACCAAGGTCATATATGGTTGATACTCCAGTTGGGACTTTACGTCGAAGCAGGTTCCATCTACGAAAAGGAGTTACAGTGCAATATCCAGCCGACCCATCGACGCCGACCTTTTCGGGGGAAGAACTGGTTGAAAATGAAAAGACCCCAGTTGTGGATTATCCCTCTAATGACTCAGAAGACGGCCAGATAAGAACCCGGAGTGGACGAATTGTTAAACCTGTGGATCGCCTTCATTATTAATTATATTATGCATTTAAAGTTTGTAATGTATATATATATTTCAAATCTTAAAAAGGGGGATGTGCTGAGAACATGTACGAAAACATGTATGTATGTTTTCCCACGTGACGCAGCGGAGCGTGACCTTGTCTGCACGGGTGAGTCAGTTGTTGTTTTGAACTCTGGATGGCTGGACATTAAAACAATAAGTTTATTGCATCTAGTGTGACATTGCTTTTTACGGATCACTATTCTCCCAGCAAAGTTTCCATCAATACAACAAATAAGTAAAATTGGGTTTAAAATTTCAACAGGATGAAATTAACCCTCAAATTGCCTTGAGGAAACTTTAAAAAATATAAGTGTAAAATTTACATATTTAAACCTATGCATATAAGTTCAATTTTGTACAAAGAAAGTTTCCCCGATACAACTTGTGCTAACAACCAGAAGGCTATTCTGGGATCTTGGATAAATGCTCACATAAAGTGTGATAGTGCTATAGGTGGAAAATTCAAAAAAGAGCATTCAGAACTGGGATCAGATAAAAAGTGCAATAGGCAAAACATAGCCATATGTACAGAGAAACCTGTCTATAGTGCCCCCTCTTGGGACTCACCAAAATAGGGTGCTATAGAGAGGGGGTGCTATAGATAGGTCACTTTTAATGTAAATCGCACCGTACTACGTATTTAAAATCGGGCGCTATAGAGAGGGGGTGCTATAGACAGGTTTAACTGTATATATAAGTGGGAGCATTACTGTAGCTCATAATGCTTGTCACAGATATATATCACAAGGCAACAAGTCCAAAGAAGCACAACTTGACATTCCTGTGTATCAGTGATTCATCAGATTGAAGTACTGAGGTGACCAGAATATTTATGTGAAGTATTACCATGTGGGTTATCCCAGAACCTACCCTGAGGCTGTTGAACAGAGCCCAGTAATTCATCAGATTGAAGTACTGAGGTGACCAGAATATTTATGTGAAGTATTACCATGTGGGTTATCCCAGAACCTACCCTGAGGCTGTTGAACAGAGCCCAGTGATTCATCAGATTGAAGTACTGAGGTGACCAGAATATTTATGTGAAGTATTACCATGTGGGTTATCCCAGAACCTACCCTGAGGCTGTTGAACAGAGCCCAGTGATTCATCAGATTGGAGTACTGAGGTGACCAGAATATTTATGTGAAGTATTACCATGTGGGTTATCCCAGAACCTACCCTGAGGCTGTTGAACAGAGCCCAGTGATTCATCAGATTGAAGTACTGAGGTGACCAGAATATTTATGTGAAGTATTACCACGTGGGTTATCCCAGAACCTACCCTGAGGCTGTTGAACAGAGCCCAGTGATTCATTAGTTGAAGTACTGAGGTGACCAGAATATTTATGTGAAGTATTACCATGTGGGTTATCCAGAACCTACCCTGAGGCTGTTGAACAGAGCCCAGTGATTCATTAGTTGAAGTACTGAGGTGACCAGAATATTTATGTGAAGTATTACCACGTGGGTTATCCCAGAACCTACCCTGAGGCTGTTGAACAGAGCCCAGTGATTCATTAGTTGAAGTAATGAGGTGACCAGAATATTTATGTGAAGTATTACCATGTGGGTTATCCCAGAACCTACCCTGAGGCTGTTGAACAGAGCCCAGTGATTCATTAGATTGAAGTACTGAGGTGACCAGAATATTTATGTGAAGTATTACCATGTGGGTTATCCCAGAACCTACCCTGAGGCTGTTGAACAGAGCCCAGTGATTCATCAGATTGGAGTACTGAGGTGACCAGAATATTTATGTGAAGTATTACCACGTGGGTTATCCCAGAACCTACCCTGAGGCTGTTGAACAGAGCCCAGTGATTCATTAGTTGAAGTACTGAGGTGACCAGAATATTTATGTGAAGTATTACCACGTGGGTTATCCCAGAACCTACCCTGAGGCTGTTGAACAGAGCCCAGTGATTCATCAGATTGAAGTACTGAGGTGACCAGAATATTTATGTGAAGTATTACCATGTGGGTTATCCCAGAACCTACCCTGAGGCTGTTGAACAGAGCCCAGTGATTCATTAGATTGGAGTACTGAGGTGACCAGAATATTTATGTGAAGTATTACCACGTGGGTTATCCCAGAACCTACCCTGAGGCTGTTGAACAGAGCCCAGTGATTCATTAGATTGAAGTACTGAGGTGACCAGAATATTTATGTGAAGTATTACCACGTGGGGTTATCCCAGAACCTACCCTGAGGCTGTTGAACAGAGCCCAGTGATTCATTAGATTGAAGTACTGAGGTGACCAGAATATTTATGTGAAGTATTACCACTGTGGGTTATCCCAGAACCTACCCTGAGGCTGTTGAACAGAGCCCAGTGATTCATTAGATTGAAGTACTGAGGTGACCAGAATATTTATGTGAAGTATTACCACGTGGGTTATCCCAGAACCTACCCTGAGGCTGTTGAACAGAGCCCAGTGATTCATTAGATTGAAGTAACTGAGGTGACCAGAATATTTATGTGAAGTATTACCACGTGGGTTATCCCAGAACCTACCCTGAGGCTGTTGAACCGAGCCCAGTGATTTCCATCAGATTGAAGTACTGAGGTGACCAGAATATTTATGTGAAGTATTACCACTGTGGGTTATCCCAGAACCTACCCTGAGGCCGGTTGAACAGAGCCCAGTGAATCATTAGATTGAGTACTGAGGTGACCAAGAATATTTATGATGAAGTATTACCACGTGGGATATCCCAGAACTACCCTAAGGCTGTTGAACAGAGCCCAGTGATTCATTAGATTGAAGTACTGAGGTGACCAGAATAATTATGTGAAGTATTACCACGTGGGTTATCCCAGAACCTACCCTGAGGCTTGTTGAACAGAGCCCAGTGATTCATTAGATTGAAGTACTGAGGTGACCAGATATTTTGTGAAGTATTACCATCGTGGGTTTATCCCAGAACCTTACCCTGAGGCTGTTGAACAGAGCCCAGTGATTCATTAGAGTGAAGTACCTGAGGTGACCAGAATATTTATGTGAAGTATTACCTTGTGGGTTATCCCAGAACCTACCCTGAGGCTGTTGAACAGAGGCCAGTGATTCATTAGATTGAAGTACTGAGGTGACCAGAATATTTATGTGAAGTATTTCACCACGTGGGTTATCCCAGAACCTACCCTGAGGCTGTTGAACAGAGCCCAGTGATTCATCAGATTGAAGTACTGAGGTGACCAGAATATTTATGTGAAGTATTACCACGTGGGTTATCCCAGAACCTACCCTGAGGCTGTTGAACAGAGCCCAGTGATTCATTAGATTGGAGTACTGGAGTGACCAGAATATTTATGTGAAGTATTACCACGTGGGTTATCCCAGAACCTACCCTGAGGCTGTTGAACAGAGCCCAGTGATTCATTAGATTGAAGTACTGAGGTGACCAGAATATTTATGTGAAGTATTACCACGTGGGTTATCCCAGACCTACCCTGAGGCTGTTGAACAGAGCCCAGTGATTCATTAGTTGAAGTACTGAGGTGACCAGAATATTTATGTGAAGTATTACCACAGTGGGTTATCCCAGAACCTACCCTGAGGCTGTTGAACAGAGCCCAGTGATTCATTAGATTGAGTACTGAGGTGACCAGAATATTTATGTGAAGTATTACCATGTGGGTTATCCCAGAACCTACCCTGAGGCTGTTGAACAGAGCCCAGTGATTCATTAGATTGAAGTACTGAGGTGACCAGAATATTTATGTGAAGTATTACCACGTGGGTTATCCCAGAACCTACCCTGAGGCTGTTGAACAGAGCCCAGTGATTCATTCAGATTGGAGTACTGAGGTGACCAGAATATTTATGTGAAGTATTACCACGTGGGTTATCCCAGAACCTACCCTGAGGCTGTTGAACAGAGCCCAGTGATTCATTAGTTGAAGTACTGAGGTGACCAGAATATTTATGTGAAGTATTACCATGTGGGTTATCCCAGAACCTACCCTGAGGCTGTTGAACAGAGCCCAGTGATTCATCAGATTGAAGTACTGAGGTGACCAGAATATTTATGTGAAGTATTACCATGTGGGTTATCCCAGAACCTACCCTGAGGCTGTTGAACAGAGCCCAGTGATTCATTAGATTGAAGTACTGAGGTGACCAGAATATTTATGTGAAGTATTACCACGTGGGTTATCCCAGAACCTACCCTGAGGCTGTTGAACAGAGCCCAGTGATTCATTAGTTGAAGTACTGAGGTGACCAGAATATTTATGTGAAGTATTACCATGTGGGTTATCCCAGAACCTACCCTGAGGCTGTTGAACAGAGCCAGTGATTCATCAGATTGAAGTACTGAGGTGACCAGAATATTTATGTGAAGTATTACCATGGTGGGTTATCCCAGAACCTACCCTGAGGCTGTTGAACAGAGCCCAGTGATTCATCAGATTGAAGTACTGAGGTGACCAGAATATTTATGTGAAGTATTACCACGTGGGTTATCCCAGAACCTACCCTAAGGCTGTTGAACCAGAGCCCAGTGATTCATTAGATTGAAGTACTGAGGTGACCAGAATATATATGTGAAGTATTACCATGTGGGTTATCCCAGAGACCTACCCTGAGGCTGTTGAACAGAGCCCAGTGATTCATTAGATTGAAGTACTGAGGTGACCAGAATATTTATGTGAAGTATTACCATGTGGGTTATCCCAGAACCTACCCTGAGGCTGTTGAACAGAGCCCAGTGATTCATTAGTTGAAGTACTGAGGTGACCAGAATATTTATGTGAAGTATTACCATGTGGGTTATCCCAGAACCTACCCTGAGGCTGTTGAACAGAGCCCAGTGATTCATTAGTTGAAGTACTGAGGTGACCAGAATATTTATGTGAAGTATTACCATGTGGGTTATCCCAGAACCTACCCTGAGGCTGTTGAACAGAGCCCAGTGATTCATTAGATTGAAGTACTGAGGTGACCAGAATATTTAATGTGAAGTATTACCATGTGGGTTATCCCAGAACCTACCCCTGAGGCTGTTGAACAGAGCCCAGTGATTCATTAGTTGAAGTACTGAGGTGACCAGAATATTTATGTGAAGTATTACCATGTGGGTTATCCCAGAACCTACCCTGAGGCTGTTGAACAGAGCCCAGTGATTCATTAGATTGAAGTACTGAGGTGACCAGAATATTTATGTGAAGTATTACCATGTGGGTTATCCCAGAACCTACCCTGAGGCTGTTGAACAGAGCCCAGTGATTCATCAGATTGAGTACTGAGGTGACCAGAATATTTATGTGAAGTATTACCACGTGGGTTATCCCAGAACCTACCTGAGGCTGTTGAACAGAGCCCAGTGATTCATTAGTTGAAAGTACTGAGGTGACCAGAATATTTATGTGAAGTATTACCACGTGGGTTATCCCAGAACCTACCCTGAGGCTGTTGAACAGAGCCCCAGTGATTCATCAGATTGAAGTACTGAGGTGACCAGAATATTTATGTGAAGTATTACCATGTGGGTTATCCCAGAACCTACCCTGAGGCTGTTGAACAGAGCCCAGTGATTCATCAGATTGGAGTACTGAGGTGACCAGAATATTATGTGAAGTATTACCATGTGGGTTATCCCAGAACCTACCCTGAGGACTGTTGAACAGAGCCCAGTGATTCATCAGATTGAAGTACTGAGGTGACCAGAATATTTATGTGAAGTATTACCACGTGGGTTATCCCAGAACCTACCCTGAGGGGCTGTTGAACAGAGCCCAGTGATTCATTAGTTGAAGTACTGAGGTGACCGAGATATTTATGTGAAGTATTACCATGTGGGTTATCCCAGAACCTACCCTGAGGCTGTTGAACAGAGCCCAGTGATTCATCAGATTGAAGTACTGAGGTGACCAGAATATTTATGTGAAGTTATTACCATGTGGGTTATCCCAGAACCTACCCTGAGGCTGTTGAACAGAGCCCAGTGATTCATCTAGATTGAAGTACTGAGGTGACCAGAATATTTATGTGAAGTATTCCACGTGGGTTATCCCAGAACCTACCCTGAGGCTGTTGAACAGAGCCCAGTGATTCATTAGATTGAAGTACTGAGGTGACCAGAATATTTATGTGAAGTATTACCACGTGGGTTATCCCAGAACCTACCCTGAGGCTGTTGAACAGAGCCCAGTGATTCATTAGTTAAAGTACTGAGGTGACCAGAATATTTATATGAAGTATTACCACGTGGGTTATCCCAGACCTACCCTGAGGCTGTTGAACAGAGCCCAGTGATTCATTAGTTGAAGTACTGAGGTGACCAGAATATTTATGTGAAGTATTACCACGTGGGTTATCCCAGAACCTACCCTGAGGCTGTTTGACAGAGCCCAGTGATTCATTAGATTGGAGTACTGAGGTGACCAGAATATTTATGTGAAGTATTGCCACGTGGGTTATCCCAGAACCTACCCTGAGGCTGTTGAACAGAGCCCAGTGATTCATCAGATTGAAGTACTGAGGTGACCAGAATATTATGTGAAGTATTACCATGTGGGGTTATCCAGAACCTACCCTGAGGCTGTTGAAACAGAGCCCAGTGATTCATTAGTTGAAGTACTGAGGTGACCAGAATATTTATGTGAAGTATTACCATGTGGGTTATCCCAAGAACCTACCCTGAGGCTGTTGGAACAGAGCCCAGTGATTCATTAGATTTGGAGTACTGAGTGACCAGAATATTTATGTGAAGTATTACCACGTGGGTTATCCCAGAACCTACCCTGAGGCTGTTGAACAGAGCCCAGTGATTCATTAATTGGAGTACTGAGTGACCAGAATATTTATGTGAAGTATTGCCACGTGGGTTATCCCAGAACCTACCCTGAGGCTGTTGAACAGAGCCCAGTGATTCATCAGATTGAAGTAACTGAGGTGACCAGAATATTTATGTGAAGTATTACCATGTGGGTTATCCCAGAACCTACCCTGAGGCTGTTGAACAGAGCCCAGTGATTCATTAGTTGAAGTACTGAGGTGACCAGAATATTTATGTGAAGTATTACCACGTGGGTTATCCCAGAACCTACCCTGAGGCTGTGAACAGAGCCCAGTGATTCATTAGATTGGAGTACTGAGGTGACCAGAATATTTATGTGAAGTATTACCACGTGGGTTATCCCAGAACCTACCCTGAGGCTGTTGAACAGAGCCCAGTGATTCATTAGTTGAAGTACTGAGGTGACCAGAATATTTATGTGAAGTATTACCATGTGGGTTATCCCAGAACCTACCCTGAGGCTGTTGAACAGAGCCCAGTGATTCATTAGTTGAAGTACTGAGGTGACCAGAATATTTATGTGAAGTATTACCATGTGGGTTATCCCAGAACCTACCCTGAGGCTGTTGAACAGAGCCCAGTGATTCATCAGATTGGAGTACTGAGGTGACCAGAATATTTATGTGAAGTATTACCACGTGGGTTATCCCAGAACCTACCCTGAGGCTGTTGAACAGAGCCCAGTGATTCATTAGATTGGAGTACTGAGGTGACCAGAATATTTATGTGAAGTATTACCATGTGGGTTATCCCAGAACCTACCCTGAGGCTGTTGAACAGAGCCCAGTGATTCATTAGATTGAAGTACTGAGGTGACCAGAATATTTATGTGAAGTATTACCATGTGGGTTATCCCAGAACCTACCCTGAGGCTGTTGAACAGAGCCCAGTTGATTCATCAGATTGGAGTACTGAGGTGACCAGAATATTTATGTGAAGTATTACCATGTGGGTTATCCCAGAACCTACCCTGAGGCTGTTGAACAGAGCCCGCATATGTACGATGGCCAGGTTGAGGTGGCCAGTGTTGGCATAGTGGTAGAATATCTGGGACACAGCAGTGTTGGAATTCAAGTTGGTGGTGGTGGAAGTGAATCTTACTTTGCTGATGTAGAAATTCCTGCTTTGGTAGAGGAACTCCCTGCAGTTCTGGAGCCTCTCCGGAGTGGGGGGTCTTGCACTCAATGGAACTATCGCCTGTACGGATCTGTATCAGCCACTCCAGGGTCTTCCAGATTATGAACACCCAGTCTTTAATTGGCTTGAAATCTGGACAGAGTGTACAATTTATGCATAAATTACCACTCAAAAGTATAACTTAAACCCAGTGAAATAATTGATCAGGTTGACAGAAGCGGCTATTATGATATTTCTTGAATGGATAACATTGGGATGGGCAAGAAGATAATTTGTATAAGATGGGGCCAGCAGTATACATTTTTACCAACCAAGAGCTGATGAATCCTGCATTTATCAGATATTAATGAGGTATCTTCAAGCAACATATTGACCTGATCTGTATAAAATGGCAGCTTGGACTTGGGTGAAAATGTTCTGTAGCATATAGGATAAATAGCCTGGCTGCATACCTCAATGCAAATGGCACCTTGTAAGTGAACATTTGAACTGCTCTTTGATAGGGAGTGAACTTTCAGGAAAAATAGCCACAATCAACATGGTTATTACATGACTACAGATGTGCACTTAGAATAAGACAGGCAAAATTAAGCGGCTTTTGTGAGGTGTTAGTGAGGAAATTAATTGGGGAGAATTTTTTTTTTTTAATCATCCCTAGTACACGTGGTACAGGCCATGATAATCATGGTGGGTAGTTAGAGACTATTTTACTGTAAGCGCACCACATGTCTACACATTTTAAAAGCAGTTTGACTTTGCACTTACAGAAGTGCCAGAGTCCCGTTTGGTTACTTGCACTCGCTGGTGGGGTTGGACTTTTGCAAGAATCGGGGGCCATTGGAGCATTTTTTTTTTTAAATCAGAAAAGTGTCCAATGCGGGAATCGAACCCGGGTCGTAGTGGTCAAAAACCAAACAGTTTAACCAGTCTTCCACCGACCCCCATTGGGGAGAATGATGGGGAAGAATGATGCCAGATAAATAGGATTTCAATATTTGGAAAAACCCTCTTACAAAGTTCAAAGAAAGAGGAAACTTCCAGGGAAAAGAAGCCAACAGAGTACTGGGAGGGGTCTGGTAGATTCCAGAGATGTATAAGAAATGGTGCAACCAAAACTCCAAGCCAAGAGTTTCTATAAAACAACAATGAAAATGATCAAAAGGTATTATTTGCTACCAAAGGAATCAGTTCATCAATCATACAAAGTAACAAGACCAGGTGAGAGAGAGAGAGAGGTTTGGTAAGTGATGTTACTACTCTCCTTCTTAAAGTCCTCAGTGAGAAAACAGCCACAGAGAAAGTTGTGACACAAGTTTGATTAGAGATGAACTATCTAAAAAGACAACAGGATTGAATCCAAATACATTGTTTTCAAACATATGCTTCAATAAGCTTATCAGAGGCTAGTAACAACTCTTTTACACTGATAAGGCACAATTTGGATTATAGATTATAAACAAAAGGTAATAAGACCAAATCCAAATAAATAAATAGTGTGTGACTTTTCGGTAACAGCGTTGTTACCATCTTTTGTCAGTACTTTTGTCTGAAGATGGTAACAATGCTGTTACCAAAACGTCACACACTATTTATTTATTTGGATTTGGTCGTATTACCTTGTGTTTAACTCTTTTACACTTAAAATGTCATGTATGACTTCTTTGTCTTGTTACCTGGTAATTCTTGAGAAAATGAAATAAAAAAGTAGAAAATAAAAATATTTTCAACAATATGTACCCACAAGAAAGGCTAAAAGTTGTC
>CP092867.1:117104324-117114396 GCA_030710605.1 Cordylochernes scorpioides
TCAACCTTAGAAATAGACAGCATCAAACAACACTAACAAGATTTAGAAAAGGCCATCTTACCCATTGAAAAATGATAGAAAATAACAACATCTATTTCATCTGCCCAAAATGTAGCTTGGCACCTGCAGCTCCAGAACACATTTTGGCTTGCATTAGATACACTAAACAGGACCTTTGGGAGAGGCTGCTGCTTATCATCAAACAGCTCAAGAAGCATGGACTCATGGAATCCATGTAATCTTTGCACAAGGGGATAAGAAACAACAACACATGCTGTCCACATATGTAAGGAACTGGGTGTTGGAGCCCTATTTAGTGACTTGACTTACTAGTGGGGTTAAACTTAGGCAAAAACTGGGAGCCATTGAAGCAGAAAAAAGGCCTAATGCAGGAATTTCTCTCAGGTCATGGCTGTTGAAGACTGACAGGTTGTACCACTCGCAAACCAACTGTAAATGAGGATTCAGGAAGGAAGTAGGTACTTGAGACGTAGGCGGAGGGCGGCCACAGGCACAAATGGCAGCTGGCACATCCACACCAAGAGGGACTGGTCATGGACCAGCAGATGCTGCTTCTGGGAGGTGATGAAGAAGAGGCCTCGTCGCACAACACTCGTGTCTGCCACATACATCAGTGTGTCAGGTGAGAAATTTCTGTGATTGGGGGACTAATTCCATGATTATACAGGGGAACTTCTTTACTATAGTGTCTTATATTAAAGCAGGAAGCTGTTATATTCACAAAATTAAAAAGGTAATACTCAAGATTCATTGATTTTACATTAGCAATGAAATATTGTACTTTAGTCAATTTTGATGTGTCTTGGAAGTGTGCTTTCTTCAGGAACCAACACAACACACTCGACAGATTGAGGGAAAGTCTTCACTGACTTCTTACCCTACAAAAGTCTTTCTGTGGGAAGGTCCTGTGATATCTCAATGAGTAGTATTCTTATATCTTCCAAGTTGGCTAGAACACTTTGTCACATTTGGAAAATGTAAACAAATATCTAATGTGGTATTGTACAAGATACTAGATTGCTTCACATTAATAAAAACTCTAATTTAGTCAATGTTAACACATCACTTTATATATATCGTTTATATATATATATATTAAAAAACGAAATAAAAAAATAAAAGATAAAAAGATCAGGTGTTGAAATCAATATAAAAAATGGCATATCCTGACCAGGAGCACATGTGCTTTACAGAAGGCAGAGCGCCATCTGGTGGAACAGAAATCAACTAAACATTGATTTAGCCTGTTCCCTGATATTTGGCCAACCCAATTTCTTGATAAATCAAGAAAAGCCATCCACGAACGCGTTTCGCGCTTTTTGGCGCTCGTCAGCGTGGAGTAGGCTGAACCATTGAGACCAAAAAAGATTTTTTGATCCCAATGGCTTCCTGAAAAACTAAGAAATGGGTATTTAAGGCCAAACTTGCATAAATACGCTTAGCACATTAAAAAACGAAATAAAAAAATAAAAGATAAAAGATCTTTTATTTTTTTATTTCGTTTTTTAATGTGCTAAGCGTATTTACGCCAGCTTGGCCTTAAATACCCATTTCTTGGTTTTTCAGGAAGCCATTGGGATCAAAAAATCTTTTTTTGGTCTCAATGGTTCAGCCTACTCCACGCTGACGAGCGCCAAAAAGCGCGAAACGCGTTCGTGGATGGCTTTTCTTGATTTATCAAGAAATTGGGTTGGCCAAATATCAGGGAACAGGCTAAATCAATGTTTAGTTGATTTCTGTTCCACCAGATGGCGCTCTGCCTTCTGTAAAGCACATGTGCTCCTGGTCAGGATATGCCATTTTTTATATATATATATATATAAATAAATAGTGTGTGACGTTTCGGTAACAGCGTTGTATAATCCAAATTGTGCCTTATCAATTGCCTAAAACTAGAATAACATTCAACGGGTATTTACAATTATTTACACTCCAGAGCCAATATAAACATCTATTTGCTCCAGGAAACAGGACCACAGCAGTCGGCGATATCCACACTAGTTCCAGAGGGAAACAGGCGAAAGCGCCATCATTGGCGGAGATGGTAGGTGTTTTGAGGCCTTATACGTGACAATATATGTGTGAAAACTAATTTTAAAAAAGAAAAATAAAAAGATCAGGTATGGGAATTAAAATCAAAGAAGGCATATCCTGACCACGAGCACATGAGCTTTTTAGATGGCAGAGCAATTAGTGGATTTCTGTTCCACTAGATGGCGCTCTGCCATCTGAAAAGCTCATGTGCTTCTGGTCAGGATATGCCTTCTTTGATTTTTAATATATATATAAGAGGAGAGAAAAAAAAATTGAATAACACAATTTATGCATGACAATAATTTCTCCAAATTTAGCCCACAATTGTTTTAAAATAGCTGATATGGAGTGTGATGAGCCAATTTTGGTGGCTGTTGGTTGTTTGGGTGTTGTGTTAGCACATTGGCAGCCATTACAAAAGTTGGCTGATCTGGAGAGGTGGCCATTTACTTGGTGGTTCAATTTGTAAAGAAAACATGAAGTGTGACTGGAAGGTAAATATTTTCCACTACAGTAGGAACTGTAGAAACTATATTTTTAGAAAGATAAGTTGTATTTTCCCTATTTGTGGAGGAGCATTGCTCAATGTCTGTGTGTGCTTGTATTTTACAGTACAGAAACTTATGTTCATAGTTCCTCAATAAGGTACAGTTTGGATTATAGATTATAAATAAAAGGTAATAAGACCAAATCTAAATAAATAAATGTGTTCCGTCTCGGTAACAATGCTGTATGGTAACAACACTGTTACTGAAACGTCACTCATTATTTATTTATTTGGATTTGGTCTTATTACCTTGTGTTCATAGTTTCTCTAAATACCATGCATTTCCCTAAAATTTTCATTTACTATATAAGCTTACTAGACGAATGACCCGGGCAACGCCCGGGTTTACACGATTAAATGTACTATTCAAACACATTAAACAAAGCAAATATAGCAAGAGCAGTTATTTTAAACGGCGAATTAGATCAGTTATAGCAAAAAATGAAAATATATATGTAAATATGTGAAATAGTTATAAATTAGAAAACCTGTAAATATAGTTAAGGACTTGCATTGCTTCTCATCTAGAACGCTCAAGGACCTGCCGACGGCGCGCGCCCGTTGGCTGCTGGCGAGCACGTGACTTTTCTGTGACCCCCGCGCACAGGGAAGTCACGTGCTCGCCGGCAGCCAACGGGCGCGCGCCGCCGTCAGATCGCCTGAGATTCTAGAGGGCGCTGCTCGTGAGCTAAGTTGAATAATTTGAATATATAGTTTTAATAATTGATTTATATATTTTTTAAAATAGCCTATCGTCATCCCCGTTATTTTTTACCTATGTATGGAAATTTTGGTTTGAATTAGTGAACTACTGCGAATTTGTATACAGGTCATACAAACCAACAGACAAACAGACAAACATACAAACATTCATTTTTATATATATAGATATATCAGCCAATAGCAAAGAGGGTGTGGTGTTAGATGCAACTGGAAAATTTCTGAGAGAGTTCACTACCCTCCCAAAGGTAGTTTTCATTAAAGTAAGAAATATTATCTATTTTAAAATAAGCAGTGCACACAAAAGACCTTTCAATTATCAGATGGTGCAATGATACATTATATTTTAAACCACAAAGCAAAAATAAATAGTTTTGTGAGATATGTGCAGAAATGATGTCACCATCAGGTCAGAATCTGACAGATGGAATGATGGCGTTACACTAAAACATCATTATAACACAATAATTCCCATCCCTGGACACTCTTATTTTTCTGTTTATCATTACTCTTCACAATTCATACTTTCATACTTTATCCCAAGGTTAGAAATAATCGTTATTTCTCCTTAAAATAAATTTTGATTTTTCATTCAAAAGAAACACATGTGGGATAATTTTCAAATGTCGTTCTACAACTAAAACGTCATATTTACCTTATTGGAGAGACTGGTGGAAATAACAGAACAAAGGGAGGAAGGTACCAGAACAGGATAGTGGAATTTAAAAAAATAAAAAGAGAATGGATGTCTTTGATGACTTATTCCATCTATTGGAATAAATACCAACTAGACATTTTGTGGCCCAACATTTTGTCTACAAATATTTTCTTGATAAATCAATATCTCAATAATCTTATTTGGTATTTATTCTAATGATGGTACAAGCAACCTTTAATAACATAAACAAACACTTTTTTTTACATATTTAGATTTGTTGGTCTTGATAAATAATTTAGTCTTTACATTCTCTACTCTTTTTTTCACATGTGTGAGCTTCTCATGCATATTAGTCTAAAAAAACTTTGCCTCAATGTATCAAGAAGCCTCTCTCCTCTCAAAAGGAGAAAGACTTCTTTAAAAATCCTGAGTTCAACTGACCCGGTTGATAGACCTCAGCAAGGGTCCCCTCTCCAGGGATACGGAGGAGCTGTGTCTGTAGTCATGTTAGAGTTGGCAGCAAAGGCTTCCATGTTAGGAACGGCCTCAAAATACAGGCAAAGTCAGACTTTCACCAAAGGGTGCCTCATCATGGTGCCATGATCAACGAAAACTACACCCCTATACCCCATGATCATAGATCATGAACTCATAGAATTCGTGTAATCTTTACACAAGGGGATAAGAAACAACAACACAAGAAGCCTCTAACCACCTTGGTGGATGGCTGCACATGCTGACTAGAGCTAACATGTGGTGCTGGGTTGGCTTTGATTAATTCATTTTGGCTGGTTTGGTTTTTGGCTGTCATTTGTAAATATGTAATTTTGTTGGTATTGATAACAGGAGAGATGGCTGCACTCCATCCAGTTGTATGATCAGAAGCAGATTTGAAATTGTGTAGCCAAGAGAAAAGAATTGGCTAGCAAAAAAGATATGGGAAAAAAATAGTGCAAAAGTGAAATTGTACTGGGATCAGGTGGCTCAATTAAGCAAAAGGTATCTCATGATTGAGCAACTAAAAGTTGATCAGAGGAGATACTTTTTCTTAAAAAAAAAAAAAGGACATGTTCATGGCAATTACCTTTCTGTTTGTTGTCACCGCTATCTTCTTCATCTGATGACTCCATAACATCCTCTGCAACAACAACAAAAAAAAATCTGATAATCTCTCCACACACATCTTTATCATTGGAAATAATGAAGTGGGCAGATGAATATTGTGTATAATATATGTAAGAACAATATTCAACCTGCAACCCCAAAACACAATTATTGACTGTATTGACTCATCCATTGATGAGCTCTACTCTTCCCCGGCAGACACCATCAAAAGTCTCAAGCTTTACAAGCTTGATACCTTAATATGCTTGAGTGGAGATAAGAAAGAAGAAGAAGAACAATATTCAAATGTTGGTTGTTGATTCAATCCCACAAGGGGTCTGACAATAAAACCAGAGACCATTAGTTGAGGATACTCCAAGATTATCCCAAAACTCCTGTTTGAATCTCTTCAAGGAGATGGTGCCCAGTCTTGATGTTGTATAGCTAGTGTTAGGAAATATCCCTTTAAATTTTAATTATATATCACCAGGGTGTGAGAGAAAACTTCCCTAATTACCTGAAGCTGGGTGAATAAAGGGTAAACTATTGGGGTGTAGGTAACAAATTCAATAAGTGATCAGGTGTAACATGTTTTGCAAAAGTGGATGTTATCCCATGTAGGTTATTAGAAATTTAGACACAATCTGCCAGCATCTCTTGTTAATGCTGTCTCACTTCCATGGCAAGAATAACTGTATATATATATTGTGAGATATATACAGTTAAACCTGACTATAGCGCCCCCTCTAAATAGCGCCTTCCTCTCTATACCGCCCGATTTTAAATACGTAGTACAATGCGATTTACATCAATATTAAGCAACCTGTCTATAGCATCCTATTTTGGTGAGTCCCAAGAGGGGGTGCTATAGACAGGTTTAACTGTATGTATTTTCTTTACAAATATTTAAATATTCCAAGATTTTAAATAATAGTTTATCATACTCCATCAACCGATAAATTCAATAAAATCTATAGATAGCATAATTTCAGGCATTTATGTTCTGTATAAAGAAGAACCATTACCTGGAATATTTTCAGCTAAATAAAGGCAGTAAGTCAAGAGCCTATCTTTGTAAAAAATCAAACTTTGCGCAAAAACCTATGTCTTTGTGTATTTGTGTTTCCTTTGGTATAAAGCATCAAAGGATCTCTGCAGACCTTACTGTGATAAAAGATATTAGTTGAGAGGGCTTGGCTCAATTGTAGAACAGTCTGGAGATTTATTTGATTAAACTTTTGAGAGGGTTCATCACTGATGAGCCAAGCCCTCTCCTTTTTTTTAAATCTTTGCAGTAAGTTCTCCAGAGAAGTAGTCTAAGGTTTTAAAACAGAAGAAATGCCTTAAAAAATTCCAAAGTTAATACATGTTAATATATGTATGAAATGGGATGGTACTGAAGCTATCTTGTGAAGCTAGTCTTGTTAGTTCATCTTAGACTGGCCAGTCTTCAGATGACATTTCAGAGTTTCCCAAAGTTATGGCAAATCCACTGACCCCAGTCTGTGAGACAGTTGGTTGATGGCATGCATAGTTTGAGCATCTATTATTTTTTATTATTTTTTTTCTTATCCTTTTATCAGTCTAAATTAGACAAGATCTTGGAGGTCGTGCTCATAAAGAAGTTCAAGAACTTAGCATCTATTATAATGAGGCAGATGTTTTTTTTAACATAGAAAAATGTGAAATAATTATGAGAGACACTTGCCAGAAGGAGTGATGGTTTCTGGAGTCTTTTCTCTGATGTAGTTGTCGTCTTTGTCTGGGTCCTTCTTCTTCACTGGGGTGGATCTGAAGATGTAGGAGGAGATGGTGACTGGGTCACACTCCAGCCCCTTGGTGAACACCACCTCTCCCGTGGGCCTCAGTCCGAACAGTGTCCTCTCCCCTGTGACCAAACAGTCATTAATTTGGATTTGATCTTGTTACCTTATTTAAGACAGTTAAATCTGGACAAGTGGACAATCCCCTTTTTTATCCAGCAAATAGCTTAAAAAGTAGGAACAATTTGGTATTTTAAACAGTAACAGGCAGAGATTTGATACCAGCAGCTGAAAAGACAAGTCTTATAGCCTTTAATTCAACCCACTCCTGGGGATAAGTGATAGCTGTTGAATAAAAGTAGATAATTTTATGGGGATTTAATAAATGGTTGAATTCTAGTGAATTAAAGAGGCTACCCTATACAAGTGTTCTAAGAAGGAATCACAGACATGAAACCCATTTTGAGAAATGATTTTTTTTTTAGCTAGGGAGAGAGCAAGTAGTATCCCTGGATGTGAATGATCCTTGTGCTTGAGGATCACTGGGAGATCATCCATTGGCCATACAGACAGGACACATCTTGAAGAAAGAAAAGAGAGGTACACACACCAAGGAAATATTGGTTCAATAACCTCAAAGAACGGTCTGGAATTGGAGAATATAAAGAGAAGAATGACAACCATCATGACTGGGTGAAGTAGAATGCGTCTGCCTTTGTCATCAAGACTGGGAACACTACTCAGTGGCAGGCCAAAATAATTGGCTGCCTCTGACAAGAGGGACAAACGCCATGTGCAGCCGCTTCTAACATGGAGTACAAACGCTGCTCATCCTGTATCCCTGGATTAGGAGCTCTTATAGGGTATTATGAACCAGGCCAGCTGAGCCCAGGTTTTTTTAGTGAGCTTGTTACTGCTCCCCCTCCTCCTTTTTCATCCGAGCTTGGGACCAAAAGGTGAAGTTTGAGGTAAACAGCACCCTCTTCGACAGTCTGTCTGGCAGTGGAATTGCTATCTATAATGATAAGATCCTGGAAAAAATCTCCCTTTCCCACCCTAGACACCTTTCAGTTTACAAATCGGAACTCTCTGCAATAGATACGGCTCTAAAAGACATCAACATCAACTCGCTAAGCAAAATAATAATCTACTCTGACTCAAGAGCAGCCATTTATACCCTTCAAAGCTGCTTCTCCAGTCAAGAACCTCTTCTCAAGAGCATCGCTAAGTCTGTAAACCAACTCCCAGCCAACAGCTCTGTCACAGTGCAATGGCTTCCAGCTCACGTTGGAATTCCTGGAAATGAGCTAGCAGACTCTCTGGCAAAGGCTGGAGCTCTTGGCCTACCTGAAGACATAGAATCTACCACCCAACTAGACGAAAGAGACCTCCTCCTTACCATCAAAACCCAATGCCTGCAGGAATGCAGTTCTAATGCTGCACATGACTGGTACAGAGCAGGAGGGACAAGCACAGGTTCTGTCCTCCCAAGAGAACAACAGTCTTTGATTTCCATACTTAAGTCTGGTCATCTACGGACAATGACTTTCCAGAATGATTTCAAGGTTTTCCTACTATGTACTAAGTGCAATTCTCAACCTGCAACCCCAAAACACATTATTGACTGTATTGACTCATCCATTGATGAGGTCTACTCTTTCCCGGCAGACAACATCAAAAGTATCAAGCTTTACAAGCTTGATACCCTAATATGATTGAGTGGAGATAAGAAAGAAGAAGAAGAGGAGAATAAACTCCCCTTTGCCAGCCTCAAGCCAAAATGAAAAAGGAAGAGGGGAAGCCGAAACAAGCTCGCTAAAAAAACCCGGGCTCAGCTGGCCCGGCTGATAGTACCCTATAAGGTCTCCTGATCCTAGGATACAGGATGAGTCTTATTCCATATTAGGAGTGGCTGCAAATTATGTCTGTTCCTCATGTCAGAGGCGACCATTTCTTTTGGAGCTAAGTCGGCTTGCTACTGAGTAGTGTTTCCAGTCTTAATGACAAAGGCAGACGCATTCTACTTCACCCAGTCATGATGGTTGTCTCCTTGATACCCTAATATGATTGAGTGGAGATAAGAAAGAAGAAGAGGAGAATAGAAATGAGCAGAACTGTGGGAAACGGAGTCACCTGATGGCTGACTTCTGAGAGAATGAAGATGAGGTAGGTAGGTTTACAGGGAGTGGTTATTTCAGACAATACTCACCCAGCACAAGCACAGAGGACTCCACCCCTCTACCATACAGTACTGAAATGTCCAGAGCATCTTCTCCAAGAATGAAGGACCAATCAGGCTGCCACACAGGGTCATTGTTCAGTGGAGGGAAAGACAGAGTTGGCCAATTTTTCACTGAATAGAGATGGATTTTAAAATTGTGAGATAGAAGCAAGTCAGTTAGTGCACTACTGCCAGCAGTAGTATAAGAAGGTGTGACATTGGGTGTGTGTATGTGAAACCATCAATCCTATAAATATCTCAAATAGTTTAGACTAAAACATGGTAAGTGTTGGTCGGTGGAGCCTTTATTCCCAACCAATAGTCCATATAGAGGAATGAAAAGTATTTTCAAACCATATGTGCTCTCTACAGCCTTGATCAGAAGCCTCTGTAAAATCTTTGATCCCCAACCTGTATTTGGTTCTAGGGGTCCTTATACCGTATCAATCCCTAGGTTGGAATGTCGTCAAGGGTATAATGACACAGACCTACATATTGGCACTACGGGATGATGAGCATATAGTAAAATCTCCCATGGACATCTCATCTGTGGGGCATCTTTTTTTCTAAGGAAATCATCCTCCATTGATATGGTCTGTCATGGAAGAGGTTCTGATATAACCAAACTAATATGATAAGGCACAATTTGGATTATAGATTATAAACACAAGGTAATAAGACCAAATCCAAATAAATAAAAAGTGTGTGATGTTTCGGTAACAACGCTGTACCAAAATGTCGCACACTATTTATTTATTCGGATTTGGTCTTATTACCTTGTGTTTATAGCCACACTAATAGTTAAACAAATCACCTTGCAATAGTGTAGCTTAAAGAGGTTTCTCTGAATCCTTATCTTTTTCCAAAAGAAATAAAATAACTTGATGCAATCGAAACTTTGTCTTTAATTATCGAATCTAATGTAGCAAGAAATTATTTAAGATCCCTTAATTCTAAAACAATAATAATTTAGATAAGGAGAAATGAAGGGACTGAGAGAGTTT
>CP092867.1:117114496-117187562 GCA_030710605.1 Cordylochernes scorpioides
TATTTTTCCGTTTATCATTACTCTTCACAATTCATACTTTCATACTTCATCCCAAAGGTTAGAAATAATCGTTATTTCTCATTAAAATAAATTTTGATTTTTCATTCAAAAGAAACACATGCGGGATAAATTTCAAATATCGTTCTACAACTAAAAGATCATATTTACCGTATTGGAGAGACTGGGGGGAAATAACAGAACAAAGGGAGGAAGGTACCAGAACAGAATGGTGGAATTAAAAAAAAAAAAGAATGAATGTCATTGATGACTTATTCCATATATTAGAATAAATACCAACTAAACATTTTGTGGCCCAACATTTTGTTTACAAATCTTTTCTTGATATATCAATAACTCAATACTCTTATTTGGTATTTTTCTAATAGATGGCACAATTAACCTTTAATTACATAAACAAACACTTTTTTTTTTACTTATTTATATTTATATAAAAGGGCGTACCTGGATCTGTAAAGAAAAAAAAAATTTTTTTTTCTTAAAATATTTCGAGAGATTGCTCCCTCTTTATCAATTTATTTACAGATCCAGGTATGCCCTTTTATATAATCTTAATTAATGGATCGCCTTTTGACTCAAATTATTTATATTTGTTGGTCTTGATAAATAATTTAGCCTTTTCTTTCTCTACTCTGTTTTCACATGTGTAAGCTTTGTTATGCACATTGGTCCAAAAAAAACTTTGCCTAAATATATCAAGAAGCCTCTCTCCTCTCAAGAGGAGAAATACTTCTTTAAAAATTCTGAGTTCAACTGACCCGGTTGATAGACCTGAGCAAGGGTCCCTCTTCAGGGATACGGAAAAGCTGTGTCTGTACTCATGTTAGAGTTGGCAGCAAAGGCTTCCATGTTAGGAACAGCCTCAAATTACAGGCAAAGTCAGACTTTCACCAAAGTGTGCCTGGATCATGGTGCCATGATCAACGAAAGCTGCACCCTTACTCCCCATTCCATGAGATCAGTAGCATGGACTCATGGAATTTGTGTAATCTTTGTGTACAAGGGGATAAGAAACAACAAGACAAGAAGCCTCTAACCACCTTGGTGGGTGGCTGCATATGCTGACTAGAGCTAACATGTGGTGCTGGGTTGGCTTTGATTAATTCATTTTGGCTGGTTTGGTTTTTGGCTGTCATTTGTAAATATGTAATTTTGTTGGTATGGATAACAGGAGAGATGGCTGCACTCCATCCAGTTGTATGATCAGAAGCAGATTTGAAATTGTGTAGACAAGAGAAAAGAATTAGCTAGCAAAAAAGATATGGGAAAAAAATAGTGCAAAAGTGAAATTGTGCTGGGATCAGGTGGCTCAATTAAGCAAAAGGTATCTCATGATTGAGCAACTAAAAGTTGATCAGAGGAGATACTTTTTCTTAAAAAAAAAAAAAAGGACATGTTCATGGCAATTACCTTTCTGTTTGTTGTCACCGCTATCTTCTTCATCTGATGACTCCATAACATCCTCTGCAACAACAAAAAAAATCTGATAATCTCTCCACACACATCTTTATCATTGGAAATAATGAAGTGGGCAGATGAATATTGTGTATAATATATGTAAGAACAATATTCAACCTGCAACCCCAAAACACAATTATTGACTGTATTGACTCATCCATTGATGAGCTCTACTCTTCCCCGGCAGACACCATCAAAAGTCTCAAGCTTTACAAGCTTGATACCTTAATATGATTGAGTGGAGATAAGAAAGAAGAACAATATTCAAATGTTGGTTGTTGATTCAATCCCACAGGGGGACTGACAATAAAACCAGAGACCATTAGTTGAGGATATTCCAAGATTATCCCAAAACTCCTGTTTGAATCTCTTCAAGGAGATGGTGCCCAGTCTTGATGTTGTTAGCTGTATAGTTAGGGTTATATATATATATATATATATATGAAATATCCCTTTAACTTTTAATTATATATCACCAGGGCTGTGAGAGAAAACTTCCCTAATTACCTGAAGCTGGGTGAATAAAGGGTAAACTATTGGGGTGTAGGTAACAAATTCAATAAGTGATCAGGTGTAACATGTTTTGCAAAAGTGGATGTTATCCCATGTAGGTTATTAGAAATTTAGACACAATCTGCCAGCATCTCTTGCTAATTCTGTCCCACTTCCATGTGAGATATGTATATATTCTTTACAAATATTTAAATATTCCAAGATTTTGAATTATAGTTTATCATACTCCATCAATCTATAAATTCAATAAAATGTATAGATAGCATATTTTCAGGCATTTATATTCTGTATAAAGAAGAACCATTACCTGGAATATTTTCAGCTAAAAAAAAGGCAGTAAGTCAGGAGCCTATCTTTGTAAAAGCCAAGCTTGTCCCACCATACTATGTCTTTATTTATTTGTGTTTCCTTTGTTATAAAGCATCAAAAGATCTCTGCAGACCTTACTGTGATAAAAGATATTAGTTGAGAGGCCTTAGCTCAATTGTAGAACGGTCTGGAGATTTATTTGATTAAACTTTGAGAGGGTTCACCACTGATGAGCCAAGCCCTCTCCTTTTTTTAAATCTTTGCAGTAAGTTCTGCAGAAGTAGTCTAAGGTTTTATAACAGAAGAAATGCCTTAAAAAATTCCAAAGTTAATACATGTTAATATGGGTATGAAATGGGATGGTACTGAAGCTATCTTGTGAAGCTAGTCTTGTTAGTTCATCTTAGACTGGCCAGTCTTCAGATGACATTTCAGAGTTTGCCAAAGTTATGACAAATCCACTGACCCACAGTCTGTGAGACAGTTAGTTGATGGTGTGCATAGCTTGAGCATCTATTATAATAAGGCAGATGTTTTTTTAACATAGAAAAATGTGAAATAATTAAGACAGACACTTGCCAGAAGGAGTGATGGTTTCTGGAGTCTTTTCTCTGATGTAGTTGTCATCTTTGTCCGGGTCCTTCTTCTTCACTGGGGTGGATCTGAAGATGTAGGAGGAGATGGTGACTGGGTCACACTCCAGCCCCTTGGTGAACACCACCTCTCCCGTGGGCCTCAGTCCGAACAATGTCCTCTCCCCTGTCATCAACCATGTATCTTTGGATTATAAATTAGAAACATAAGGTAACAAGACCAAATCCAAACAGACATTAATTTGGATTTGGTCTTGTTACCTTATTTAAGACAGTTAAATCTGTCTTGGACAATCCCTTTTTTATCCAGCAAATAGCTTACATAGTAAGAACAATTTGGTAGTTTAAACAGTGACAGGCAGAGATTTGATACCAGCAGCTGAAAAGACAAGTCTTAAAGCCTTTTAATTCAACCCACCCCTGGGGATAAGTGATAGCTGTTGAATAAAAGTAGATAATTTTATGGGGATTTAAGAAATCTATACAAGTGTTCTAAGAAGGAATCACAGACATGAAACCCATTTTAATAAATGATTTTTTTTTTTAGCTAGGGAGAGGGCAAGTAGTATCCCTGGATGTGAATGACCCTTGTGCTTGAGGATCACTGGGAGATCATCCATTGGCCATACAGACAGGACACATCTAGAAGAAAGAAAAGAGAGGTACACACATCAAGGAAATATTGGTTTAATAACCTCAAAGAACGGTCTGGAATTGGAGGATATAAGAGGAGAATAAACTCCCCTTTGCCAGCCTCAAGCCATGATGAAAAAGGAGGAGGGGAGCAGTAACAGGCTCGCTAAAAAACTTGGGCTCAGCTGACCCGGCTGATAGTACCCTGGGGGCTTTTAATCCAGGGATACAGGATGAGTCTGTATTCCATATTAGGAATGGCTGCAAATTATGTCTGTTCCTCATGTCAGAGGCAACCGTTTCTTTTGGAGCTAAGTCAGCCTGCTACTGAGTAGTGCTTCCAGTCTTAATGACAAAGGCAGATGCATTCTACTTTACCCAGTCATGATGGTTGCCTCCTTGATACCCTAATATGATTGAGTGGAGATAAGAAAGAAAAAGAGATGAATAGAAATGAGCAGAACTGGGAGAAATTTAGTCACCTGGTGGCTGAGAGGGCACTGAATGAAGATGAGGTAGGTAGGTTTACAGGGAGTGGTTATTTCAGACAATACTCACCCAGCACAAGCACAGAGGACTCCACCCCTCTACCATACAGTACTGAAATATCCAGAGCATCTTCTCCAAGAATGAAGGACCAATCAGGCTGCCACACAGGGTCATTGTTCAGTGGAGGGAAAGACAGAGTTGGCCAATTTTTCACTGAATAGAGATGGATTTTAAAATTGTGAGATAGAAGCAAGTCAGTTAGTGCACTACTGCCAGCAGTAGTATAAGCAGGTGTGACATTGGGTGTGTGTATGTGAAACCATCAATCCTATAAATATCTCAAATAGTTTAGACTAAAACATGGTAAGTGTTGGTCGGTGGAGCCTTTATTCCCAACCAATAGTCCATATAGGGGAATGAAAAGTATTTTCAAACCATATGTGCTCTCTACAGCCTTGATCAGAAGCCTCTGTAAAATCTTTGATCCCCAACCTGTATTTGGTTCTAGGGGTCCTTATACCGTATCAATCCCTAGGTTGGAATGTCGTCAAGGGTATAATGACACAGACCTACATATTGGCACTACGGGATGATGAGCATATAGTAAAACCTCCCATGGACATCTCATCTGTGGGGCATCTTTTTTTCTAAGGAAATCATCCTCCATTGATATGGTCTGTCATGGAAGAGGTTCTGATATAACCAAACTAATATGATAAGGCACAATTTGGATTATAGATTATAAACACAAGGTAATAAGACCAAATCCAAATAAATAAATAGTGTGTGACGTTTCGGTAACAACGTTGTTACCATCTTCAGACAAAAGTACTGAATGATAAATTTTACCACAGCATGTTTTTAAAGAGTTACTGTTAGCAAGTGTAAACAAGATAACAGATAAGAAGAAGATAGTTATCTGAGAAACACGAAATATTATTCTTAAAATTAAAAGTGGAAAAAAAAAACCCCTTTTTTTTTTTTTTTTTTTTTAATATAATTAAAAGCATATCTATAAATATTCAAAAGAAAGGTGCTACAATTAACAGAATGGAAGAAAGAGGAAATATAAATGCTATTTATAGATATGCTTTTAATTATATTTGAAAAAAAAAAAGGGGGGTTTTCCACTTTTAATTTTAAGAATAATATTCTGTGTTTCTCAGATAACTATCTTCTTCTTATCTGCTATCTTGTTCACACTTGATAACAGTAACTCTTTAAAAACATGCTGTGGTAAAATTTCTCATTCAGTACTATTATGTATCTACTTAAAAAGATTTACGAAGCAATGCTAGTCATTTTTGCATACATACATTTTTAATTAAAACAAAGTATTTATACAAGCAAATGATGATGATAAATAATATCTATGAATATTAATACATAACAACTTCTCCCCACAACAAAAAATTATATTTCAAAAAACTTCGAAGGCCTTCTTAATCTTGAGGACCTTCTCAAAATAGGACTCGACGCTTCACCAGTAGGATCTATTTCCTGACCAGCTTGGGGGTCTTCAATATTATTTGACTCTTGTGGAGTTGCCGATGTAGACGGAGTTGCTTCTCTTTCTCCACAATCTCGGACTTGATCCAAATGCCTGTTTAAAATTTCACCTTCATCTGTCTCCACCTTAATAGAAACAGGACCAGTTTTTTCCCGCACTACACCTGGTAGCCATCTGGGGCCATGGTACCCTCGTGCTATAACTGCCTGTCCTTCATTTACCACTCTATGGGGTTTCCAATTTCTTATGAACCTGTCCTCCTGTCGTATCCTTCCCTCCGACACACTTTCAGGATGAAATTTATTTAAGAGACTCTTCAGGTTTCTGTTCATCAACAACTGTGCTGGGGATTTCTGCGTCGTGCTGTTTATAGCTATTCTCATGGATAACAACGATCTAGATAACCTAGTCGTCCAATTTCCCGAGCTGTTCTTTCTTAGCAGATTTTTAAGCGTCTGAATAGCTCTTTCCACCTGCCCATTTGACGCTGCATGATAAGGCGCACACAAGATGTGCCTCACGCCATTTCTTTTTAAGAAAGTCCTGAAAAGTTCCGATGTGAAGGACGTACCATTATCCGAAACTATCACATCCGGCAACCCGTGGGTCGCGAATATTTCCTTTAGGCAATTGATGGTAGTTTCAGTAGATGTTGTAGATACGATTTTAGCCTCAATCCACTTAGAATAGGCATCTACTACAACAAGAAAGAGTTTTCCTTGAAAGGGACCCGCATGATCAATATGTAGTCTCGACCAAGGTCTTGATGGCCAAATCCAAGGATATACGTCAGTTTTTGGCGGATCGTGACTACACGACAAACAAACCGCACAACTGGATATCATCCGCTCAATATCTCCATCCATCTTGGGCCACCAGCATAATCCTCGAGCAAGCGCTTTTGTCCCGACTATGCCAATGTGAGTATCATGTAAAAGATTTAAAATATATTTTCTTAATCTTTCAGGTATAATCACCCTGCTCCCCCACAATAAACAGTCCTTATGAACCGATACTTCACTAGATTTGGAGACAAAATCCCTAAATTTATCATCAACTTTCCTTTCAGGCCACCCATTCATTGCCCAGAATTTAACCTTAGAAAGGATTGGATCTTTATTGGTTAGTTTTGCCACTTCCGAAGAATTAATTGCAGCATGTTCCGATTCTATAAAGAACACCTCTGAAGGGTTCGGAACTACACTTGGACATTCATTTAAAGGCAGTCTACTTAATGCATCGGCATTACAATTCACTTTTCCCGGTTTATACTCTATACTATAAGTATACACTGCCAGAGTCAAACACCATCTCAACATGCGCGGCGATAGCACTTGAGGTATCGGCTTTTTGGGGTTGAATATTCCAACTAGGGGTTTATGATCCGTTAATATTTTAAATTTTCTCCCTAGAAGATACTGTGAAAATTTTGATACACCAAAAATAACCGCTAATGCCTCTTTATCAATTACTGCATATCTTCTCTCAGTTTTATTTAAAGTTCGAGAGGCGAATACAACTGGTCTTTCAACTTCATGATCTACTTGGGACAATATGGCTCCAATGCCATACTCAGAAGCATCACAGCTGACCAGAATAGGCAGATTATCATCAAAATGAGCTAAAACAGACTCAGAACTGATTAAGCTTTTAGCTTCTCTAAAGGCTCTTTGATGCTCTCTGTTCCATTTCCAAGGATTATTACTGTCTAAAAGTCTATGAAGAGGTTCAACTACTGTGGCTTTATTTCTTAAAAACCTCTCATAATAATTTAAAAGTCCTAAAAAAGACATCAATTCTTTTTTATTAGATGGTGGTCTGGCATCTTTAATTGCTCTCAACTTTTCTTCGGATGGATGAATTCCTTTATTGTCAATTTTCATTCCTAAAAATTCAATTTCTGGAACATAAAATTTACATTTGTTTCTTTTAAGACGGAGTCCTGCTTCCTTGAAACGCAAAAGAACTTTTTCCGTTTTTTCATAAGGTCACCGCAATTTATTCCTGATATAAGGACATCGTCCAAATAAACTGCTACTCCATCAATCCCCATTAGAAGAGTGTCCATAAATCTTTGGAAGGTTCCGACTGCGGAATTCAATCCAAAAGGAAGCCGTTTAACTCTATACAATCCTCTGGGCGTATTAATGGTAAGAATTTCAGAAGATTCATCATCCACCTTTAATTGTTGATAGGCTTGGGCCATATCTAATTTAGTAAATACCTTACCACCTCTTAACCTGTCCAAAAGTTGTGGAATTGTGGGCAGTGGATATTTATCTGGGTTGGTATATAAGTTAACTGTTGTCTTGTAATCATGACAAATCCTTATTGTTCCATCATTTTTTAGAACCGTAACAATTGGTGATGCCCATTTAGAAAATTTTATTGGTTCAATAATTCCTTGTTCCTCTAATGCTTTCAATTTTTCATCTACTAAATTTCGAAGAGCAAACGGCACGGTTCTGGCCTTCACAAATTTGGGCTCAGCATTATCAGGAATATCAATATGGATCAAAGGTCCATTATAGGCATCAATTTCCTCCTTAAACAATTCCTCGAAATCAGGTGAAATAGGATTAGTTTCCAATGAGTTTAAAAAGTTTAACTTCAGGCGAAAAGCAGAAAACCATTGCCTTCCCAGAATGTTGGGACCTAAACCATCAGCCACTAAAATTTGCAAACTTCTACTACCATGGGATAGCCTTGCTTTAACATAGAGTTTCCCAAGAATTTTTACTTGACTGGATGACCAAGTATTTAGAAGTATCTCAGATCTTTTAAGTTGCGTCAATTTCCAATATTCAAGAAAGGTTTCTTTATTTAATAATGAGTATTCACTTCCCGAATCAATTAACATGTGTACATCGTGGTTATCTAAATTTGCTGTTATATAATAAGGATTGCTTATCTCTTCCCTTCTCAGGCAACATAAAGTTGGATTACTATTAGCCCTATATAGGTTTCCTGATTTACCAACATTTGTTAAGCAAGCCTTTTGTACATGACCTATTTTGCCACATTTAAAACATTTTGCATTACGGAATTTACAAACATTTGGCATATGATTTCCTTTACAACGTATGCAAATAATTCTTTTATTATTCATTTTCTTGAAATCTCTAAAATGAACTTTGCCCGATTTAAAATTAGGTGGTTCAGTTTTGCTAGTTTTTTTTATCATATTTACTTCTGTAATTTTTTCTTGCAACATACTGGCGTCTGCACTAGCCGATTCATCACATATTGCCAAATTCACAGCCTTTTCAAAGGTCAAGTCTTTTTCAGACAATAGTCTTTTAACCAGAGATTCATTTCTCAAGCCACAAACTAGTTTATCTCTTAAGCAATCATCTAGATCAACAAATTCACAATCTTCACTTAACCTTCTTAGCTCGGCAATATAAGCACTAACTGATTCATCACCCTGATTTCTTTTATTGAACAAGAATCTTTGTACTATTATGTTTGGCTTAGGAGAAAAATGATCGGTCAACAATTTAATTAAGTTATCATATTCTACGAAAGATAACTCTTTTGGCGAGGCCAACGATCTTGCTAATGCATAAGTTTCAGCGCCTATTAGCGTAAGAAAAATAGCCTTTCGTCTTTCAGGTTTTACAATATCATTAGCCAGGAAGAAAAAATGCATTCTTTCCAAGTATGTTATCCATTTCTCTGGATTTTTAGGATCAAAAGCTTCTATGTTTCCAAAATTTGTCATTTTAAAAATAAAATTCACTTACCTAAGCTTTAACTTTAGTACAAATTTAAAGATTTTCTTTAGCTTTAACTAAAAAAAAAAAGATTTACCTTCGTCGCCAATTTATTATGTATCTACTTAAAAAGATTTACGACGCAACGCTAGTCATTTTTGCATACATACATTTTTAATTAAAACAAAGTATTTATACAAGCAAATGATGATGATAAATAATATCTATGAATATTAATACATAACAAGTACTTTTGTCTGAAGATGGTAACAATGCTGTTACCGAAACATCACACACTATTTATTTATTTGGATTTGGTCTTATTACCTTGTGATTAGCTTTTCTAGATTAATCAAGAAGGGGTATTTGGCCAATTCTGGAATAATTGGAAATTAATGATTAGTTGATATTTATTCTGACAGACGGTACAAGCCATCAGCAAATTTTAGTTGCACAATCAAGAGAAGCCTTTTTCTTAATGTATCCACCTGATCCCAGTACAATTTCACTTTTGTTTTATATTTTCACATTAATATACAGTATAACCTCGTTAATTCAACACACCCCAATTTGACACTCGGCGATAATTCGACCATTTTAAAATTCAAATTTTGACAGTTGAATGTTATTTTACATGCAACTTTACCGCTAAACGGTATTACGGCGGTGACGATCGGCATCGGCGGGCGCCGATAGGATCGCGCCTGCGCACTTTTGGTTTCTGGTTAGTTTAAGTTTCACTTTGCAGTGCCGTTGCGCAATTTGGCGGATGTTATTGTTGTTTTTTTTACGCGGGAATTTCGGCATCATGCGCTAACTAATAATAATTTTTATTCTTTTATTTTTAACATTGAAATATTTTAGCGCTATTTTTAAATTTATAAATAATTTCTTTTTAAATAAATAAATCTTTATAAAATGATCCAACAATGATTATGATAACATTTTAATTCAATATTCTGTGTTAATTTGAATAAATGAGTGGGGCAAGAATGTCAGGTTCTGCCAAAAAAAATTGGAAACGTAGTCAGTATCACCAGCTCACTTATGTGGAAAAAAATGAAAATTATAGAAGAAATAGAACAAGGAAAATCACATAGTCAAGTTTCCAGAGAGAGAAATATTCCACGGTCCACCATTAGCACAATTTTTAAAAATAAATTCGCCATAAAATCTGCCTTTTTAAAATCTAATTTTAGCTCTACCTTGAAACGTGATCGTGACGGGGAATTCCCAGAGATTGAAGAAGCCCTGTTTAGGTGGATAAGGCAGGCAAATGCCATGAAACTTGCCATAAATGGCAATATCTTGAAAGAAAAGGCTATACTCTTGGCCTTGAAAATGGGTCAAGATAATTTTGAAGCTAGCAATGGCTGGCTAGAAAAGTTTAAGGCCAGAAGGAATATTGCTTTTAAACGACTTCATGGAGAAGCTGGAAGTGTGAATGCCAATAGTGTAGCCACTTGGAAAGGTGAGATTATTCCTTCACTTTTAGCTAAATACACAGGACATTTTCAATGCTGATGAAACAGGGTTATTTTATAAACTTTTGCCTAATCAAACAATGACTATCAGAGGTGAGAAATGTGAAGGGGGTAAGAAGTCTAAAGAGAGAATTACAGTGTTGGTATGCCTTAATATGGATGGAAGTGAAAAACTGCCTTTACTTTATATTGGGAAATATAGAAGACCACGATGCTTCCATGGCATGAATATTCCCTCAAATTATCATTTTAATAAAAAAGCCTGGATGACTGGGGCAATTTTTACGGATTGGCTGAAAAAATTTGACCAAATATTCAAAAGAAGAGAAAGAAAAATTTTATTAATTTTAGATAATTGCCCAGCCCACCAAATACCTGAAGGGTTACAGAACATTGAAATAAGATTTTTGCCCGCCCTAACTACAAGTGCATTACAACCCTGTGATATGGGTATCATTAAAGCCCTAAAAGACCAATATAGGAAACGAATGATAACGTATCTTCTCACTTGCATGGAAGAAAAAAAAATGCTCAAGTACATTTACTCTTTGAAATTAGCTGGCTAGAGGCTGCATGGGTTAGGGTTAGTTCTTCCACAATAAAAAATTGTTTTTCTCATTCAGGATTTGTGATGGATGAAGCAATGGAAGAAGTTGTTGAAGAAGAAATGAACAGATGTTTTGAGGCATTAAAAAAACATCAAGCCATTGTTGTCAACTATATTGACTTCTTGGAAGTTGATAAAGATGTGCAAGTTGCTGGGGAACAGTCCATTGAAGAAATTGTAAAGGAGGTAATGGGAAAAGAAGAAGATGAAGAGGTAGAGCCAACAGAAAAAGATTTAAACAAAACATCAATAACACCTGCAGCAGCAGTGGATGCCTTTAATACAATAAAAACTCTTTGTTATTTAAAAGACATTTCTGAGGAAGAAAGGCATGCATGTCTTTTAAAAATAGACTATCTGGAATACATCCTGAATAGGATTTCAGAGAAAAAACAGACATCTATAAAAGATTTTTTTTTTTAATCTTGATTATTTTCAAATAATATTTTTCAATTTTCTTTTTATTTTCCATATTTATTTTCTTTAAACTATTATTCAATTGGAATAAAATATTATTTGTGTCGAAAATATGTATTATTGCCATTTTGTCCCAGATACTAAAAGTTAATCATGAAAATAAAAAAATAAATATAAAAAAGTGCACACACAATGGTTGTTGAACAACGCTTGTTCGGCGGTACATATACTAAAATTGGAACGATACAGAGAAGATTAGCATGGCCCCTGCGCAAGGATGACACGCAAAATCGTGACGCGTTCCATACACACACAATGGTTTCAGTTAATATCATTAATTTATATTACAAAGCTATTTATAAAAATATATATATTATTTTAGCTAGTTAGATGATTAGCTAATCATCTAACCTTAATTCAACACTTCCTTTAATTCAACCGAAAGCTCTGATCCCTTGGGGTGTTGAATTAAAGAGGTTCGACTGTATAATGCACAAATACCTTTTACACTGTTCATTTCATAACTATTTTTATTGTATTGTTTAAAAAGTGAATTCTCCAGAAAGCAATTATAAAATGAATTTATATACATTTTATTTTAAAGAACTAAAAGTGTGATAGTCTTATGATTTATACTTTTACAATTGAAAATAAGTTTACTAATTGAACAGAAGCTGTGCAAGGTGCAAGAGGTGTGCGGAGAATTCAAATAACTACCTTCAACTTTTTGCTCTTTTCATACAGGCCGCTGTTTCTCATCTCCAAGGAGGAGAGCATGCCCAACTTTTGAAATCTGTCCAAAAAAAATCATAACTTGAGTTAAAATATCTTCCTTGGTGTTTGTTCAGGTATGTAATGACATCCTGGTGTTGATTAGTTCATTTCAATAAACCAAAGTTGAGTGGAGGGCTCTAAATATGTTTCGGCCTACAGAAACAGCAGAACCTCCATGAAAGGACACTTACGCTAGAGAACATCTCACTATAAAGGACAATTTTTCATTGCCAAAATTACCATTTTTACTATTTAGCAACTCTCTGGTAAGAGGAGACCTCTCCCTAAAATACAATTTTTCTCTGCAACTAGGTGTCCTTTACAAGGAGGTTCTATTGTATCAGCAGGAAAGTATTGTTGTAGGATAGCCTTTTTAGAGAATCTATGGATGCACACAATCAGGGCTCTGGCACATTTTATAATGCACTTACAGTGAGAGCAATCACTATCATATGGGACCTGTACAATGTGTGCAGTAAAACAACATAAGAACTGTCTAGAACACATACAGTAAAACCCTGCTAAAAAGGACCTAAGATATAGTAAACCTTCCCATATAACAAACTAAAAATAATCCCCATTTTTATTTTATAACACAGTTAACTATAGCTATAATGAACCATGGCTATAGTAAACCAAAGGTCACTATAGAGAAGTTTTACTGTAATAGTTTAGAACTTCATATATATATATATACAGCATAACCACACCACAAACTACAATTCAAATCCTGACCCAACTACCAACTCTGATGTAACACTGACTTGGATTCAGCAGGAAGCAACTATCCCTAGAGTTGTACCCACATTCACATAGGTGTTTGGTGGGGTCGATGGACAAATGGTCTAAACCGTTGGTTTTCAACCGCTACGACCCGGGGTCGAATCCCACATTGGGCTCTTTTTTTCTAATTTAATAAAATGTTCCAATGGTTTCCGATTCATGCAAAAGTCCAACTCCATCAGCAAGTGCAAGTAACTAAATGAAGCTCTGGTAAACAAGTGCAAAAATTGAACTGTTTTTCACATGTGTAGACATGTGGTATACTTAAGAGTAAAAGCAGTCACCAACCTCTACCCACCATGATTATCATGGCCTGTACCACGTGTACTAGGAATAATAATTAAATTTAATTTAATCACACAAGTATTAAAGTGGCAAAACTGATGGAAGGGTTTAGTCAGGCCTTCCAGATCCCAGAGAAGTATGTAAAATCATGCTACAAGATGGCTAGAATGTGTGGTGTGGGGGGAAGGAAGGGAGAGGGCTTGTACCTACGAGTAGCTCTCCAGTGTCTGCCCGCAGGTCCTCAGGATGGAGTCCGGGATGTATGCCACGGGTCCGGGCACTGAGATGGCTGGGAACATGGTGTGGAAGGCCAGGTGGTCCTGGTCGTAGAATCCCAGACTGGAGTCCTCAAACTGGACACAGAGCAGCTCCTTGCCTGCACATATCCTCCAGTCACTGCATAGTCAATACATCAGCCTGCCTCACCTTCACTGACACCAAAGTAGCCGTGGATCATGGAGAAGGCACGTAGGGGAAACTTGATTTGGAAAAGTGGCATCAACTGGTACTGGGTGCCGAGGAGGACTTTACCAGGGGACCCTGACACACCAGGGCAATTTGGTGCAGTTTTTTTATTTGTTATAGTTAGAGGATTTTTTACAACAGCAGAATGGAAATATGACAAAATAAACTAAGAACATATGAAATTTGCATGACAAAATATGTGCTTCGGTGAAATTAATGTTTGTAACTGGTACCTTGCTGCTGTGAGATGTGGCTTGACACACCTACAATTGAAAATACTTTAGGCCAATTACATGGAGTTTTTACAACCAGCAAGTATAAACTTACAAATTCTTAAATTTATAAATTAGGTTTTCTCTTATTGAGTATTTTAATTTCTATGATAATGTACAATTATATGGATATTATAATATCCAAACTTATCATTGTCTTATAGATAAAATTCACTGGGCATGCTACAACCAATTTTATTGATTCCTTTTATAATTGTTCTAATTCACATTTTATCTCCCTCTCTAACCTAAATTAATTATATTATGTTTTACCTACTTCACACTGGGGCTGTGTAACCAACTGAATGACTTGTAGACATATGTGCATGTCATAATTTGTATATAATTAAATGCAACCCCGACCCACTATGTATGTACCATGTATGATTTTCAAAGATTTAATAAAAGAATAAGGTAACTGGAGGAAAGAAAGTAACAAAAGACATAGAAAGTAGATCTAGAGGAGAGCATATTTATTAATAACGACGCAGTTAACCTTCTGACCCCAGGTCCCTGCGAGCTAAGTTTAAACCAACACTTCCTGGAAAAACAGGACGTATCTAGTGACCAGAAGTTATAAATGTTAAAGCTAACACCCAATATTTCCGGCAAAGACAGGACGTATCTAATATCCGTCGAAGTTATAAGCGTCAAGCTACCCGACACTTCCTGACCCAGGCCGGGCGTAACTAACACTAAAGGAAGCCGCCGGCCAATCAGAAGATAGCATCTAAACAGGTCAACCAATAGGGAAAGATCAGGTGATCATCTCTCAACCAATCAGAGAGAAACTGAGCCTTGGTGTTAAATCGAAAAGCAAGAATGGGCAGTCACGTTTTCGCTCTCATAGGAACAACACCTACAGTTGTTCAGTGGCTCTCGCCGAGTTCGGACAGTGCTCCTTCGCTTCCAACAAGGTAACATCTACTCTAGGGATCTCTCTCCCTCCGCTCATTTCATCTACATCCCATCATCGCCATGTGATCAACTAATTAATAAGTCAAATCGCTCAACTCTTCTCAAGCTTTCTTCCCTCCAACCCAGTTGCCTTTTATTTTCAAAACAATCACGTGTCCTGATTATTCCTAACTGTGTGCTTCACTTACCACTCAACGACTGCGCTTCAATCAAATCTCACCATTTGCATCCAACAACAAGAAATTCCGCAACGATATTGCCACAGAACGGTTAAGTCGACAGGATTCTACAACAGTGTAATACATCAAATATTATAGTGTAATAACAACTGCATAACATTACACAGAGTCGACAGGATAAAGATTATGGAACTTAATCAGGATAAAGATGGAAATTAGCCCAGGCGCCAGCAAAACAAAAGGCAATGACAAACCAAGAGAGAAGAAACTGGCAACGAACGGAAAGAAACTGACAACGAAGAAGCGGACAAGAAGAGAGGCGACCAGGCGCCTTCTAGCGGCCATCATATGGCAGATGACCGTGGCCATCCGACGTGTCAACGCCCCACAAAGTGAGACGGAATTCCGGAGCGCCATTCCCCGGGGAGGACGACGGACACAACCCCCACCAACCCCAGGCGAGTGTCACCAAGACCGGACACCGACCACCGAGGAGTCATCCACCGCCATGCCGTACACAGTCCCCGAAACCAATCCGCGCGATCCGGGACAACCCAAACGATCCCAAAATGATCTTCCAGTACCGGACTTCACTTCAATTTCGCGGACGGTGCGAGCAGTCCCGAGCCAAGCCAACCATCCCAAACCAAGACGTTCCAGAGGAGACCTGTTGAACTGAGGTAGGCACCCACCCTATGGCGTCAAGAAATTGACTTTGGACTCATAGCTAATCCTACCTACCCCTTTAACAATGTATCTAAACATGTACCAAATGAATGCAAGCACGGGCTAGACCAAAACCTGTCCCAAAGGACTCGTACAGCACAAAGCTTTCACACATGGAAACCCTTGCCTGCATTCATTGCCCAAACCTCCAATATTTACATGCCACCATTCTAATCTCACACCACGCAACTTTTCACTCAACCCAATTGCCAATACTTTATGCCCACCACATATAAAGCCACCACGACTTCAACCTACAATTCCAATAATGCCCAAAAAAGTGTCCGTACACCGACACAGCTCACCCACTTACCACACAAAATCCACACATGACCACACTTCGCCACGCCATAATTACGCAAATGTACCTCACAACATACACGCACCCATACGTCACCACACAACAAACACGCACAATCCGCACAACAAACGCAACACGCGCGCCAAAAGACGACAACCACCAACAAACGCATGCACCGTCGTTAGTAACAATCATCTCGTCTACACAAAACACTAAAAAAATGTTCACCTTAAAAGATGCCATATACACTAACAATAGAAATTTCGATATATGACTTTAATAAATTTGTTGTTCATAGTGAGAACAGGTTAAATCTTGTACAAATAAGGACTTCGCGTGACACCTTTTCATTCACAATTTTTTTTTTCTCTCTCGATTCGTGTCACAGGTCACCCCACAAACCTTTTCACTTCAGGCCACAGACGCCTTTCAACACGCCTGTGACACGTCTCCACTCAAAGCGTGTTCACGTCGTAAGCCTCATTTTCACTCAATTCCACCCTAATGCCACTGAATAGCATTTTTTACTAAAGTCACAACGACCATTCAATTTAATAAATGGATACAACGTCCGGATTTTCAAAATACAAATAATGCCGAACTTACACCAACTTATCTCTTCACAATGTATTGGCAGACCATAACACATGACACAAGACATCGTCAAACAAGTAAAACCCACAAACAAAACAAAATTTCGTGCACCAAACATATCACACACGCAACGCAACCAATGCCGAAAGTAAAAGATTCAATTATAAAAAAACAATTAGGCGGACAGGAAACGTAGTTCCCCCACTCCATGACTCCAATTACGTGCAAATAGTGGGTGGATAAGTTTAGACCGGACCTCGCGTCCCCGACACGTCCCGCTTCCGGCATCTCATTACAAGGCCCCGCTCATCCAAATTAGGTCACCGCTCTCCCCAGCCACAGATTCCTCTATGCCACCAATTGTGGATCCCAATTCGAACTACGTATCGATTTTTACAATGTAGTCAAATCAACTGTCACTCGGAAATAAAAAAAAAAAAAAAGGTACAAGACATCGCACACATTTAAATGAGAATTTTGAAACACCACGGCAGGAAGTGTAGTCCGCAGCGATAAATTCGGCCTCTGTAAACAAAGCGGAACGCCTTCGTCCGATCTCCAATTTCATTCCCTCTCGTTTGCCCGACACACCCCACTTCCGTATCTCTAATCACAATGAGAAGATCCCCTATTGAGGTCAACTGGGAACCTCGCTATGCCACCGATTTTGATTCCAGTTCGAGTCTACATATCGATTTTTACCACCCAATTACACATCCACGAGACAACACATAGAACTAGCTCACACATTTCTTACACAACCGACTTCTAACATTTTTCACAACACACACACAAAGACAAAAAATTACACATAAAGGTTATATAGATTTCCATGTCTCCTGTACACACAACATAAACGCACTTGAGGGATAGAATCACGTTTTTCACCTAAGTGTCACTACAAATGAGACAAAAAATTTATAGGGCATAATTGAGCAAGTAAAACATTTATAGGGCAAAATGGAACAACCAATACATGTAGATCAGGGCATGTAGATACCAAAGGGTTCCAACCAATACACCTTATTTTTCATATCAATCATTTTCATTATTTTTCTCAATTAAAAATGTAAATATTTAATCAATTTATCAATTTATCCAACTTATTATCAATTTTAATCATTAATTATCATTTTTTTTTCCAATTAGTTTATATTATCATTTTTATTTATCAATTATCATTCTATTTACCACTTAGCTTAAACTACCACAACTCAATTATCAACGAAAACTCATTGGTTTTCGATTAAACTAAAAACATTAAATCACCCTTTGTTGTTGTTGAGAGAAACCTTTTTATTGTTCATTTTTCCTTTTTTTTCCAAACACTCAACTTTGATTTCGCTCAACCACTTTTATTTTTATTTGATTTCAAAATACCTTATGAAATTTTATTTTTATTTTTATTTTGATTTCTCACAAGCCCTAATAAAATTCCCTCGGTTTCCATTCCCAATCTCGAGCTAGAATATGGTTAGGCATTTTTCCTTTTTTTTTTTTACCATTCAACCAAGCACTCAACTTTGATTTCGCTCAAAAAACTTTTATTTTATTTTTATTTTTGATTTCTCAAAAGACCTAATAGAATTCCTTCGATTTCATTCCCAACCTCGAATAGAATATGGTTAGGCATTTTTCCTTTTTTTTTTTCGCCATTCAACCAAGCACTCAACTTTGATTTCGCTCAAAAAACTTTTATTTTATTTTATTTTGATTTCAAAAGACCTTATGAAATTCCCTCGAATTCTTTTCCAAATTCGAGCAAAAAAAGTAACTAGGCATTTTCCCTTATCACCATGCAACAAAATAATTTTTCTTTTTCAACCAAAAACATTCAATTTTGATTTCATTCAACTATTTTTATATTGTTTTCATTTTGATTTCAAAAACCTTAATAGAACTCCCTCGATCTTCTTTCTTATATCGAGTAGAATTCGTTTAGGCACATTTTCCTTTTTTAGCCCACTATGTACCATAGCATTCATTGATTTCTTACAATTAAAAATTTTTGATTTCTATTAATTATACTCAACCTATATCATCAACACCATTCTATCTTACTTTTATGTCACCAGCAATGCTTGTATATAGCCCCTCAATACCCACAACTAATTTTCCCACAAAATTATTTTTCACTTTACAGAATTCTCTCAGGCTAACCCCTTCTTGAATTCTTCACATGTAGGGGGCGCATCTGTCATAATTTGTATATAATTAAATGCAACCCCGACCCACTATGTATGTACCATGTATGATTTTCAAAGATTTAATAAAAGAATAAGGTAACTGGAGGAAAGAAAGTAACAAAAGACATAGAAAGTAGATCTAGAGGAGAGCATATTTATTAATAACGACGCAGTTAACCTTCTGACCCCAGGTCCCTGCGAGCTAAGTTTAAACCAACACTTCCTGGAAAAACAGGACGTATCTAGTGACCAGAAGTTATAAATGTTAAAGCTAACACCCAATATTTCCGGCAAAGACAGGACGTATCTAATATCCGTCGAAGTTATAAGCGTCAAGCTACCCGACACTTCCTGACCCAGGCCGGGCGTAACTAACACTAAAGGAAGCCGCCGGCCAATCAGAAGATAGCATCTAAACAGGTCAACCAATAGGGAAAGATCAGGTGATCATCTCTCAACCAATCAGAGAGAAACTGAGTCTTGGTGTTAAATCGAAAAGCAAGAATGGGCAGTCACGTTTTCGCTCTCATAGGAACAACACCTACAGTTGTTCAGTGGCTCTCGCCGAGTTCGGACAGTGCTCCTTCGCTTCCAACAAGGTAACATCTACTCTAGGGATCTCTCTCCCTCCGCTCATTTCATCTACATCCCATCATCGCCATGTGATCAACTAATTAATAAGTCAAATCGCTCAACTCTTCTCAAGCTTTCTTCCCTCCAACCCAGTTGCCTTTTATTTTCAAAACAATCACGTGTCCTGATTATTCCTAACTGTGTGCTTCACTTACCACTCAACGACTGCGCTTCAATCAAATCTCACCATTTGCATCCAACAACAAGAAATTCCGCAACGATATTGCCACATGCATATATATCAGGGAAAATAAAACATATCTATATATTATTGAGTGAGACTTGAATTCCAAGTAAATATTTTACAAACACTATATGATATAGATTTATATTCTCAAAAATATATTTTTAGAATGTTTCAGAATACAGACAAATTTTGAGAAAAGTTTGTGTTCACATGTGATTTAAATGTGTCCATTTTAGGTTATAATGATGGAGACGGGAGCAAAGTCTGACTGTCACCTCTATGCAGTGCCCCCTGGATAGCCAACCAACGACAGCAGCACTTTTTAACTATCATGGAGACTTATGGATGATGGAGACATCTTAGTTTTGATTACTTTGTGAGGGAACGTTGGCTATGCAGCTAGGTCCATCAATCACTGACCTTATATTTTAATGACATTGTCCCACAGAGATGCTCCATCCTTTCTTGTCTATCCAGAGATATTGAACCAACTACCTAGAGATGTCCTGTGTACTCCACCTTCCATAAAGTTATAGGGAACAAATAAAAAGGAAATATTTATTTGTTTAACCAAGGTTCCTAAAGCATACAAACAATAAGTATAGAAAATACTGGGGGTCGGTGGAGGGGTGGTCTAAACCGTTGGTTTTCGACCGCTACGACCCGAGATCAAATTCTGCATTGGGCACTTTTTTATGATTTAAAAAAAAATGCTCCAATGGCCTCTGATTCTTGCAAAAGTACAAACCCACCAGTGAGTGCAAGTAGCCAAAGAGAACTCTGGCACATTTGTAAGTGCAAAGTCGAACTGCTTTTCACATGTGTAGACATGTGGTGCACTTACAGTAAAAGCAGTGCCAACTTCTACCCACCATGATTATCATGGCCTATACCACGTGTGTACTAGGGATAATAATAATAATAGAAAATACTTTGGGGAAAAAAACTAGGAACTCTATATGTGCACTATATCAACCCATTATTAGATGTGGACACATTGATCTCTCACAATTCACACTGAGTAAATATAAAGTGAAGATTCTATTTATTTATTCTAAATTCCTTAATTTATTGGTGTTTGAATATCTAGGGAAGACTCTCTGGTAAAAATAAATTAAAAAGAATGATGAGCACAAAATGAGTTAGAGAATCGCTATACAAAACCATCTGTCTCATATTGTGATCACCTTTATATCAGTTCTTACTCCCTAGCTTCTCCACACATTACACCTGGCTTCCCCATACTTGTCAATTCTTATATAGATCTTATAGGGTCACTTATACAGTGAAACCTTGTTAAAACAGCAGCCTCTTTTATAACTGGCTATAAACATAAGGTAATAAGATCAAATCTAAATATATATATTTTTTGCTTATCCCTAGTACACGTGGTACAGGCCATGATTCTCATGGTGGGTAGTTAGTGACTGCTTTTACTGTAAGCGCACCACATGTCTACACATGTGAAAAGCAGTTCGACTTTGCACTTACAAATGTGCCAGAGCCCAGTTTGGTTACTTGCACTCGCTGGTGGGGTTGGACTTTTGCAAGAATCGGGGGCCATAGGAGCATTTTTATTTTTTTACACAGAAAAAAGTGTCCAATGCGGGAATCGAACCCGGGTCATAGTGGTCGAAAACCAAAGGGTTTAACCAGCCTTCCACCGACCCCCAATCTAAATAAATAAATAGTGTATGATGTTTCAGTAACAATGCTATAACCGAAACATAACACACTATTTATTTATTTAGGCTGATTACCTTGTGGAAAAGCAGTACAAATGTGAAATTGTACTGGGATAAGGTGGATAAATAAAGAAAAAAGACATCTCCTTATTGTGGAACTGAAACTTGCTGATGGCTTGCGCCATCTATTGGAATAAATATCAGCTATTCGTTGATTTTTAATTATTCCAGAATTGGCCAATTACCCATTCTTGATTAATCAAGAATCTATATTCCAAATTGTACCTTATCATAACTGGCTATAATATAAGGCTCCCATAAGAGTTTCAAGTACCAATTGTGTCAGCTGTGGCTATGAAAGAGTTAAAATAACATAAAATTTTATTAATGTTGTTGTTCCACTGTATTTGACACCATTCTATCTGCAAGCCGATAACCAAGTATCACATTTGAAGTTCTAATGGAAATCACTTACATCAGGTCAGACTTTATTAAAGATATCAGTTTAACCAAGACCAAGTCATTTTAGATTTGGTATCTATATCTCTTTATAAAGTCGCTGTCTTCATTAGCACAATATGGTAGCCATAGAAAATCCCAGGGCTACAGAGAGAGGGAGCAAACATCATCTTTGTAAAACCAAGCAAGACTTGAACCCACCCAACATATAAATGAGAATGTAGACCATGCCATGAAGTAAGTTAACAACATACACAGGTCAATGTTCCTCAACCTACCAGCCAAGGTAAAGACGGCAACTTTCTGCTGATGAAGAATGGCGATGCAATGAGATTTCTGATGGCTGCCAAACAAACACTGTGGTTACAGCTTTGATACATTTACACAGTCTTTATATAGTCTGAGGAGTAATTATTAAAGCAACTACTCCAAATAAATAATTAGGAGCCAAACAATGGGAGCACAGTTTGAAAGTGTTCATCACAGATGAGCCTTCTCAATATATAATTTATCATTCCCCAGAGAATTGAAGAAATATTCATTTATTGAATTCGATTCATTCATTGGATTTTGTCTTATTACCTTGTGTTTATAATCTATAATCCAAATTGTGCATTATCATGAAATATTCAGTTTGAAAAAATTATATTTTCACATTAATATACACTCATAGAAAAAACTTAAGTAAGTTGTACCTTTTAGCAGGTATATTGGGATTCAGACAATAACTCTGAAAGATATTACAGTTACCTTTATTGAAGACACATCAGATAACCAAGTGTGAACAAAATTGCCTCTGTGTCTCCTTCAATAAAAGACTTCAAACAGGAACTTCAAAGACTTCCCACCTCCTCAAGTTTTGTCCATGAGTGTAAGTAACTGGGTATAAAAAGGATCCAATACTGAAGAGTCAGCCTTAGCACCATCTGAAAATAGCATGCATGGATAGGAGCCATAATTGCCAATCAGCCAGCTTTAGACCGAAGTCTTCACCATCAATCACTTGAGCATAACAAGATGCAGTCAAGTTTGGGGGCTTCATCTATTTATATCTAATGGCAACTCCGCCTTTGCCGGTCCCAAGCCCGGATGAAAAAGGAGGAGGAGGAGCAGTAACAAGCTCGCTAAAAAACCTGGGCTCAGCTGACCTGGCTGATAGTACCCTGTAAGAGATTCTGATCGAGGGATACAGAATGAGTAGCGTTTGTACTCCATGTTAGGAGCGGCTGCACATGGCATCTGTTCCTCATGATAGAGGCGGCCATTTCTTTTGGAGCTAAGTCAGCCTGCCACTGAGTAGTGCTCCCAGTCTTAATGACAAAGGCAGACGCATTCTACTTCTCCCAGATATGATTGAGTGGAGATAAGAAAGAAGAAGATATCTAATGGCTTCACTCTTATGTTTAATTCTGGTAGGAAGCAAGAGGTGAGTACATCAGGAGTGAAAGTTCTTTCAGAGAAATTTCATATTGGGGCAATTTGGATTGATCGGAAACAATAAAAAGTTCAAAACAACCTCTTTTTTTTTCTTCAATGTTTCAGCAAACCACTGCCACCATTTCCAAGAATCTATTAAAAACACAAGGTAATAAATAAGACCAAATCCAAATAAATAAATAGTGTGTGACATTTTGGTAACAAAACATCATTCACTATTTATTTATTTGTATTTGGTCTTATTACCTTGTGTTTCTAATCTATAATCCAAATTGTACCTTTTCAAAAATCGATTAAATAAAGAGATATTTTAGGATATATGGATTGACTGATGTGTGGTATAGATTTACAAAGTCAAAATAAACACTTGAGTGTCGATTTAAAACTTGAACTAGAGAGGGGATCACAACTTTCCACACACTTTAATCCAATTTGGTTTTATTTGCGATATGTTATCATGCTAGAATTGTGTATTTGGGACTTGGTGGTTTATATGTATGTTGGCCTTTGATCCAGTAGAGATTGAGAGGCTGTATAATTAAACCAATTATCAGATAGTGACCTATCCACTATCGAAGATGGGCACCATTTCACACTGTTCTATCAATTCTGATAAGGCACAATTTGGATTATAGATTATAAACACAAGGTAATAAGACCAAATCCAAATAAATAGTGTGTAATGTTTCGGTAACAGCGTTGTTACCATCTTCAGACAAAAGTACTGAAGTCTTTTGTCTGTACTTGACAGTACTTTTGTCTGAAGATGGTAACAATGCTGTTACCGAAACGTCACACACTATTTATTTATTTGGATTTGGTCTTATTACCTTGTGTTTTCTATCAATTCTCTTCACCTCTTCCAGACCATTCTATTAAATTATCAAACCAATCCTTCCTTCTTTGGTCTCCCTTTATTCTTAAAGTCATATCCCTCCAGTATGGGGGATTAATAAATGATATCTTAATTACATAAAAAGAAACATTTAGCACTAATTATTTTAATTTGATTTTATAAAATGAGAAGCTTATGGAATATTTTATTATAATATTCTGAAAGCTCTTAGTTTTCTAAAGAGTGTTAATTTTTGATGTAATTACAAATCATGGACATACATGGACAATATTGTGTCTGATTCATCAATAAATGATATCCCAATGATCCTTGGAGTACATGTCCTGAGAAATTTCCTTTTGAATACTTCATTTAGTGTACTCTCCATATATTTAATGTTCTCCAAACTTCTCTGTTTGTCACCCATATATAGTCAAACACCTTGATAAAGCACAATTTGGATTATAGCTACAAGAAAATAAGACCAAATCCAAAATAATTTAATAGTGTGTGACGTTTCGGCAACAGTATTTTATTCTTTTGTCTGGTGATGGTAACAATGCTGTTGCCGAAACTTCAAATACTATTAAATTATTTTGGATTAGGTCTTATTTTCTTGTATCTATACCTTTGTATCTACATTCATATCTTGTATCTACACCCTTTCACAATGGGTTGTTTCACACAACAAAGCTATATTTAACAGATTGATGTAAGCTAGGAAGGATTCCACTCACGCCACAAAGTAGCCAGTGGCCACCTGCAGGACAGGCTCCCGGAAGTTGACTTCCAGTAGCTGGTCAGTGGGCAGGTACCCCACCATCTCCCCGTCCTCATTGAGGAAGGCCTGAGGGGTGAAGACTCGCACCAGGCCATTCAGGCTGCCCACCACCACCACATCTGCCACACCACCAGACCTTGCCAGCACAACATCACAGCCAACGTATCCTTCAGAGTAAAGGTGTCTCCTTTTGTCAGAGAGTTGATATTTAATGATAAGGTACAATTTGGATTATAGATTAGAACTACAAGATAATAAGAATAAATAAATCTGAATAATAAAAGAAAATAAGACCTAATCCAAATAATTTATCATCCAAATGATCATTTTATTCTTCTGTCTGATAATGGTGACAATGTTGTTGCCAAAACGTCACACACTAATAAATTATTTGGATTAGGTCTTATTTTCTTTTATTATAATCTATAATCCAAATTGTGCTTTATCATTAAATCTAAATAAATAAATAGTGTGTGATGGTTCAGTAACAGCATTGTTACCATCATGTATTTTAGTCTTTTGTCTGATAATGGTAACAACACTGTTACCAAAATGTCACACACTATTTATTCATTTGGATTTGGTTTTATTACCTTGTAGTTCTAATCTATAATCCAAATTGTACCTTATCAAACTGCATTCATATATATAGAAGGTCAATATAACCCATATCTCATCTCTTCTTCTTTCTTATCTCCACTCAATCATATTAAGGTATCAAATTTGTAAAGCTTGTTGATGGTGTCTGCCGGGGAAGAGTAGAGCTCATCAATGGATGAGTCAATAACACACATAATCATGAACATATCTCATGAAGCTATTGATGCCTGAACACCATCCCTTACAGTCTACCATCCTCCCTGTGACAGGAGTCTGATGATTATAGATAGAACACTGAGGAAATCCTCCAAGCTGTAGCTTATAGAAGGATGGAAGTTCACCAAAGGTTAGGTCCACCACCTAGATCTGTGGAATATGGGAGAGACAAACTACTGTGGTACTTTTGTGAGGAATAGAAGTACAAATGTGGCCAGTAACTGGACACTGCAGGATGCTAGAGAAGAAGAAAAAAGGGCTTGAAGCATTAGAAATAATGGCTGACATGATGGTAGACAGTACCTGCCTTGCCCCCTTCATGGGCCTCCATCCTGAATGTGGCCAGGGATCCCCGGTCAAACCTCTCATCCTGCCCACACTGGACTGTCCACCAGTCTCTGGCCTTGAACAGGGACATCACAGCGCCTCTGGAACACCTAAACAAACAGAGGTTGATAGGTGATTCTTACTTTATGCAAGAGATAATCATATATTTGTCAGTTAAGGATTATTTGAAAATCAAGATATCTTCCACAACAGTTTTTTACAGTCATAGAAATAAGTAATTTAGCCTCACAACACACACACTTAGCAAACAATTTAAGATTCTCCAATAGCATTAATGGCTAGATATTTTACCTGTTTGTTTTTCTAGCTATAACAATAGCCTAGGTATAGCCAGGTCCATGTCAAAAATGAGAAGAGGTGGTCTGAGACTGTTCATTTACTCTCTTATTTTTCTATCCCTAACATCAGCCTAGGTAGGTACACATTGATCACCCATGGACTGATAATCTCTCCATTTAAATTATTTTTTCTACTTTCAACAATAGAGAAAGTTTTTAGGTCAATAACAAGGGATATCTACAATGGTTTAACACTCTGAACCCATTTTCTGCTTTCTAATTTAACCACTTCAAACAAGATCCATGTCAACAATGTAAAGTTTGAGGCTGTCAATTTACACCTGAACCTTGTTTCAACAACATCACTTGAAAAAAAAAAACTCTATTTTACTATCGTTTAAAAAAATTGGAATTTTAAAATTTTGGGACTTTAGAATTATGATGTCATAATCAAGTTGCTGTGATAAGGGTTTTATATCTCAAAATTAGAATTTATATTTCATTTTAAAATCAAGCAGGCCAAAGAAAAATAATAATGATAAACATATAGAGAAACATTTTATCCAACATTTAGATTTGTCCCATGCAGGATTCACAAATGGTTAAACTCAAGCAATGGAATGGTCCAAACAAGAAGTTTATAATATTACAGAATTGAAATAATGCTGTGCTAGTATTATTTACATATATATGGTTAAATATTTACACGATGGATTAGTAGTGTTTTGTAAATTATTGTACAAATAGTTCTAAACTTAACAAAGTTCTCATAAGATAGAGTATATACACAAAGAGAATTTGGTAATGTTTCAAAGTATCTACATACAATTTGATTAGTCAGAGGGCAAGTTAAAAGAAGATGCTCTGGTGATTCAACATCTAAGCGGCATTCACATGTTGGATCATTGATAACATTCAGTTTGAATAGGAAACTTAAGAAGGGTCCTTTGCCTGTTAAGAATAAAGTAGTGAATTTATCAGAAGAAATGAAATTTGGGACAGCATTTTGGAAAGAATTTCTTGAACAGTTCATTAGATTGAGAAAGATAAAAGGGGTTTTTTGAGTGTTCGATCTGTGAGAGAATTTGTCATATTATACTTTGTTTGTGATAATTCAAGATAATCGGACAGTAAAGGAGTTTTCGCTAGTATATGTGTGATGTAAGAAGATGAAGTCCTATAAGCATGAATGCATCTAATAAGAATTTGATATTGTATAGAATTCAACTTGGATCTTTTTGCTGCAGTGATAAAAGGAAACCAAATATTTGATGCATAGCTTATTGTAGAGCATATCATAGCTTTATATAAGATCAATCTACGCCGAGTATCAATGCCCCAAGTACGTGCACATAATGAGAATAATATATTCTTAAGTTTCGTAGCTTTCATAATTATATTGTCAACATGTGTTCCAAAATTAATCTTATTCCTTTGTCTATGATTTTTAAAAATAACTCCCAAAATTTTAACAGTTTCTGATGGTTGAATTATTTTTCCATCAAAATTAATGGGCAATTTTTCATAGTTATGTAGATAGAGTATACCTGTTTTGTTTGGACTTAGTGAAAGTTTTACCTTTTCATACCAGGCTTTGATTTTTATTAAACATTTGGTAATATTGTACTGAAGATCATAGATGTTTGAACTCCATACCACAAATGTCACATCATCCGCGTAAGCAGTTACTCTAGCAACACTTTCGTTAAAAGATAAGAGTTGAAATCATTAAGTAATATATTCCAAAGAATAGGTGAAATAATACCACCCTGGGGACATCCCTTATTTATCTTTCTTATACACTTTACATTAGTATATTTAAACTCTACATTCCGGTCTTCAAAGTAAGAATTAATTATTTTTATAAGTACCGCTGGAAAATTTGCCTTGTCCAATTGTTGGAGAATTGCCGGATGCCATGCGTTGTCGAAAGCTCCGCTGATGTCCACTGTTACTATTGTCGCATTTTCTGTTTCTCTTTTCAGAAGACTTAATTTAGTTATTTCTTGTAAAGCAGAGATTGTTGATTTTTCTTGTGTAAATCATGTTGAGCAGGATGCATAACATTATTACTATTAATATGATTTAAAAGTTCAATATGAATTAGACTTTCAAAAATTTTACCTAAATTAGAAGACAAGCTTATAGGGAGGTAGGCTCTTTATAATTTTCTTTATTAGGTTTTTTTATAATCATTACTGCTGACTTTCTCCAGGCCTCCGGATAATAATTAAGTCCAATACAAGCATTGAACAATTTTGTTAACACAGGAGATATGCTTTGCCATGGAAACATCATTTATTTCAAAAATAATCACCTGGATAATCTACACATTTCTTTCACTGATGGACAAGCTGCTTATACTCTTGCTTGTTTTCTACTTCTAACAATGGGCCAGGTAGCTAAGTCTCTATCAACAATGGGTACTCATGGTTAGATACTCTTGCTTGTTTTCTACTTCTAACAATGGGCCAGGTAGCAAAGTCTCTATCAACAATGGGTACTCATGGTTAGATATTCTTGCTTTTTCTCTACTTCTAACAATGGGCCAGGTAGCAAAGTCTCTATCAACAATGGGTACTCATGGTTAGAGACTCTTGCTTGTTCTCTACTTCTAACAATGGGCCAGGTAGCTAAGTCTCTATCAATAATGGGTACTCATGGTTAGAGACTCTTGCTTTTTCTCTACTTCTAACAATGGGCCAGGTAGCTAAGTCTCTATCAACAATGGGTACTCATGGTTAGAGACTCTTGCTTGTTTTCTACTTCTAACAATGGGCCAGGTAGCTAAGTCTCTATCAATAATGGGTACTCATGGTTAGATATTCTTGCTTGTTTTCTACTTCTAACAATGGGCCAGGTAGCAAAGTCTCTATCAACAATGGGTACTCATGGTTAGAGACTCTTGCTTGTTCTCTACTTCTAACAATGGGCCAGGTAGCTAAGTCTCTATCAACAATGGGTACTCATGGTTAGATATTCTTGCTTGTTCTCTACTTCTAACAATGGGCCAGGTAGCTAAGTCTCTATCAACAATGGGTACTCATGGTTAGATATTCTTGCTTTTTCTCTACTTCTAACAATGGGCCAGGTAGCTAAGTCTCTATCAATAATGGGTACTCATGGTTAGAGACTCTTCATTTTTCTCTACTTCTAACAATGGGCCAGGTAGCTAAGTCTGTATCAACAATGGGTACTCATGGTTAGAGACTCTTGCTTGTTCTCTACTTCTAACAATGGGCCAGGTAGCTAAGTCTCTATCAACAATGGGTACTCATGGTTAGATATTCTTGATTGTTTTCTACTTCTAACAATGGGCCAGGTAGCTAAGTCTCTATCAACAATGGGTACTCATGGTTAGAGACTCTTGCTTTTTCTCTACTTCTAACAATGGGCCAGGTAGCTAAGTCTCTATCAACAATGGGTACTCATGGTTAGAGACTCTTCATTTTTCTCTACTTCTAACAATGGGCCAGGTAGCTAAGTCTGTATCAACAATGGGTACTCATGGTTAGAGACTCTTGCTTGTTCTCTACTTCTAACAATGGGCCAGGTAGCTAAGTCTCTATCAACAATGGGTACTCATGGTTAGAGACTCTTGCTTTTTCTCTACTTCTAACAATGGGCCAGGTAGCTAAGTCTCTATCAACAATGGGTACTCATGGTTAGAGACTCTTGCTTTTTCTCTACTTCTAACAATGGGCCAGGTAGCTAAGTCTCTATCAATAATGGGTACTCATGGTTAGAGACTCTTCATTTTTCTCTACTTCTAACAATGGGCCAGGTAGCTAAGTCTGTATCAACAATGGGTACTCCTGGTTAGAGATTCTTGCTTGTTTTCTATTTTTAACAATGGGCCAGGCAGCTAAGTCTCTATCAACAATGGGTACTCATGGTTAGAGACTCTTCATTTTTCTCTACTTCTAACAATGCGCCAGGTAGCTAATTCTCTATCAACAATGGGTACTCATGGTTAGAGACTCTTGCTTTTTCTCTACTTCTAACAATGGGCCAGGTAGCTAAGTCTCTATCAACAATGGGTACTCATGGTTAGAGACTCTTGCTTGTTTTCTATTTCTAACAATGGCCTAGGTAGCTAAGTCTCTATCAACAATGGGTGCCCATGGTTTGAGACTCTTGCTTGTTTTCTACTTCTAACAATGGCCTAGGTAGCTTAGTCTGTGACAACAATGGGTACCCATAGATTGAGACTCTTGCTTGTTTTCTACTTCCTACAATGGCCTAAGTAGCTAAGTCTGTAACAACAATGGGTACCCATGGTTTGAGTCTCTTGCTTGTTTTCTACTTCTGGTAATGGCCCAGGTAGTAGGTCTGTGACAACAATGGGGACCCATAGATTGAGACTCTTGCTTGTTTTCTACTTCCTACAATGGCCTAAGTAGCTAAGTCTGTAACAACAATGGGTACCCATGGTTTGAGTCTCTTGCTTGTTTTCTACTTCTGGTAATGGCCCAGGTAGTAGGTCTGTGACAACAATGGGGACCCATAGATTGAGACTCTTGCTTGTTTTCTACTTCCTACAATGGCCTAAGTAGCTAAGTCTGTAACAACAATGGGTACCCATGGTTTGAGTCTCTTGCTTGTTTTCTACTTCCTACAATGGCCTAAGTAGCTAAGTCTGTGTCAACAATGGGAACCCATAGTTTGAGACTCTTGCTTGTTTTCTACTTCCTACAATGGCCTAAGTAGCTAAGTCTGTAACAACAATGGGTACCCATGGTTTGAGTCTCTTGCTTGTTTTCTACTTCTGGTAATGGCCCAGGTAGTAGGTCTGTGACAACAATGGGGACCCATAGATTGAGACTCTTGCTTGTTTTCTACTTCCTACAATGGCCTAAGTAGCTAAGTCTGTAACAACAATGGGTACCCATGGTTTGAGTCTCTTGCTTGTTTTCTACTTCTGGTAATGGCCCAGGTAGTAGGTCTGTGACAACAATGGGGACCCATAGATTGAGACTCTTGCTTGTTTTCTACTTCCTACAATGGCCTAAGTAGCTAAGTCTGTAACAACAATGGGTACCCATGGTTTGAGTCTCTTGCTTGTTTTCTACTTCTGGTAATGGCCCAGGTAGTAGGTCTGTGACAACAATGGGGACCCATAGATTGAGACTCTTGCTTGTTTTCTACTTCCTACAATGGCCTAAGTAGCTAAGTCTGTAACAACAATGGGTACCCATGGTTTGAGTCTCTTGCTTGTTTTCTACTTCCTACAATGGCCTAAGTAGCTAAGTCTGTGTCAACAATGGGAACCCATAGTTTGAGACTCTTGCTTGTTTTCTACTTCTAACAATGGCCTAGATAGATTTAGATTCGATCCCGGGTTGTAGTGATCGAAAATCAATGGTTTAGACCACCCTTCCACCGAACCCCTCATTTTATATTATAATAAAGAACAATATACTACACGTGACAATTGGAAATTGTTAAATGTTTTTTTATGTGTACATGTGACAATTTAGGCTGGGGAAAAAATGGAAGTTTAACTGTGACTTGTGTATTCTGCTTTTAAAATATAGTAATATCTTAAATTTTGTACATAGTTTGAAATAAGTTTTTATAATATTATCCTAATTGATAAATGCTTCAATCTACCAAGCAGAAACATTGGTAGGGAGGAGGATGAAGAAAGTGAAGATAAGTATGACAAAGCATATTCTTATTTCCCAAATTTCAAATTTGGGTGTATTCCTTTTTATATATTTTGAACTCATAAACCTGTTTTTAAGAGATCAATTACTGAGAATTTGATGTTCAAAATTTATGGAATCCAGGGTATATCGTTGTCATTTGGATATATAATTATGATATTTTGGTTCCAAGTAAATATTCAAGTAAAAGAGAATGTATCATAGCGAGAGAAGGTGTGTAATAAATATAATTTGATTTTATTTCGGAGTTATTTAGAGAAAAAAAAAGGCAAATTGTTATTGATTAAAACAATTGAATGTTCAGACTTATAAGTATATATCGTTATTCTAATAGAAATTTTGACAATTAAATTTCGTATATTTTTTACTTACGATTCAAATATAGTCCCGATAGGATCCTTTTATGTTTGAAAATCTGTGTGTGTGAAAACCCATTTATAATTAACAATGTAAAATCAATTATTGAACAATAAGTTCGATACATTTGTTTTCAAACTTTGTATCTTAGCAACCGAAACAATATACTACTCTGTGTTTACCTTTTGTTTGACTATTTTTTTTTTTTACCATTAAAAGTTATATCTTTACAAACGTCACAAAATATATAAGCATCTATTTCAAAACTAAAAATTAAAATCCCTTTAAATATATCGTTCATCAAATCTTGAATATTTTCAATAATGAAACCATTAAGCTTTTCTTTTTTTACAATATTCATCCAATTTTGTTTCTTAGAATAATATTTTTTTTTAATCACACACACATATTATAAAAAAAAAACTAATGTATTTATCTACCTATTTTGTATTTTAGGGGCATCAAAAAATCTCTGAAAGTAATATTACTAGAATCAAGTAATAAGCCAACTTAAGGATAATTTCTTTGATTATATATTTAAAATATTGCTCATTAAGGATAAGGTACAAGTTGGATTATAGATAAGAATTACAAGGTAACAAGACCAAATCCACACAAGTGATAGTTATTTATAAGATGACAGAGCGCCATCAAGTGTAACCAAAAGTTGATACAACTTATTCCATGATATTTGGCTAACCCATTTGCTTGATAAACGGGTTTTGCCTTTTTTAACAATGATATCTTTCGATTCCTTCTATAAATCAAGAAAAGCCAACATCGAACTCGTTTAGAGCTGTTGACCCTCGTCAGCGTGGTGAGGCTGTACCTCAATGACCAAAAATTATTCAAAGAGGCTTCCTGAGAAATAAAGAAATAGGCATTTAAGGTCAAATTTGCGTAAATTCTCTGTTCACGTGAAAAATAAGAAAATAGTTTTAAAAAGTCAAGTGTTGATATTAAAAAAAAAAATAAAAGCGCCATCTAGTGGAACAAAAATCATTATATGAATTTGGCCTTGTTACCTTACTATTACTAACTGTGCGTAACCCGAACTCGTCGAACTAGTGGAACAAAAATCATTATATGAATTTGGCCTTGTTACCTTACTATTACTAACTGTGCGTAACCCGAACTCATGGAACATGCAGAAATCGCAAATTATTGAGTTAGTCTTCAAAATTATTATCTCGTTGTTGCGGCGGACATCCTGCTGATTAGATTTTTCCATGCAGGTTTGATTTCAGGGAGGTTCCCTTATGTTTTTACATTAGGTGTGTTGCCATCAAGGAGGGTAGCGGTCTGGAATTTATGGAGGTGATAATATGGACATTACAAAGCCATGTCCTGTCAATATTGTGGATATGGTGTTTCATAGTATGATTTTTTAGAAGCATGAAAATTAAAAGTATGGGAGATGCTGCCAATATTCTTAGATATCCTGTGGAGTGATCTATTGTATATGACTGGTCCATAGCTGTATGAAAATTTCTTTATTGCGAATATGGGAGAGGTTTATGAGAGGATGGCAAAGTGCAGAGATAAATTTGAGTAGGCTGTCGTTTTGCAATCTGGCCTACTCGCTCGTTTTCCTTTATTCTGCAGCGTCTCTGCACCCAGCTGAGCTGAACTTCTCCAGAGTATTGTGGCTCCTAACTATCTCCGCAATAAGTGGGCTTCTTGGAACATAAGAGCGGCAGATGGCGTGTAGGGCTGCCATGCAATCAGATACAATGGCGATGTCTTGGCATGATATGTATTTTTCCCTTGTAGCATACATGATGACAAATAGTTCCGCCTGGTAGGAGGTATAGTTGTTGTAGAGTTTGAGGTACAATGGTGCCTAGGGAGGTGGGAGTTCCACTTTTGCGCTTAGGCCATTGGACGACCGTGAGCCATTGGTGTAAATGATGGTTGTCTGTTCTGGTGGAGCCCAGGAGAATTGTAGAGTTGGGTAGGGTACAAAGATGGCTTGGGACATGTTTCAAAAGGACTCTCTCTTAAGGCTTCCATGTAGGTAAGGTGGGCTTTGAGGAAGATTTTGCTGGGATAGTGGGAATGCAGAAACCTCCTCTGATTAAGTTTTTGGAAAAATTATAGTGTAGGCTACATAACTTAGCTACTGGTGCCAAACAGCCATTTACCCCAAAAACTCAGTGATAGACAATGGCTAGGAGGATCACCAAAAGGTGGATTTTTCAGCCTGAGGCCTTCAGCCTTACCTTGTGATTCTTATTATATTTAATTTCTTTTACATATCAATCAACTTGATAAGGCACAATTTGAATTTGGTCTTATTACCTTGTGTTTATATAAATTGATTTTTATTGATATCAGCAGCTGGAGAAACTTGATAATAATAGATTCTGAGTTTGTAGAGTACAAAATAATTTAGCACTCGAAAAGAATTGTTAACTCATACAGAGTATTCATAATTCACAATCGAAAATGCAGATTCTGGATCACCAGCTAGAATGGAGACCAAGAAGCCAGATGGAAATGAGCCACACTACTTACTCAGCCAGTAATGAAACATGAGCTGAAGAATTTGACCTTCCTCTCTATCAGCAGCATAAATCTGAACTGCATCTTTATAAGTCAAGCAGTCTATCATAAACAATCATATACATATTGAGAAATAATATGATGACATATCCAAATGAAACAAATAATATTTTTTCTAAAGTTGAGCCTCAGTAATAGACATAAATAGTATCAATAGAAAGATAGAAACATCCTGGGAATATATGCAATTATAAAACAATCTGACCCCTGAAAAACTCAGCATTCTACCCTAGCAACACTAGGAAAATGCACATCTATTATAAAAATGTTTTAAAAAAGGAAGATGTTCAGTCTTTCCAAATACAGCAGAACCTCCCTGTAAAGAACACCTAATTGCAGAGCTAAAGTGTCCTTTATGAAGAGGTGTCCTCTTACCGGAGAGTTACTAAATTATAAAAATGGTAATTTTGCAAATGAAAACTGTCCTTTGTAGAGAGGTGTCTGTTAGCGGGGTGTCCGCTAAAGGGATGTTCTACATTTATTTTCAAATCAAATCCATGTATAATACGTCTCATTAATAATATATTTTAACCTCTGGATTGGTCAATATGTATATATCAGTACCAAAATAAGCACCTCTCCCTTTAGAAATGCTATGAAACATTGTATTTTATCTTCCCTCCCGAGGACGAAACGTATAGATGGCAATAAAAAAATGAGCCACAAAACACTAGTTTGGGTAAATTCAAGCAAAAGCCTACCTATATAATATAGTTTCGGGCTATGGCCCTCATCAGTATAGAGGCCATTTTGATTTAATAACACTGTTTTTTTTTTTAATTATCCCTAGTACACGTGGTACAGGCCATGATAATCATGGTGGGTAGTTAGCGACTGCTTTTACTGTAAGCGCACCACATGTCTACACATGTGAAAAGCAGTTCGACTTTGCACTTACAAATGTGCCAGAGCCCCGTTTGGTTACTTGCACTCGCTGGTGGGGTTGGACTTTTGCAAGAATCGGAGGCCATTGGAGCATTTTTTATTTTAAATCAGAAAAAAGTGTCCAATGCGGGAATCGAACCCGGGTCATAGTGGTTGAAAACCAAACGGTTTAACCAGCCTTCCACCGACCCCCTTTTTAATTTAATAACATCGTAAAAAGGAGTAATTAACATGGTCAAATTTGCCAAAAAGGTGTTTGAGCTGGTGAAGTGGTAGGGCTAATTTCAGGCCAGAATACAATTGACTTTTATCTGAATTTTCCAACCCCAGTAGCAGAGTAAGTCCACCCCACCAGGAAGTGCAAGTAATCAAACGGGGCTCTGGCACATTGAAAGAAATCTGAATTTGTCAAAACTGGTGATGTGGTATCACCACCTATGTTTTGTACTGAGGTGATAGACAAAATACAATGCTTAATGCAAAGGGAGAAGTGACCATTTAGGTACATGGATATCATCCTTCAGCACCATTAGGTAACATTCATTATCACAGGTTTGCAGATTTTGACAAATTACAAAAAGGTATAAGATGACACAACTCTTTTTTATTAATTGTATAAAGAAGCTTTTAAGCAAGCCCTTCCTCAGTACCCTAAAACATAAAAAGGTAATGGAGAATATATCTTTAAAATTCTATATAATTTCTCCATTACATTTTTTATGTTTTAGTTTGCTGAGGAAGGGATGGCTTGAAAGCTTCTTTATTTGATTTATAAAAAAGTTGCAGCAACTTATATCTTTATGTAATTATGTAATATATATCTCTGTCCAGAATTTTCCAGTAAGACATGAAGACCAGTAGGGTGACTGATGAGATAGATGCTGATCCATGGGCATTGCTGGGACATGGCTCCCACTTGATGGAATCTACACTCTGAACTGTTAGCGGGACTAATTCAATGCTGATCTGGGAGAAAACTGGAAAAACTAACATGGAGGACTGCTGAGTAGCTGTCCCTTCTTCTTCTTCTTCCTTATCTCCACTCAATCACACTAAGGTATCAAGCTTGTAAAGCTTGAGATTTTTGATGGTGTCTGCCGGGGAAGAGTAGAGCTCGTCAATGGATGAGTCAATACAGTCAATAATATGTCTTGGGGTTGCAGGCTGAGAATTGCACTTTGTACATAGTGGGAAAACCCTGCAACCATTCTACACTCTGAACTGTTAGCCGGACTAATTCAATGCTGATCTGAGGGGAAACTGGAAAAACTAACATGGAAGACTGCTGAGTAGCTGTGACCAAGCTGAGTAGCTGTGACGAAGATACCTGGAACACCTTCAAGAATTTATCGGCTTATTTATTTACTCCTCATTTCACTTTTATTCTAAACTATTCAGGTAATTAATTGCTATCCCACAGTTTGTATTATTATCCCACAGTTTATAATATTTAAATAGCATGATTTGTAAGTCTTCTCTTTTGAAGTTCAAGCTTGCCAGAATTGCAGTAGCTAAAGATCAAGTGATGGTTAATTAATTTATATGAACTAATAAATTAACTCTTGGGAGATTTGTCTTCAGCATATAGACTCACCATCTACTGTTACTTCTTTGTGGAGGATCTCAGTTCCCCCCAAACAACAAGCTAAGTCATGTCTTCATTTCTGTTTGTTCTGTTGAAAAATACAAAGAGGGTATAAGAAATTGAAACTATTTTTAGAAACATATGATTCTTTTTAAAATCAAATCATTTTCTACTGCTCTTACTTCAATAATAATGCGAGGGCCTGGATCATCAGTGGTGAACCCTCCCAGTGGTTTCGCCAGTTTAGCACATCACAAAGAGGATATTTTTGGAAGAATAAAGGATTTAATTATTTCTAAAAATAAAATAAACATAGAAACAAAAATACAGGAGTCGACATCCCATCATTGGTATCTGAACCAAAAGCCTGGAGCTATTCTGGAATGTGGGATGAACCAACAGGCAGCAACCTGTATCTCCAGGCTCAAAACTGACCATACAAGACCGCTCCTCTTCCAGGATGGTGTAAAGACCTTCCCACAATACACCATCTACAGGATCAAAGAGGCCTCACCAGACCACCTCTTGGAATGTAAGGGAGCCTCAAGACAGGACCTGTATTCCAACCCTACCAGGATTGTGAATTTGATCTATGAGTTTAGTCTCCATGACTTTGTGTAATTATACAATGGGATTTAAAAAAAAAAAGATGAGAAATTTCATTTTCAGACGATATGTATAGCAATGCGAGATTAAATGATAATATATACCAAATTAAAAAATGAAACTATTTTTTAATAAAAATTATTTTATTAAATATGAGACATACTTTTGATGCTTTTTATAAAATTTTAAATTGGTTCAATAAATCAACAATATTGGAATTTTAAAGCCTGGTCTCCAGTGATTGTCAGAAATTTCAATCAATTTTTTTTTATTTATCCCTAGTACACTTGTAGTACAGGCCATGATAATCTTGGTGGGTAGTAGTTGGCGACTGCTTTTACTGTAAGTACGCCACATGTCTACACATGTGAAAAGCAGTTTGACTTTTGCACTTACAAATGTGTCAGAGCCCTGTTTGGTTATTTGCACTCAATCAATAAATGTGTGCAGTTTTAAAATATTCTTAAAAAACTCTGTCTTTGCCGGTCCCAAGCCCGGATGAAAAAGGAGGAGGGGGAGCAGTAACAAGCTCACTAAAAAACCTGGGTTCAGCTGACCCGGCTGATAGTACCCTGTAAGGGCTCCTAATCCAGGGATACAGCAGTGTTTGTACTCCATGTTAGGAGCGGCTGCACATGGCATCTGTTCCTCATGTCAGAGGCGGCCATTTCTTTTGGAGCTAAGTCGGCCTGCCACTGAGTAGTGCTTCCAGTCTTAATGACAAAGGCAGACACATTCTACTTCACCCAGTCATGATGGTTGTTAAACAGACACCATCAAGGGTCACAACTTGATACCCTGATATGATTGAGTGGAAATAAGAAAGAAGACTAATAATTGGGATTGATGTCCCAAATGTTTCTTATGTGAATGTGCAAGACTAGGAATATTTAAAATACACATTTATTAATTTTCACAACTGATAAATGGGACTAAGTTCTGGTTTCATAGTGAGTTCCAATTAAAATTGAGAGTTAATTACACAAGTTATACAGTATAACCTCCATGAGAGGACACCCCACTAGAGGACACCTCTCTATAAAGGACAGTTTTCATTGCCAAAATTACCATTTTTACAATTTAGCAACTCTCTGGTAAGAGGACACCTCTCCCTAAAGGACACTTTGGCTCTGCAATTAAGTGTACTTTACAGGGAGGTTCAACTGTATTTGAAATAAAAGTGTGAAAAAACTTGAATCTAAGCAAAAAAAAAAAGCTATAAACATTACTTTAAATATCAAAATTTATTTTTCTTATAAAATATATCTTTGTAATATAAGGGGCTATACACAGTTTCCACTTCAACTATAAACACCTACTCACATATTCTCATGCCCAGCAATGGCCGCAGCCTTGCAGAAAATTGACATGGACCCAGAGCAGCAGCTTTACACACCCAAGATAGTGGACATTACTGCTGCTGTGATAGAGATGCATGGAGACATCTGAGGCTCTTCATTGGACACGACAACAACAACTTCAACTATATCAAAATATTCAAGTAATCAGGTCCTAGTCACATGTAGGAGTGTTGCTGTTGTTAAAATTAAACATTTGATTTAAAAAAAGACTATCCATATTAAAATAGAGGTCACTCAGGCAAAACTCTTGCAGGAAAAACAAAAATCAGTCGGCTATTAAAAGTCCCCCAAATTATAAATGGGCTTTTAAAATATAATCTCACAAATTTAAGTTAAAAAAAACTTTTATTAATTGGAATTAATTTTTGTCTTCCCAGACAGTGTTAATGGTTTCTCTCTATGGTATATATACATTTTGTCTATTTTTACATAAGATGGACCCCAGTTTAACTTTTTATAATATAGAAAGAAACAAGACATTTAACATCATTGGTATTTAGGGGGTAAAATCAAGCTCAAATAAAGGAATTGAACAGAACTAACCAATCAGATGGATAAACAGAAGACTTGTACTAAATGCCAACAAGCTGCTAGGATCAGTACACATTGGAGTCAGCAGTAAGGATCTCCAAATATTGTACAGGGCAGAAAGACTGGAACAAGTCCATGATGCTTAGTGAAATTGCAAGTGTGATCATAAAGAAATATTTAAAAAAAACTTTTCTCCTGACAAAATTTCAAAACATCAATATACATAGGTATATGTGTAGATGAAAAGAATATTTTTTTAAGTAAAAAATATTTTGTGAAGATTACAAACAACAAAGAGTTTGAAACTATTATAGACACATATGATTTTTTAAAAAATTAAACAATTACTGCAGTGAGAAATTAATGGGAGGGCCTGACTCATCAGTGGTGAACTCTCCCAGCGATTTCGCCAGTTTAAACTGCTGGGAGGGTTTACCACTGATGAGCCAGGCCCTCCAATTAAGTTTTCATTGTAGTAAGGGCAGTATAAAATTGTTCAATTTTTAATTTAATTTAAAAGAATCATATATGCGTCTATAATAGTTTCGAATTTTCATAACAGATGGCAAGCTAAAGTATCATAATAAAGATTTTATCCGACTCAATGGTTTCTAATGAGCTGATGAGAGAGAAGGTGCGTTAGTTGGAGGCTGCAGCTGCAGGAGATTTCTTCTTCTTCTTCTTCTTAGGTACTGGAGGGGAGGAAAAGAGAAAGTCCGCTCCGATCTGCGGAGTGACTATATAGTCCATCTTGTTGAGATCTGCATTCTCAGCTTTCAGTTTCTCCAGGATCTCTGGCTGTGAGAGCAACTTGTCCAAGACTTCCGACTTGTTCAATGTCAGCAGGTCCTTGCAAGGAACCTGGAGCTCTCCAATTCTCTCTTTGTTCAACTGGACACAACGGGACACACTGTTGTTGATTGTTGTTGTTTCTTATCCCCTTGTGTAAAGATTACACAAATTCCATGAGTTCATGCTCCTCGAGCTGTTTTATGATGAGCAGCGGCCTCTCCCAAAGGTTCTGTTTAGTGCATCTAATGCAAGCCAAAATGTGTTCTGGAGCTGCAGGTACCAAACTACATTTTGGGCAAGTGGGATAAACTGTTGTTGATAACTATCCTATGTTACTAAATATAGGAAGCTACTAATACACAGAGAGGGTCAGTAGAAAGATGGTCTATACTGTTGGTTTTCAACCGCTACGACCCAGGATTGAATCCTGCATTGGGCACTTTTTTCTGCATTAAAAAATACTCCAATGACCCCCGATTCTTAAAAAAGTCCAACCCCACCAGCGAGTGCAAGTAATCAAATGGGGCTCTGGCATATTTATAAGTCGAACTGCTTCTCACATGTGTAGATATTTGATGCAATTACAATAAAAGCAGTCGCCATTCTACCCACCATGATTATCATGGCCTGTACCATGTGTACTAGAGATAATAATAATTAAAAAAACTAATTTACAGATAAAGAAGAAGACTAATATGCTAAAACAAAATTATAAATCAAATAGCATTGATAAAAAAATTGAGCTCCAAAACTTAAGAACCTACAAACATGACAAAGGAAATGGAATTGTTTTAAGACTATTACAAAAAATGCTTTCTTTTATTGAATAACAATGGCACCTATCTCTCTTATACAAAATGATCCAACAAAACACTTCAAAAATAAATTTAACACCATACTTAAAAACTGGAGAAAAAACAAATATATTAATTACAGGCTTTTAACCAAGTTGAAAAATTATGATGCACATGTTTCCAATATATATGGTGCTCCAAAGGTCCACAAGCCTAACTGTCCATTACACCCAATAGTAAACAATAGACCTTCACCAACATAGCCTTGGCAAAATGGTTAGCACAACAATTAAAACTCTACCACTATTTCAATGAAAATGAAATTGTTAACTCCTAAGAATTCAAGGAAGATATTATTGGCTAAATGGAAATCAAAGAATTATATCTTTAGATGTTGAATCCATGTTTACTTCTATCCCTATACCCACAATTAAACCATGTGATAAAAGATACAGAAATAAATAATTTTCCATACCAGAATTGTTAATTGGAATAGAATTTTGTTTGAAAACAACATACTTTATTTATGATGACTAAATATATCTCCAAATAAAAGGGAGTCCAATATCACCAAATGTAGCTTGTATTACTATAGGCCAATTAGAAATCTTCTTCTTCTTTCTTATCTCCACTCAATCATATTAGGGTATTAAGCTTGTAGAGCTTGAGACTTGACAACCATCATGACTGGGTGAAGTAGATTGCGTTTGCCTTTGTCATTAAGATTGGGCGCACTACTCAGTGGCAGGCTGACTTAGCTCCAAAAGAAATGGCCGCCTTTGACATGAGGAAGATGCCATGTGCAGCTGCTCCTAAAATGAAGTACAAACGCTGCTCATCCTGTATCCCTGATTCAGGAGCCCTTACAGGGTACTATCAGCCAGGCCAGCTGACCCAGGTTTTTTAGTGAGCTTGTTACTGCTCCCCCTCCTCCTTTTTCATCCGGGCTTGGGACCGGCAAAGGCAGAGTTTCCAATTAGAAATAAAAGCTCTAAATTCAGTTACAAATGCTGTTTACTATTTTAAAAGATATGTGTAAAGTTGTTGACACCTTACCTTGACTGAGACAGGGAGGGGGAACTCCGGGTCAACCAGCGGCCAGCTCTGTTCTGTCAGCGGCTTGTCCTGGACACAGATGGCCACATGGGATCAATGACTCTGCCACACTGGCTGCTCAAATGTTATATTCAATGTTTGTTAACACCTTCTGGAGATTTAGCAACCCACTGCAGACGCTGAGAACTATTTCAGAAAAGAAAAATATAGCAATAGAACTCTATAATTTCTACAGATCAATTGTAAATAGATTCACATGCAAAAGAGGTAGTGAGGAAAGTTTTAGAACAGAGGTGTAAATAAATTCCTTTTCAAACAAAGGCTCACGTGCACATGGGGAAAGGGAGGAGAAATTGCTGTGTTATTTTGTTGTTGTATGGTGAGTCCATACAGGGCAATGGGACCTAATAAAAGCCTTTTTGTTGTTGTTGTTGTTGTATTCAATGTTTGTTTACACCAGGAATTATTTCCTTACAAGTGTAACAGTTTATTCACAATGTTGGACATACATCAAATGATTCTTTTTCGCTGGCTTCCAGCACAGCTTGTAAATAGTCTTTTGAATGATTAAATTCCAGGTTTCTATAGATAATTCAAGGTAGATCATTAGTGCAGTAGAACTACCTCCCAGTAAAGGACACCTAATTGCAGAGCCAAAGTGTCCTTTAGGGAGAAGTGTTCTTTTACTGAAGAGTTGTTAAAGTGTAAAAATGGTAATTTTGCAAATGAAAACTGTCCTTTGTGGAGAAGTGTCTGCTAGCGAGGTGTCCGCTAAAGGGAGGTTCTACTGTATATGTTTGTGTTATATTCCATTTCTATTCAGAATGGGGTTTCAAATGCTGGACCCATACTGTAGCTGGAAATAAAAAAATCTGTTTAGCAATGAGAGAGAGAGAGAGATATTAAATCTTATTTTATATATATTACTCAATATTCTTTTTGTGTTTATTACTTTGAAGCAGGAGGTTGATGAGATAAGATTAGTAGAGTGAATTCTAAGAAATTATTTGTGTTGTCCAGTGATAATATAGCTCTCATTTCAAGAAGAGTGCTGAGTAGAAGTCTCTAAGAGGTTAATACAGTGGGTATTTTATTGTTGAGGGGGGTCGGTGGAAGGATGGTCTAGACCGTTGGTTTTCGACCGCTACGACCCAGGTTCAATTCCCGCATTGGGCACTTTTATTCTGATAAAAAAAAAAAAAGCTCGAATGCCCCCCCCCCCCATTCTTGCAAAAAGTCCAACGCCACCAGCGAGTGCAAGTAACCAAACGGGGCTCTGGCACATTTGTAAGTGCAAGGTCGAACTGCTTTTCACATGTGTTGACATGTGGTGCACTTGCAGTAAAAGCAGTCGCCTACTTCTACCCACCATGATTATCATGGCCTGTACCACGTGTACTAAGGATAAGCAAAAAAAAAACAAAAATTATTGTTGAACATTTTAAGGCAGTTTCTAGGTTGAGCTTGTACACTTCTCTACAAAGGACAGTTTTCATCACCATTTTTTTTTTTTTATATTTAGCAACTCTCTGGTAAGAGGACACCACCTTTACCTAAAGGAAACTGTGGCTCTGCAGCTAGGTGTCTTTTACAGAGAGGTCCTACAGTATTAATTTTTTATTGTGTTCTTTTCAGAAATAATTTTAGTTTTTGTTTAAATAAAGTTGGAAAAAAGTATATTATACAAAACCTAAGTGTACAAGAGATCATAAAAAAAAAACTACAGTGAACCACAATGTTCATTCCCATTGTGCTTCACTATAGCCATGGTTTGGCTATTATTAATATATATATTTTTGAGTAAAATATATCAGGCCTCCAGGGAAAAGTATCTTTTCAAAACCATTTTTATTCTCTAGTTTTCAGGCATGAATGCCCCTCTACCGGAAAAAACATTTTTTTTAACATTTCCAAATATTTAGATAATATAATTAAAGGACAGGCATACACACACACACACACACACACACACACACAAAGAAAGGCTATCTCTTTATAGTATTATAATAATAATACAGTAATAGTACAGTACTGTATATAATAAAATATTATAGTATAATATTATAGTAATTGACCTATTTCCTTACATTAATCCTGAATAATAAAAGAAGTCATTCGATGATAGATTCTTCTTATCAATAGCACATCGTATGTACCTCTATGCCTAATTTAAAAATCTAGACAAATGACCACACAAAGTTTTATTAATTATATATTCAGAGATATAGATGGCGTCAGGTTTTGACGTTTATTTTGATGGGAGAGGTGCCCTATGCTTCTATGGATCAATTTCCTCCCGGCAAATTTTCCATCTATATTCTAGCCATAGATTTGGCCCATCCACCTTGCCAGCAAAACACCTCTTTGGTAGTATGAGACGATTCCATTAGATCCCGTGTGGATCTCATGGAATAAAGTCCGCCCTAGACTGATGAGGGCCATTAGCCCGAAACCATGTTCTCTAGGTGGACGCTTCTCAATTTGCCAAAGCTGGTGTTGTGGCTTTGTCACCGACCCAAGGCCGCTAGTTTGCGGCGACGTTCAATAGATGGCGTCAGGTTTTGACATTTATTTTGAAGGGAGAGGCGCCCTATGCTTCTATATTCAAAGATGTATAAAATTATTTAAAACATCTCTCTACTGTCATATAATACAAGGTTAACTTGAAAAATGTCTATAATACCTTGTTGCTTGAAAGCATTCTTCAAGCATTACCTCTTTCAAATAAAGTTAATAGTTATTGTTTTTCTTCTATTTCCAGTTTACACATATTCTTCTAATGTCTAGATTTCATTTTGAACCTGTCATACAGACAATTGCTGGCATCAACATAGTTCATGACAAAAATATAACCTTTTGTTGCAACATGGCCAAATTTATTTGGACTTTTTTTAACCTAGCTTAAACTATCTCTCTTAATCTAGAACACTTATGTGAACAAAGCAATAACATGACATCCACATACAACAGATTAAGACACAAATTCTACTGTCCTTAAAAATTTAGGTCCATAGTTTGTTTAAATACCATTTCTAAGATTCCACCCTTTAGGTTTAGCATATAAAAGCAGAATGATTCAATGCAATATTAAAGCTGTAAAGAAGCGGTCTGGTAGATTAAATTGGCTAAACCGCTGGGAGGGTTCACCACTGATGAGCCAAGCCCTCCCAATATATTTTCATCGAAGTAAGGACAGGGAATGCTAACACATACAAGCGCAGTAAAAGTTGGGGCTGATTCCTCTTTGTAACCATTTTTATTTCTTATAGTAGAAAAGTAACATTTTCTTATTTTAACATGTTCTGAAGTTTGGTCTGCATTGTTTCACTTTGATAAGCTTTGATTCTGGCTTTTTTCTATAAATATCTTATTTTTAGAAAAATTCTTTGCTTTTTTTTTTTCATTTTGGAACCATTTGCATTTTTTCTATTTCAAATTTGACGAATTCAAAGATAATCTATTTAATAAAACAAAAATGTTTAAAAATTTATATATGTAGCAAAAATATTGTCGCGGAGATAAATAAAGCAAGGGCAAGTTTGGGGATAATTAATTTATTATAAGGAGTAATTATAGGGGGAGAGAGAAAGTACAACTTACCCCCAGTTAAAGCTAATCCTGAATGAACGGCATTAGCCACCGTCCCGTTTTCCTTATTTACAGATCAGCTTCCCAGAAGCCCCCACACCTGTGGTCCCCCCCGGGGTCCAGGGATGATTGACAGTTGTCCCATCTGGATGGAGCTACTTGACATTACTCCCTCTTTAGAAAAAAAACAGCGACCCGCTGATTAGCTTGTCTCAGCCCTTGTTCTGGAAGGAAATCTATCACGGCTGGTGTTCCCTAACAGAATGGAATGTTGTTCTTCAGGGTCCAGGTAGGGCTTCATCCGAATGACATGAACGATATCCTTGGATTTCCGTGATCGGAGAGACGGGTCCACGGGCTCTACTTCATACGTAACTTCTGAAAGCTTCTTGGTCACCTTGTAGGGACCGAAGTATCTCTTCAGTAGCTTTTCTGAGAGCCCTACTTTTCGGATGGGAGTAAAAACCCACACAAGATCATCCTTCTGGTAATAGACTGGAGTAGGTTTCTGGTCGTAAAGTCTACGGTCTTTCGCCTGTGATTGTAGAAGGCGTGATCGGGAGAGTTGACGCGCTTCCTCAGCTCTGGTCACAAGTTCTCCATCATAGTTGTCAGAGATCTCATCTGGTAGGTAGGGTAGTACGGCATCGATGTAGGTCTCGGCCTCGCGGGCGTGGACAAGAAAGAACGGAGTGTAGCCGGTCGCCTCCTGTTTAGCAGTGTTGTAAGCAAAAGTTACGTAGGGTAAAACTTGGTCCCAGTCCTTCTGCTCGACACTTGTGTACATGGACAACATGTCTCCCAGAGTTTTGTTGAACCTTTCAGTCAGGCCGTTGGTCTGGGATGGTAGGCCGTTGTAAATCTTGTGCACAATTCCGCACAGAGCATTGATCTCTTTTATTACTTGAGAAATGAAATTTCTTCTGCGATCTGTTATCATTTCTCTAGGAGCTCCATGCTTCAAGATAACATCTTCAACCAGGAACTTAGCTGTTTCGATTTCTCCTCCGTCTGGGATCGCTTTCGTTATGGCATACCTTGTCATATAATCGGTGCACACAATGATCCAACGGTTTCCATCTTTAGAAACTGGAAATCTTCCAAGGAGATCGACCCCGACCTTATGGAATGGCTTTTCTACAGGTGGTATGGATACAAGTTGTCCAGCCGGACGTCGAGGTAATTTTTTCCTTCGTTGACACTGCCGACAATGGCTTACATATTGGCGAACAGTTCTATAAAGGCCAGGCTAATAGAATCGTTTCTTCACTTTGTCATACGTTCGGGCGAAACCCAAATGCCCAGCTGTAGGAGCGTCATGTAAATCTGCCATAACTTCCGATCTTAAGTGTTTAGGAATCATCATAAGCCAGGGTCTTCCAATTGTGCTATAGTTTTTCTTGTATAAGATGCCGTCGATAATGCTGAATTCCTTTCTGGTGTAGCCTGAGTTTAAATTATCGATTATTTTAGCTAAAACCGGGTCTTTAGTCTGCTCTATATCGACGTTGGTTAGTGACATCACAGCACTTGGTTGATCGTTCTCAAGCGGGCTCCTTGACAGACAATTGGCATCCTTATGTTTGCGTCCGCTCTTGTAGATAACGGTCACGTCAAATTCTTGCAACTTCAGCGCCCATCTTGCCAAACGGCCAGAAGGATCTTTCTGTCCTACCAACCAACATAGAGAATGATGATCAGTGACAACCGTGAATGGTCGACCAAACCTATATGGGCGGAATTTGCTAATAGACCAGACTACAGCAAGGCATTCTTTTTCCGTTGTAGAATAGTTATTTTCAGCCTTTGTCAAGCTTCTAGATGCATAAGCTATAGGCCGCTCCTTTCCACCTTGTATTTGTAGAAGAACAGCTCCAATACCATGTCCGCTTGCATCTGTGTGTAGATGGGTATCAACGGATTCATCAAAGTGTCCCAAGACAGGCTCTGAAATTAGAACTGTTTTAAGGACTTCAAACGCTTTCTCTTGAGCTGCATCCCAATAGAATTGTGTTTCAGTCTTCAGTAGGTCATGCAAAGATCTAGCTTTGTCAGCAAAATTTACAATAAATCTTCGGTAATAGGAACATAATCCAAGAAAGCTCCTCAGTTCAGAGATATTCTTTGGCCTCGGAAATTTAGAGACGGCTTCAACTTTATCTGGATCTGGATGAATTCCATTGGCGTCAACAAGGTGTCCTAAAATCTTTATCCTCCTTGATCCAAAAAGACACTTTTTGTGGTTCAAGCTTAGTCCAGCTTTCTGGATGCACCTTAATACAAGTTGTAGACGACGTAGATGTTCCTCAAAGGTAGGTGCGTAAACTACGATGTTGTCCAGGTAGCAAAGGCACATGTTCCATTTAAGACTGCCCAGAACACTATCTATCATCCTTTCAAACGTTGCTGGAGCATTGCATAGACCGAAAGGCATTACTCGGAATTCATACAGCCCATCTGGAGTGATGAAGGCAGTTTTCTCCCTGTCTTTTTCGTCCACTTCAATCTGCCAATACCCGGACCGAAGATCCATCGTGGAGAAGTAACTAGAGCCAACTAAACTGTCCAAGGCATCGTCAATGCGTGGCAGCGGGTAAACATCTTTTTTTGTTATCTTATTTAATCGACGATAATCTACGCAGAATCTCCAGGTCCCATCTTTCTTTAGAACTAGAATAACAGGAGATGACCAAGGACTTTCAGAGGGCTTCACGATGTGATTTTCAATCATCTTGTTCACTTCATCTTGAATTAGTCGTCGTTCACTTGGTGCTACTCTATAGGGCCGCTGTTTGATAGGAGAGTGGTCTCCTGTGTTTATCTTGTGCTTCACAGTACTGGTGGGCTTAATAGGAGTTCCCCCAAAGTCAAATATGTCAATAAACTCGTCAAGGCATGAAACAAGCTGTAACCTTTGAATTTCAGACAGCCCTGGATCTAGAGTAAGGTTTAGCTTCTGTGACCATTCACGTGACTTTAGCTGCGTTTCTTGTAACTTATCGCTGGATTCGATAAGACTGCAGATATTTCCATTCTCATAACTTTCCATGGTGCACATATTCATTCCTGATGGAATCAGTTGCGGCCAAGACGCTCCATTTGCAACCCAAATGCTACTTCGGCCATGTCGAAATGTAACCAATGAGTTTGGTACAAGAACTTCTTTTCTTAATAATAAGTCCTTAGAAGTTGAGACTAAAACATCTCTAACACCGCATACTTCTTTGTTTATCACACTGATCTTCTTTATTGATTTAGGCGGGATGACAAAGTCGTCGGAAGCAAACAATCTCTGGTTTTCCTCCTCTCGAGATTCCAGGACGGAGGTTTCCCCGAGATGGAGTTCATTTCTGCCACAATCAATGACGGCTTTGGTGGCCTTGAAGAAGTCCCATCCGAATATGATGTCATGGCTGCATTCCACCATAACAACAAATTCAAAGGATATCTTCAGACCATTAACTTCTATGTTCAGGACACATTTTCCTAGGGTCTCTATTAAATTTTTATTTGCGGCTTTAAGAATGGGACCTGGTTCTTTGAAGAGAGGTGTCTTTAGTTTGCGTCGAAATTTGTCTGAAATAACAGAAAAGTCTGCTCCTGAATCCACCAATGCTTTAATTTTGCATCCATTTATTTCGAACATAACAAAATTTTATTTTAATTTAGCGGCGATATACCCTGGAGGATTTTCCTCAATGGCGACCTCACCCCCGTTAGAAGCCGCTCCACTTAGTTTTTCACATTCTGAGGCTTGGGAGAACGGCTGAAAACGACGGGCTGGCGACTGGGATTGTCTTCGAGCCGGCGACCTTGCGTGGCTTGGATGTGGGGAAGAGCTCCGGTAGAAGTACGTCGAGGTTTGGGGCGTTACATAATCGTCGTCGGCGTCATATCTCGGGGGTCGACTCGAAAATCCAACATTTCTTCCTTCTCCGCCATTCCTTGACCTGGCTTCAGCAAAGACCTGCCGTCGTTCCCTACAATAACGGACGACATGTCCGGGTCATCCGCAGTTGAAGCAGATAGGTTTGTCGTCGTAGGTTCTCCAATGTTCCGTCTTCCTGGGTTGGGTTGGTCGGTCGATATTATAATAGGGTGTTCGTGGTTGTTGTTGTACCATGTTGACTTGTGGTCTGGTAGGTTGTAGAGCACGGCTGACCTCTTCCCTCACAGTCTGTTCCAGGGCGTTCACCTCTCGGAGAGGATTGACCACTTCAGGTGCTGAGAAAACCTTTTGTATCTCTTCTCTAACGATGCGGCGAATTAAGCCAGCCAAGTCATCTGAGTCGTCAACACACGAAATGGGCATTACGTTTGACAACCTGGCGAATTTCGTACGGCCGATCCTGTGCTGCTTGACGGTTGTCAGATGACGGCAAAACTTCAGGATCTCATCTACTGTCTGTATGTCTTCCGCCACCAATACCTGGTATGTATCCTCCGAAATTCCCTTTATAATGTGAGCAACTATCTCACCTTCTTCCATGCGAGGGTTCACCTGGTGGCAGAGACTAAGAATCTCCTGGATGCATGACTCGCTGGATTCCTCGGCCTTCTGTGCTCTTGACTTCAGAACTTCCTCGGTGCGTCGAGCAGAATCCTCCTGCAGTCCGAACACACCGCGGAATGCGTCTTCAAAGCTTCTCCACGAGTTGAGTGATTCTTCGTTATTATCAAACCACCTTCCAGCAGTTCCGTTCAAGTAAAATACGACGTTGGCAAGCTTCATGGTCTTGTCCCATCTGTTGTACTTCGACACTCTCTCGTACTCTTTCAACCATTGTCCAGGATTTATATTTCCATCTCCAGAAAAGGTAGAAGGATCTCGTTGGCGCTGACAAGGGAGGTAGGATCCGCTTACAGTAGGTCTGTGGTCGTCTTCCATTTCTATTCGTTGTGGCAAAGGTTGAAGAATTGGTTCACGTCCCTGTAGACGTCGACTTCTTCAAAGTTCCGTCACGCTACCCAGCATCTCCACCAAAATATGTCGCGGAGATAAATAAAGCAAGGGCAAGTTTGGGGATAATTAATTTATTATAAGGGCTAATTATAGGGGGAGAGAGAAAGTACAACTTACCCCCAGTTAAAGCTAATCCTGAATGAACGGCGTTAGCCACCGTCCCGTTTTCCTTATTTACAGATCAGCTTCCCAGAAGCCCCCACACCTGTGGTCCCCCCCCGGGGTCCAGGGATGATTGACAGTTGTCCCATCTGGATGGAGCTACTTGACAATATATATATATAGATGTAAACAAACAATGCCGCTAAATTTATTGTTATGAATTTGAAATCGGCGAGCTGAAACATTCTTTAAAAATGTTTTCAAAATCTATCAATTAAAATTTTAAGTTTGCATTAAACTTAGTATTTTAAATAGGATTTACTATTTTAGGGACTAAAAATTATATTGGTTATAGAAGTAGTTAAGAAATCCCAAATTTCTTTATAACAATAATGTTTTCAATGGAATGGATTTGGGGATTACCTTAGATATATTATAAGGTAGTAACCTGGAATATAGTTAACCTTCTCTTATAATGAACCTAAGGCAATCTCCAATTCCATTCCTTTGAATACATTATAAAGAACTTTGCATGTATGTACTCACCAGATGGTACCAGGAGTGGGGATCTGACAAGCCCACAGCCTGCAGCGCTGTCCACATCTCAGACGACAGGTGAGGAGCCAGGGGATACAGGGACACCAGGAATGCTGCCAGAGTGCTGTCATACTCTGGAAGTTCTTTGGCTATTCCAGGGGTGACAAACTTCTTGTTCTGTGAGCACAGCAACGTCCAGTCAGTCTGTCTGGTATCCAGTTGTTGGTGGCCTTTAGATATGTGGGGAGTTAGCTAACACCAGATTAACAGAGACAAGAATACAATCCCTAAACATAAACATGAAAAGTCACTTCTCCCATCAAAAAAGATAGAAAACCTCTATGCACCATCTAAACACCTCTTTGGCAAATTCTGAAGATTCCATGAATTCCTAGTGGATCTTAATAAATCAAAGCCCACCATGGATTAACAAGGGCCCTCCTGTGGGTGTTCACCTTCTGTTAGTTTACAGAGATAGATAAGTTTATTGCATCTAGTGTGACGTTGCTTTTTACGGATCACTATTCTCCCAGCAAAGTTTCCATCAATACAACAAATAAGTAAAATTGGGTTTAAAATTTCAACAGGATGAAATTAACCCTCAAATTGCCTTGAGGAAAGCAGAAACTTTAAAAAATATAAGTGTAAATTCTAAATACTTATACCTATGCATATAAGTTAAATTTTGTACAAAGAAAGTTTCCCCGATACAACTTGTGTTAACAACCAGAAGGCTAATCTGGGATCTTGGATAAAGGCTCACTTAAAGTGTGATAGTGCTATAGGTGGAAAATTAAAAAAGAGCATTCAGAACTGGGATCAGATAAAAAGTGCAATAGGCAAAACATAGCCATAATATACAGAGAAACCTGTCTAAAGTGCCCCCTCTTGGGACTCACCAAAATAGGTTGCTATAGAGGGGGGTGCTATAGATAGGTCACTTTTAATGTAAATCGCACCGTACTACGTATTTAAAATCGGGCGCTATAGAGAGGGGGGTGCTATAGACAGGTTTAACTGTATATATAAGTGGGAGCATTACTGTAGCTCATAATGCTTGCTACAGATTTATTTCACAAGGCAACAAGTCCAAAGAAGCACAACTTGACATTCCTGTGTATCAGTGATTCATCAGATTGAAGTACTGAGGTGACCAGAATATTTATGTGAAGTATTACCATGTGGGTTATCCCAGAACCTACCCTGAGGCTGTTGAACAGAGCCCAGTGATTCATCAGATTGAAGTACTGAGGTGACCAGAATATTTATGTGAAGTATTACCATGTGGGTTATCCCAGAACCTACCCTGAGGCTGTTGAACAGAGCCCAGTAATTCATCAGATTGAAGTACTGAGGTGACCAGAATATTTATGTGAAGTATTACCATGTGGGTTATCCCAGAACCTACCCTGAGGCTGTTGAACAGAGCCCAGTAATTCATCAGATTGAAGTACTGAGGTGACCAGAATATTTATGTGAAGTATTACCATGTGGGTTATCCCAGAACCTACCCTGAGGCTGTTGAACAGAGCCCAGTAATTCATCAGATTGAAGTACTGAGGTGACCAGAATATTTATGTGAAGTATTACCATGTGGGTTATCCCAGAACCTACCCTGAGGCTGTTGAACAGAGCCCAGAGTGATTCATCAGATTGAAGTACTGAGGTGACCATAATATTTATGTGAAGTATCACCATGTGGGTTATCCCAGAACCTACCCTGAGGCTGTTGAACAGAGCCCAGTAATTCATCAGATTGAAGTACTGAGGTGACCAGAATATTTATGTGAAGTATTACCATGTGGGTTATCCCAGAACCTACCCTGAGGCTGTTGAACAGAGCCCAGTGATTCATCATCAGATTGAAGTACTGAGGTGACCAGAATATTTATGTGAAGTATTACCATGTGGGTTATCCCAGAACCTACCCTGAGGCTGTTGAACAGAGCCCAGTGATTCATTAGATTGGAGTACTGGGGTGACCAGAATATTTATGTGAAGTATCACCATGTGGGTTATCCCAGAACCTACCCTGAGGCTGTTGAACAGAGCCCAGTGATTCATCATCAGATTGAAGTACTGAGGTGACCAGAATATTTATGTGAAGTATTACCATGTGGGTTATCCCAGAACCTACCCTGAGGCTGTTGAACAGAGCCCAGAGTGATTCATCAGATTGAAGTACTGAGGTGACCAGAATATTTATGTGAAGTATTACCATGTGGGTTATCCCAGAACCTACCCTGAGGCTGTTGAACAGAGCCCAGTGATTCATTAGATTGAAGTACTGAGGTGACCAGAATATTTATGTGAAGTATTACCATGTGGGTTATCCCAGAACCTACCCTGAGGCTGTTGAACAGAGCCCAGTGATTCATTAGATTGGAGTACTGAGGTGACCAGAAAATTTATGTGAAGTATTACCATGTGGGTTATCCCAGAACCTACCCTGAGGCTGTTGAACAGAGCCCAGTAATTCATCAGATTGAAGTACTGAGGTGACCAGAATATTTATGTGAAGTATTACCATGTGGGTTATCCCAGAACCTACCCTGAGGCTGTTGAACAGAGCCCAGAGTGATTCATCAGATTGAAGTACTGAGGTGACCAGAATATTTATGTGAAGTATTACCATGTGGGTTATCCCAGAACCTACCCTGAGGCTGTTGAACAGAGCCCAGTGATTCATCATCAGATTGAAGTACTGAGGTGACCAGAATATTTATGTGAAGTATCACCATGTGGGTTATCCCAGAACCTACCCTGAGGCTGTTGAACAGAGCCCAGAGTGATTCATCAGATTGAAGTACTGAGGTGACCAGAATATTTATGTGAAGTATCACCATGTGGGTTATCCCAGAACCTACCCTGAGGCTGTTGAACAGAGCCCAGTGATTCATCAGATTGAAGTACTGAGGTGACCAGAATATTTATGTGAAGTATTACCATGTGGGTTATCCCAGAACCTACCCTGAGGCTGTTGTACAGAGCCCAGTAATTCATCAGATTGAAGTACTGAGGTGACCAGAATATTTATGTGAAGTATCACCATGTGGGTTATCCCAGAACCTACCCTGAGGCTGTTGAACAGAGCCCAGAGTGATTCATCAGATTGAAGTACTGAGGTGACCAGAATATTTATGTGAAGTATCACCATGTGGGTTATCCCAGAACCTACCCTGAGGCTGTTGAACAGAGCCCAGTGATTCATCATCAGATTGAAGTACTGAGGTGACCAGAATATTTATGTGAAGTATCACCATGTGGGTTATCCCAGAACCTACCCTGAGGCTGTTGAACAGAGCCCAGTGATTCATCAGATTGAAGTACTGAGGTGACCAGAATATTTATGTGAAGTATTACCATGTGGGTTATCCCAGAACCTACCCTGAGGTTGTTGAACAGAGCCCAGTAATTCATCAGATTGGAGTACTGAGGTGACCAGAATATTTATGTGAAGTATTACCACGTGGGTTATCCCAGAACCTACCCTGAGGCTGTTGAACAGAGCCCGCATATGTACGATGGCCAGGTTGAGGTGGCCAGTGTTGGCATAGTGGTAGAATATCTGGGGCACAGCAGTGTTGGAACTCAAGTTGTTGGTGGTGGTGGTGGATCTTACTTTGCTGATGTAGAAATTCCTGCTTTGGTAGAGATACTCCCTGCAGTTCTGGAGTCTCTCCGGAGTGGGGGTCTTGCACTCAATGGAACTATCGCCTGTACGGATCTGTATCAGCCACTCCAGGGTCTTCCAGATTATGAACACCCAGTCTTTAATTGGCTTGAAATCTGGACAATTTATGCACAAATTACCACTCACAACTTAAACCCTGTGAAATAATTGATCAGGTTGACAGAAGCGGCTATTATGATATTTCTTGAATGGATAACATTGGGATGGGCAAGAAGATAATTTGTATAAGATGGGGCTAGCAGTATACATTTTTACCAACCAAGAGCTGATGAATCCTGCATTGATCAGATATTAATGAGGTATCTTCAAGCAACATATTGACATCATCTGTATAAAATGCCAGCTTGGACTTGGGTGAAAATGTTCTGTAGCATATAGGATCAATAGCCTGGCTGCATACCTCAATGCAAATGGCACCTTGTAAGTAAACATTTGAACTGCTTTTTGATAGGGAGTGAACTTTCAGGAAAAACAATCATTATGGTTATCCAATGACCACGTGTGTGTACTTAGAATAAGACAGGCAAAATTAAGAGGCTCTTGTGAGGTGTTAGTGAGGAAGTTAATAATTGGGTAGAATGATGGGGAAGAATGATGCCAGATAAATAGGATTTCAATATTTGGAAAAACCCTCTTACAAAGTTCCAAGAAAGAGGAAACTTCCAGGGAAAAGAAGCCAACAGAGTACTGGGAGGGGTCTGGTAGATTCCAGAGATGTGTAAGAGATGGTGCAACCAACACTCCAAAGCCAACAGTTTCTATAAAGCAACAATGAAAATGATCAAAAGGTATTGTTTGCTACCAAAGGAATCAGTTCATCAATCATACAAAGTAACAAGACCAGGTAAGAGAGAGGAAGAGAGTTTGGTAAAAGTGTTGGTACTCCTCTCCTTCTTAAAGTCCTCATTGAGAAAACAGCCACAGAGAAAGTTGTGACACAAGTTTGATTAGAGATGAACTACAGGATTGAATCCAAATACATTGTTTTCAAACATATGCTTCAATAAGCTTATCAGAGGCTAGTAACAACTCTTTTACACTGATAAAGCACAATTTGGATTATAGATTATAAACAAAAGGTAATAAGACCAAATCCAAATAAATAAATAGTGTGTGACGTTTCGGTAACAGCGTTGTTACCATCCTTTGTCAGTACTTTTGTCTGAAGATGGTAACAACGCTGTTACCAAAACGTCACACACTATTTATTTATTTGGATTTGGTCTTATTACCTTGTGTTTAACTCTTTTACACTTAAAATGTCATGTATGACTTCTTTGTCTTGTTACCTGGTAATTCTTGACAAGATTAACTGTGAGAAAATGAAATAAAAAAAGTAGAAAATAAAAATATTTTCAACAATATGTACCCACAAGAAAGGCTAAAAGTTGTCTCCCTTAACAAGTTCCATTTAAATAGAGTTTATAACCATGGAATTCGTGTAATGTTTCACAAGGGATAAGAAACAACAACAGAGTTTATGACAATTAGAAAGATTGGTAACTCCGCCTTTACGATCCCAAGCCCAGATGAAAAAGGAGGAGGGGGAGCAGTAACAAATTCGCTACAAACCTGGGCTCAGCTGGCCCGGCTGATAGTACCCTGTAAGGGCTCCTAATCCAGGGATACAGGATGAGCAGTGTTTGTACTCCATGTTAGGAGTGGCTGCACATGGCGTCTGTTCCTCATGTCAGAGGCGGCCATTTCTTTTGGAGCTAAGTCAGCCTGCCACTGAGTAGTGCTCCCAGTCTTAATGACAAAGGCAGGCGCATTCTACTTCACCCAGTCATGATCTCAAGCTTTACAAGCTTGATACCCTAATGTGATTGAGTGGAGATAAGAAAGAAGAAGAAGAAAGATTGGCTTCTTTAAGTGAGATTAACCTCACATTACAAGTCCTATTTAATGAGTTGACTGAATTGGGGATTCGCCGCTAGGTGGCCGGACAATAAACAGCACGTGCAGCACCGCTCCGGTAAATATAGTTATATTACTAATATTTCAGTGTATATTTGCCTTATACTATGAAAGGGATAATACGGTTACTCTTAATACTTGTGGTATGCAACACTAAATATGTAAATTTACTCAAGGTAACGCACTATGCAAAAATCTCAGTACGAAGGGATAATGATGGACAATGTGGTCAAAATATAAACTTACCATCTGGGAATATATCTGGTAACCAAAAAAGACTGCTATGTATCATTCTGGCTCTATTATTTATCTCAGGCATTGAACAAAACCCAGGCCCCCCAACCAAAAGGCAAACTACATTGACTGCGCCAGTACACTCAGGAGAGAGAGAATCAATAGATGGCGAGCTAAAAATGCTAATCTTAAACATGGCGGCGGAAATAAAGAGTCTAGGAGAGAGAATTGACATCAGACTTACCAAAATAGAGACTCGAATGGACTATTGGGATATGCGATTCTGCAATATGGAGGAGAAGCTAACTAAATGTACAGAGTCTCAACAAGCTACCGAAAAATTGGCTTCATGTAATTCGTTAAAGGTAAATGAACTGGAGGCTAGAGTCGAATTTTTTGAGACGAGACTGCGTGAGCCCAATCTAGTGTTCTATGGTATTGAGAGGGAGGGTGACGAAAACCAGGCAGATTGTAACTTAAAGATTCAAAACGTAATTAGAGATAAAATGGAAATCGGAGATGATTTAAAAATAACAAAATGTCACCGACTTTCACGCGGATCCAATGCACCAGTTGTTGTTGTGGTGCCTGATTATGCTGATAGAGCAAAAATATTTAAAAATGCCTACAAACTCAGAGATACTAAAATTTCGATAAGTAAAGATTATAGTAAAAATGTTAGAGAACAGCGGCGCATCCTAATTGCAAAAAGGAAAGAATTGGGTGAAAGGGGAATAAAATCGAAGTTGAGAGATAACAAGCTTTTTGTAAATGATAAAGTCTGTAAAGTGATGAATGGCCAAGTCGTTGATAGCACAGGAGCTGCTATATAGCAACAACCTCGTAGAAACAATTGTGTAAATAGAAGAAATACGACATCAAAATCACAAATTAATTCTCCACCCAACAATCAAATAACGGAAAGTTACTTCGACACAAATACATGTAAATTCGATTTTCAAGACGCTGACAATGCAATTTTTTCTGAAAATTCGCGAGACATCGCGGAAAAAATAATATGTTGAAATATAAATGGTTTCTATAGGATTCTTTCGATATTTCCACTCCTCGAGCACATAAAGAATTATGAAATTTTTGCTCTACTTGAAACATGGTGCCTGAAAATTCAGAAAAGGATGGCACTTGGTTATCTATTTTCTTATCAACAAACACAAGAGCCCTCCAACATGTTATCTGTTTGATATTTGTATACCTTCCTCCAAACCAAATACAGCTGCATAACTTAGATAAACTGTCTCCATATATTCAAAAGCAAATAGCAGATGAAAATTTTTTAGAGAAAACCACACCAAGATGCTCTGCGGTGAGGACCCGATTTGTACCTTCTGTAATTCAAAACTAAAAAATGAAATCACTCACTATATTTTTGATTGCTATGCTCTGAAAGAAGAAAGAAGAACCCTTATGCTCAAAACTGGGCAACTCTGTGCTTCACTTCCATCAATAATTGACAATATGACCCAGAATAAGTATATTGCTACAGCGTTTTATGGTTTCCACAAGTCCATATCTCAGAAGAAGGCCAAGTGACACTCTTTCCTCACTTTCTTACTGCTACTCTTTTTGTGTTGTTTTTCTTGCTTCCCTCTTTCTCTTTCTTGTTTTTTTTTTTTTTTTCCTTTTCTTCTGTATTTCTAAACGAGGTAAAATCTTCCCAATTACATGCGTGGTAAGGACAAAATACTCAGGAGATAAGTTTCTTCATTAATTTATTAGGACATCAAGCTTTCGGGCACAACGTGGCCCTTCTACAGGATCAATTGTATAAGAAAAATGATACACTATATACACGAAGAATAAATCTGCATATGTATTATTAGAAATTAGTTGTAAAATTTTGAAATAATTGGTAATACTTAGGATTTTTGTTTAAAAAGAACATCTAGACATAAGCAAATTAATAAAATTTGTTAAGAAGAATAATATACGAATATTACAAGGTATTAAGATAAAAGCGTAATAAGACTGAAAGGACGTTCCTACGATTCGACGGAAACTGTGATAAAATTATGAGTATTTATAAGGTAAAACAGTTTAAAAGGATATTAAAATAAAATGAACAAAACAGGGAATTCATGGGGTACATCAATGGCTATTTATGTAATAAGCTTATATACGGCTCAGGTACATCAATATGTCTGTTTATACTATTATACCTCAGAGATAGCAAGGCCTCGACAACCAATCTTTTGTGTTTATGTGGTATATTAGAATAATGTGATCTTGGGTCAGTTGTGTTGAAACTATGTCCTGTCTGTGAAATGTGCTGGACAATAAGTGATTTCGGATCGTTATGTCTGATGTTTCTGTCGTGTTCCTGTATTCTGTCCTTAATGTAACGGCTAGTTTCACCTACATAAACACTATCGCAATCGTTGCATTTTATGGAAAAAACGGCATTGTTTCTTTGAGCAGTGTTCCGAGGCGTGTTGTTTTTAATGATAGGGTTCTTTAAGATAGTGCCTATACTAGGGGTGTTGGAAAAGTAAGTGCGGATGCCGAAGTTCTTTAGTTCTCTAGCTATTTTTATGCTTTGCAAGGAATACGGTATTGTGCAGATGGATTTATAGTTGTCATATATCTTGGTGCGGGATGGGTTATGGAAATGCCTTAATATAAAGTTTTTAGGATAACCAGAGGACATTAAATTTGAAATTATGTTATTTGTTTCCTTTTGCTTTGACTCCTCAGTGTAACAGTGGGTATATATTCTCTTGGACAAGGTTCTTACAGTATTGATTTTATGGCTTAATGGGCAGAAAGATGAGAAATTTATATACATTGGGTGAAAGGTGGGTTTATAATAGACTTCAGTATTATATCTATTGCGTGTTTTTGTTATGCGTATGTCCAAAAATGCCAAGGAGTCATATGTTTCAGTCTCGGAAGTAAAGTCTATGTCTTGATAGAAATTATTCAATGTGTTGAGTATATCATCAAAGGCGTTAATTTTGATTATAGCAAAGACGTCATCTATGTATCTAGACCAGATTAAAATGTCGTTAGGGAAGATATTAACTATACGTTTATCTATCTTGCGCATCACTATTTCTGAAAGGGGAGAGGATAATGGGCTACCCATAGGGGTGCCTTTGGTCTGTTTGAAGTAAGATTGGTTGAATTTGAAAATACTATGGCAAAGACTGATTTTGATAAGTGCAATGAGTTTGGAAATGGTGTCTGTGGGGCAACCTTGTTCAATTAGAAATTCTGTGGTGCAGTCTAAAATAAGCTAGTGGGGGAGACTGGGATATAAATTAACAACATCAAATGAGACCATGATGGTACCAGATGTAACTGCTGTTTGTTGTAGCTTACCTATGAAGACAGGAATGGAGGAAATGGTCGTCGGGGAGTCACTATCTCTGAGCATCGGGGCCAGTATTTTGGCTAGATAAGTTCCTAACGGAGCTGCAGGGGAGAGGTGGTACGCGATGATGGGTCTTAGTGGGATACCTTCTTTGTGTAATTTAGGTAGGCCGTAAATATAAGCTTTTCTTCTGTATGACTCATTGTAAAAGGACTAAGGCTAAGATTGTAGAAATTAAACTCTTAAAATCACGATCATTAAAACAATAATAAACATTAAGAGGAGCTTCTTGTGTAAATTTCTTTAATACCGCAAGCTTTCGAACAGAACGTTCTTCAACGGGCGTGGATAGTAAAAACGTACTAACATGCTATTAGAGGAGAAAAACTAATATATTGTTGCACTGGGCTGCGGTTTGGCAGATTCTTCAGTCTTGAGTCTCTCCTCAGACGTGTCTTGCATCTTTCCAGAACGTGTCTCAACCATCTTACAAGGTTAAACCAGTCAATAATAAGACAACTATAAATTTAGGTAGCACCTAGAATCTCTCTTTATTTACCACATCAAAGTTTAAAGCATGTAGGGTATTTAGTGTATCAAAATACAAATGTTTTATAGTACATAATATTTTATATTAATAATCTGTTTTATAAAAATAAATAAATTTATAATTTAAATTTTAAATATATTAAAAATAATATTATAAATAATTTTAAAAATAGGCGCATTAATCATGATGCAACACTTCCCCCTCTCCAGAGGTCGTCACGTCCTCGTGAGTGACCTCATCAATTCTTTCAAAATAGGGTTTGAGTCTTGAGACATGGACAATCAATGGGTCTTGGCCAGGATTATCTTTCGGCTCAATTAAGTAATTTACGTTGGACAGCTTCTTTAATATTCGATATGGCCCAAAATATTTTCTCAATAGTTTTTCACATTTTCCGATTTTCCTGACTGGTGTCCAAGCTGCCACTAAATGTCCTGGTTCATAGATTCTCTCGTTGTGTTTTTTGTCATAGTTTCTTTTCATTCTTTCCTGAGTCTTCTCTGTGTTGTTAATGACTACCTGTCTCGTCCTTGCTATTTTATCTAAGTAGTTTTCTATATATTCGTCGTAATCGTCCATGTTACTGTCCGTTGGGATATTCTCGTCGTCTAAGAGGGACATGGGTTCCCTCCCAAACAACAGGAAAAATGGAGAGTAGCCTGTGGTTTCTTGAATTGTGGTATTGTATGCGTGGGTGATAAAAGGAAGGATTTCGTCCCAGTTCTTCTGATCCGTATTCACATACATGCTGATCATATTGATTAAAGTTCTATTTAGCCGTTCCGTTAGTCCGTTAGTCTGGGGGTGGTAGCTCGTTGTGAAGCAATGTTTAACTTTGCACATTTTTATAACCTCCTTCATCAAATTGCTAGTGAATTGTGAACCTCTGTCGCTGATAAGAAATCTTGGAGCCCCGTGACGTAAAAATATATGTTCGATTAAAAATGTAGAGACTTCTTTCACTGTCGCTTCTGGTACTGCCTTTGTTTCAGCATACTTGGTATAATAATCCGTCAACACAATGATCCATTTCCTTCTTCTTTTCGTTGATGGCAAGGGGCCAACAAAGTCAATTCCGATTCTTTCAAAAGGGTAGTTAGCTGGGGGAATAGGTTGTAGAAGTCCAGATGGCAACTGATTTGAACCTTTCCGACTTTGGCAAAGATGGCACGTCTTTACAAATTCGAAAACATCTTTCAGCATGGAAGGCCAATAGTATTTATTCTTCAATCGGTATGTGGTTCTGGCGACGCCCAGATGGCCATTCAGCATATGGTTGTGGTATTCACTCATGATTTCTTTCCTTCTCTTCTTTGGCACTACCAGCAACCATTCTCTGCCTTCAGGATTTGGATTTTTCTTGTAGAGACACCCATTTTCTTCTTTAAAGTTCTGTGTAATTGAACGCTTGTTTCCACTAAGGTTCTCCTTAATATTCTCAATAAAATCATCCTTTTCGTCTATTATTTGATTCAAAAATAGTCTTTCATAATCCTCGTCCCATTCGTTTTCTGGTAAGGGTCCTCTAGATAGACCATCAGCGTCCAGATGTTTTTTTCCCGATTTGTGTATAATTTCGAAATTATATTCCTGAATCTTCAGTGCCCATCGTGCTAATCGACCGGTCGGATCTTTTAAATTCTTAAGCCAGCATAGTGCGTGATGATCAGTTACGATTTTAAAGTGCCTTCCATATAAATAGGGCCGTAATTTTGATATCGACCACACTACAGCTAAACATTCCTTTTCGGTGGTTGAATAATTTTGCTCAGGTTTACTTAGGGTTCGGCTCAAATATGATATTACCTTCTCTTCGCCACCGATATTTTGAATTAGTGTTGCGCCTAAGCCGATGTTAGAGGCATCTGTGTGAATGCAGGTGGCTGCATTTGGATCAAAGTGACCTAAAATTGGCGGATTCATAAGAGCTTTTTTAAGGTTTTGGAACGCTTCTTCCTGTTTTCCTGTCCAGATAAATTGCACATTTTTTCTGATGAGACTGGTCAATGGGTCAGCGATTAATGAGAAATCTTTAATAAATTTTCTATAATATGAGCACATTCCTAGGAATGATTGCACTTCTTTGGCCTTCTTGGGCTGAGGAAAATCTCTAACGGCTTTGATATTATATTCGGCAGGTTTTATACCCTCTTGGTTGGTTATATGTCCAAGGATCTCAAGTTCCTCGAAAGCAAATCTGCATTTCTTGGCGTTCAGTTTTAAATTAGATTTGCTGAAGCATCTGAGGACAGCTTCAAGTCTTTTAATGTGGGTTGGAAAGTCCGAGCTGTATATAATTACATCGTCCAGGTAGCAAAGGCAAATCTGCCATCTCAGATTTCCGAGGACATTGTCCATGTTCCTCTCAAAAGTAGCAGGGGCGTTGCATAGACCGAAGGGCATTACGTTGAATTCATATAACCCATGTGCAGTAGTGAAAGCCGTCTTCTCTTTGTCTCTCTCTTCAATTTCGACTTGCCAATATCCCGATTTGAGATCTATTGCTGAGAAGTACTTGGATCCTTGGAGAGTATCCATTACATCATCAATTCTTGGGATTGGATAAACATCCTTCACTGTTACTTCATTTAATTTCCTGTAGTCCACACAAAATCTGTATTTGCCATCTCGTTTTTTGACCAATATAACGGGAAAGGACCAGGGACTTGAAGATTGTCTAATTATTCCTTCTTCGAGCATCTCGTCTATTTGATCCTTTATGATGGTTCGTTCCTTAGCGCTTACCCGGTAAGGCTTGTGCTTTATTGGTTTTGCGTCTTCTGTATGAATCTGATGTTTTGCCAAACTAGTCCTACCTAACCTCGATGAGAACAAATCAGTATACTTGGCCAAAATTTGTTTTAACCTCTCTTGTTCTTTAAATGTTAAATTTTTGTTTATTTGAAATTGTATTTCGTCATTTTCATTCTGCTTCTCTTTATTCTCTATAAAATTTACCCCTGCAGGAAGACTTCCATAAGCCAATGTTTGGTCTTTCATGATTTTTAAAGGTCGAGGATAAGGGTTCGTTATCCAGATATGGGTTTTCTTATCCGTGACAGTAAGCAAACTTCTTGCCAATCGAAGACCATTTGTTTGAGTCATTCTGTTGTTCTCTTCGATGACATATTCGCCATCCTCTGCTTCTATTGAGGCCCTAATCAATTTAATAGATAGTTTAGGTATAATGGTATCTGTAGTGCTCTTTATTTTTTTTAGATCATAATTGCTTACGTCATGATTACTCATCAAATTATATTTTATTGTTTCTCGTTTACAATCAATTTTAGCATTCATTTTTTTAAGGAAATCTCGTTCAAGAATAAGAGTTCGTAGATGCGCGTCCATTACTACAAATTCGTGGGATAATTCAGTGTCATCAATTTTTAAATCTAAAATAATGCTACCTACCATATCTAATTTTTTTCCATCGGGTCCTGAACACGTTTTAGTGAGACTATTTATTTCACGGCTAGCAAAAAGTGCTGTTCTTAGGTCGACCACTGAAAGATCGGCGCCTGTATCAATCAAAGCTTCGCATAACCCTATCTTGTCCACATTAATATTAATTTTGTACCTAGGATCCAACTTTCTAATTCCATTTATGGTCGACTTGCTTTGATTGAAGGAATCAGGCGCGACACTTAGTTTAAATCTTCCAACACGGAATATCTATTCCGTGTAGGAATATTCATTTGTGTGTCATTACAAACATCCGCATAGAGGCGAGGCCGTGTATAATCTTTCCTTTCGTCCATTTGAAGATTTTCTTGGCTCTTGTCTTGGGAAACTGAGGGGTCCTCTTCTACGATCCTCACAAACTTGACTCTGCAATACCGCGCTACGTGTCCTGGCTTGTTACACTTGAAACATATTGGTCTCCCGTCTTCTGTCCTATTCCTGTTTGAATCTGGACTCTTATTGTAGGTTTTCCTTGGGTAGACAGGTTTTGGCTCAGGAATGGGAGTGTAAAATCGTCTAGGGGCAGATACCTGGGGCAGCGGCTTGTTCTGGTAGTACCTCGGAGCGGGGGCCTGGGGCTTGGGGGTGTTCTGGTAGTACCTCGGAGCGGGGGCCTGGGGCTTGGAGGTGTTCTGGTCTGGTCTTCTGAACGACGGAGCGTTCTTCCATTGCTCTTGATGGTGGGAACGAGGAGAGCGTGGTCCATTATATAGAACCTTTGATTTTTCTATACGTTCTTGATAATTATTTTCAAACAAATCCATATTTTTACACAATCTTAGGAGTTCGTTGGTATTCTTAGGAGGGTTTAGGTAGAGGGCAAAAGAGTATTCTTTCTTTAACCCTCCAATAACCCAATTTATTTTATTCTCTTCTTCCATTTGGGGGTCGACCTTGTTGCACAGAACCAGGATATCCTCTGCAAACCTGATTGCAGGTTCATTCCACTGCTGCATTCTGTTCAGCCTCATCTTCAATTCTTCTTTGTTGGCGTCTGAGCCAAAATCCTGAATTAGGCGGCTCTTGAAATGTTCCCAGCTGGTAAAACTTATCTTGTGTAGGTCCAGCCAGGTTTTGGCGCTACCAATCATGTTCATGGCTGCATAGCGAGAAATAATATATTCTGCCCAGTGGTACAGGAAGCCAATTTCTTCAAGGGACTCAATCCATGGGCGAGGGTCTTCTGTTCCATCATATTTGGGGATGTCTATGTTGGGGTTCAAAACAACTGGGTCGGCACTTGCATCTCTACCAATTGTTGCACTGGGCTGCGGTTTGGCAGATTCTTCAGTCTTGAGTCTCTCCTCAGACGTGTCTTGCATCTTTCCAGAACGTGTCTCAACCATCTTACAAGGTTAAACCAGTCAATAATAAGACAACTATAAATTTAGGTAGCACCTAGAATCTCTCTTTATTTACCACATCAAAGTTTAAAGCATGTAGGGTATTTAGTGTATCAAAATACAAATGTTTTATAGTACATAATATTTTATATTAATAATCTGTTTTATAAAAATAAATAAATTTATAATTTAAATTTTAAATATATTAAAAATAATATTATAAATAATTTTAAAAATAGGCGCATTAATCATGATGCAACAATATACACCAATAAATTTACATATTGAAGAGATAATAGCGTAAAAAGAGAATACAACATAAATATTTAAAAAGAAATTTGCATAATACAAACGTGACGACTAAAAAATAAGCAATAAACTTGAATGAGACTAAAAACTAAGGTAAAAATTATTATTAAAACGGCGACATCCCTACACCAATAGAACATAGAATAAAACAGTATATGGAAGTTAAAATCAACAAGACCAAGGCATGGGAAAGGGAGGGTCCCACCCAGTGCTACCACTATCTTTGAGATATAAGAGGGGGAGGGGGGTGAAAGACAAGCTATTTATAGAGTATCTGGTAAATGTGGGAGGTCTATTCCACGGTTACAACTATTGTTTTGTGTGGAAATAATAGATTCTAGGCAGAGTCGGTGATGTTTGTTCTGTATGTGCCGGTATTTAACTTGAGGATGGTCGAGATCAAAACTATGGCCTGTTTGTGCTATATGTGTGAAGATTAAGGATTTAGGATCTTTATTGCGGATGTTGCGTCTGTGCTCTGAAATACGGATGCCAGTAGTTCTGCCTGTTTCCCCAACATAAGAGGTTGGGCAATTCAGGCACTGTATGGAATAAACTGCGCCGGTAGAGTTTATGGGTAGGGTGGGTTTATCAGATTTGGTGATGTGATGTCTAAGGATGGTGGCTAAGTTGGGGGGACTATTGTAGAGAACTTTTATGCCGTATGGGCGTAGGACTCTGGAAATGGATACTGCGGCAGGGGAGAACGGGAGCCAACATGTGGCCCTATGAATTGTAGTGGTTCTGTGGACACATGGATCAAAAGTATGTTTTTCTATAAAATCTATGGGATAACCAGCGGTTGTTAATAGGGAATGGATTCTAGATCTTTCTATTGTTTTAAAAATGGGTAAGGAACAATGGGTAAAAATTCTTTTAGTTAAGGTCCTGACTGTATTAATTTTAAAGGAGATGGGACTATTGGAGGAGAAATGCGTATATTGGGGAGGGATGTGCTTCTTATGGAAAACAGAGGTGTGAAAAGACTGAGGGGTGCGAATAATAAGGATGTCTAGGAAAGGTAAAACAAAGTCTATTTCTGCTTCATATGTAAACTTAATGTGGGGGTTGAAATTGTGCAAGGTACTGTATGTGAGTTGAAGGCTGTCTGTTTTAATAATGCAAAAGATATCGTCTACATATCTCCTCCAATAGTATATATCGGAAGGGAGGGCTTGATTGATCCATGTGTCCAAAGAACCCATGGCTATTTCAGAGATGACTGACGATAGGGGACTACCCATAGGGGTTCCTCTGGTCTGTTTATAAAACTGCTTGTTGAAGGTGAAAGTGCAAATCGAGAGGCAGAGAGAAGCCAGTTGCAGGATATGGGAAGCCGTTTGTGTGTCAATGTTATTGGTAACAAGGAACGATTGCAATTTGTCAGCAATGAGAGAGTGTGGCAGTGAGAGGTATAAGGACGTGACATCAAAAGACACCATACTGTGTAGGGGTGGTGGTTGTAAATTAAGGAGGTCTTCTATGAAACTGGGGGGATGCGTGATGCTATATGTGTTAGGATGGTCTTTCATGAGAGGGGACAAAAAACTTACCAAAAACTTGGCTACAGAGTAGGCTGGAGAAAGATGATAAGCTATTATGGGCCTGAGTGGGACCCCCGGCTTGTGTACCTTAGGCAAGCCATAAATATAAGCTTCCCTATCCAGGCAAGATGTAAATTGAGCAAATTGATCCGGTGTGATGATGCTGGATTTCTTCATTTCGCAGAGCGCCTTTCTGAACGATTTGGTCAGCGCAAGATTTTCCTGGGGTGAAATGGAAGAAAAGGTAGTGTTGTCCTGGAGAATGTCCGTCATCTTAGAAAGATAATCTGAGCGGTCAAGTACGACAGTGTGGCTTCCTTTGTCCGCTTTAATGAAAATGAGAGACTTGTAACTTTGCAACTTCTTAATGATCTGGCGATGTCTATTGCTGGAAGGTGGTATCTGTGAAGGTCTGCTGAGAATTTGAACTACGGCGTTTCGTACTTTAAGAGTTTCAAGATGATTAAGTGAGCTTGTGACGCCTTCGATTCCGGCAATTATTCTAGGGATGTCAGGTTTAGCTGGGGGGATGAATTGAAGACCTAACGCTAAGATCCTCTCCTTACCCATTGTTCCTTACCCATTTTTAAAACAATAGAAAGATCTAGAATCCATTCCCTATTAACAACCGCTGGTTATCCCATAGATTTTATAGAAAAACATACTTTTGATCCATGTGTCCACAGAACCACTACAATTCATAGGGCCACATGTTGGCTCCCGTTCTCCCCTGCCGCAGTATCCATTTCCAGAGTCCTACGCCCATACGGCATAAAAGTTCTCTACAATAGTCCCCCCAACTTAGCCACCATCCTTAGACATCACATCACCAAATCTGATAAACCCACCCTACCCATAAACTCTACCGGCGCAGTTTATTCCATACAGTGCCTGAATTGCCCAACCTCTTATGTTGGGGAAACAGGCAGAACTACTGGCATCCGTATTTCAGAGCACAGACGCAACATCCGCAATAAAGATCCTAAATCCTTAATCTTCACACATATAGCACAAACAGGCCATAGTTTTGATCTCGACCATCCTCAAGTTAAATACCGGCACATACAGAACAAACATCACCGACTCTGCCTAGAATCTATTATTTCCACACAAAACAATAGTTGTAACCGTAGAATAGACCTCCCAGACATTTACCAGATACTCTATAAATAGCTTGTCTTTCACCCCCCCTCCCCCTCTTATATCTCAAAGATAGTGGTAGCACTGGGTGGGACCCTCCCTTTCCCCTGCCTTGGTCTTGTTGATTTTAACTTCCATATACTGTTTTATTCTATGTTCTATTGGTGTAGGGATGTCGCCGTTTTAATAATAATTTTTACCTTAGTTTTTAGTCTCATTCAAGTTTATTGCTTATTTTTTAGTCGTCACGTTTGTATTATGCAAATTTCTTTTTAAATATTTATGTTGTATTCTCTTTTTACGCTATTATCTCTTCAATATGTAAATTTATTGGTGTATATATTAGTTTTTCTCCTCTAATAGCATGTTAGTACGTTTTTACTATCCACGCCCGTTGAAGAACGTTCTGTTCGAAAGCTTGCGGTATTAAAGAAATTTACACAAGAAGCTCCTCTTAATGTTTATTATTGTTTTAATGATCGTGATTTTAAGAGTTTAATTTTCTTCTGTATATATCGCTATTTCCTTTGTCTCACTGCTTTGTTCTTATGCATACCTCTGGTGAATCCTGTATAGGGTCAGTGACCCTGAATAAAGGCTTTTTGTTGTTGTTGTTGAGTTGACTGAATTAAGAAAATTTTTCAGATAAATACTCTTTTCTGTGAGCTAGAGATATTATAAATTACTCTGAGAAATTTTGGATTTTTACAATTTTTACATCCACTAGAATAATCTATTATTTATTTGACTAAACCACTAAGTTCCTGGAGTGTACAGATGTTGCCAACTACCTATATTATCTGATCATAAACAATATGTAATGTAGAATTTATACCAGATCAGAAAGGAGTGGATTAACACACAGAGATCTGAACTATATATAAACTAAAGCTACCAAAATTAAGACTTGTGAATGCTCTAGTATATCCTGGTCACCTATGGAAGTGGATCTTGACCCTCACCAAAGTCATGAAAAAAAAAAAGAGTTGAAGTTTGAAGAGTTTGTAAGTGCAAAGTCAAACTGCTTTTCACATGTATAGACATGTGGTGCACTTACAGTAAAAGCAGTCGCTTTCTACCCACCATGATTATCATGGCCTATACGACATGTACTAGGGATAAGTAAAAAAAAAAGAGTTGATGCCTTCAAGATGTTCTGTAGCCACAGGGACTTCAAGATGTTCTGTAGCCACAGGGACTTCAAGATGTTCTGTAGCCACAGGGACTTCAAGATGTTCTGTAGCCACAGGGACTTCAAGATGTTCTGTAGCCACAGGGACTTCAAGATGTTCTGTAGCCACAGGGACTTCAAGGAGAACTGATGTTAACATAATCCCCATCTGTTAAAGGAAATTGTAACTATATTTGACGCGTATGTTTCTTTTTGAATTAAAGCAATTTTCTACTGCCCTTACTGTAATGATTACCGCCTTTGCCGGTCCCAAGCCCGGATGAAAAAGGAGGAGGGGGAGCAGTAACAAGCTCACTAAAAAACCTGCTGGCCCGTCTGATAGTACCCTGTAAGGGCTCCCCTGATCCAGGGATACAGGATGAGCAGCGCTTGTACTCCATGTTAGGAGCGGCTGCACATGACGTCTGTTCCTCATGTCAGAGGCGGCCATTTCTTTTGTAGCTAAGTCGGCCTGCCACTGAGTAGTGCTCCCAGTCTTAATGACAAAGGCAGATGCATTCTACTTCACCCAATTATGATGGTTGTCAAACAGATACCATCAAGGGTCACAACTTGATACTCTAATATGATTGAGTGAAGATAAGAAAGGAGAAGTAGATAAATGGGAGGGTCCGGCTCATCCCACCCAGCAGAAATGGCTGTAGTACATGACAAACATAGTATAGATTAATCTCACCATAACATCCTCTTTTATAACAGCAACATGGGGCTATAACAGCCTAATGTTCAAGTTTTAAGCTCCAATTAATTATTGTTATGATAACAATGACATAGTTATAGCAAGATAAAATCTTGGTCCCAAGTGATGGTACTATAGCAGGATTCAACTGTAAACTATTTTAAATAATATGTAAAAAAAGGTTTAAGAGAAGCGGGTGAACTGACCTTTAACTTCCCACTTGCGAGGTGTCTTTGGAGTGATGTCGGAGAACATGACCAGCCTGGTGAAGTCAATCCCATACTGCTCCATTATATCCTGGAATATATATTTGATTATTAGAAAACACAACATTCTATGGAGTTGAGACACTGAAGTATGCATAAAGGGTCAGTGGAAGGGTGGCCTGAACCCTTGGTTTTCAGCCGTTACAACCCGGGATCAAATCCCACACTTGGCACTTTTTTTCTGAAAAAAAAAAATGCTTCATTGGCCCACAATTCTTGCAAAAGTCCAACCCCACCAGCAAGTGCAAGTAACCAAATGAGGCTCTGGCACATTTGTAAGTGCAAAATTCGAACTGCTTTTCACATCTATTGACATGTGGTGCACTTACAGTAGAAGCAGTCGCCAACTCCTACCCACCATGATTATCATGGCCACGTATGCTAGGGATAATAATTTTTAAAAAAGCATAGTTCACACAAGAGCCGGCGGGATGTCACAAGATGTCAAAGTTACTGAAGTCCCCTCTGCAATATCTTGACTATATAAATTATATTTATTGTGGAGCCTTGTCTACATCAAAATACATTAAGCCATGAAATTTACGTACAAGGGATGTGACTTAGATATATTAAGTATTTTATGAATAATACATAAATCTGTGGATCATAAAATTAATTAGATATAAACTAAATATATACATATATTGATATGAATATATTACACCCTCCACCCTCCTGGCTCATTGACCTCACATCTTGTATGTAAAAAAAAAAAATGCTCCAATGGCCCCCAATTCTTGCAAAAGTCCAACCCCACAGTGAGTGCAAGTAACCAAACGGGGCTCTGGCACATTTGTAAGTGCAAAGTCAAACTGCTTTTAAAATGTGTAGACATGTGGTGCGCTTACAGTAAAATAGTCGCTAACTACCCACCATGATTATCATGGCCTGTACCACGTGTACCAGGGATAAAAGCAAAAAAAAAAAAAAACATCTTGCATGTATGACATCTTCACTGAACAAGTTAAATGGAAGAAACCATCTAACAGGTATTTTAAAATAAACTTGTATGGTAATTAAGAGGTCGCCTGTGCAATGCTGTGAAATATCAAAACAATTCCCAAAAAGAATGTGAACAATAGTACAAAAGTGAAATTGTGTTGTTGTTGTTTCTTATCCCCTTGTGTAAATATTACACGAATTCCATGATCTCATGGAATGGGGTATAGGGGTGCAGCTTTCATTGATCATGGCACCATGATCCAGGCACACTTTGGTGAAAATCTGACTTTGTTGCCTGTAGTTTGAGGCCGTTTCTAACATGGAAGCAAATGCTGTGAAATTGTACTTGGATTAGGTGGATACATTAAGAAAAAGTCATTTTA
>CP092867.1:117187662-117307543 GCA_030710605.1 Cordylochernes scorpioides
CAAATTCAAATCAGTAACAAAGATAGAGATAAGTCTGTAAAGTTGGTCCATGCTGCAGCCATCAGATGACAATACTTACTTACCAGAACATTACACACTAGGGGGGTCGGTGGAAGGATGGTCTAAATCATTGGTTTTTGACAGTTATGACCCAGGTTCGATTCCCGCATTGGGCACTTTTTTCTGATTAAAAAAAATAAAATAAAATGCTCCGATGGCCCCCGATTCTTGCAAAAGTCCAACCCTACCAGCGAGTGCAAGTAACCAAACGGAGCTCTGGCACATTTGTAAGAGCAAAGTCGAACTGCTTTTCACATGTGTAGACATGTGGTGCACTTACAGTAAAAGCAGTCGCCTACTTCTACCCACAATGATTATCATGGCCTGTACCACGTGTACTAGGGATAAGCAAAAGAAAAAAAAAGAACATTACACAAAGTTTTCATTGGCTTTTTTTTTACTTAAATTAGCATCTACAGTCACAGTTGATATTTCTTAGGAACAAACCCAGATTCTGAAAACGTAAAAATTTCAGTTGTAAATATCCATGCTGCGCGAATATGTATTTGTAAATATTTCTTGTAAGATATAGTCGATATTTTTTATTAAGCCCGTTGAAGAGCGATTATCACTTGAAAGATTGCAATTTAAAATAAAAAGAAACTCATTGTGAGAAAATATTTTGTAATTTTAAAACACAGAATTATTCCCACAAGATAAACCCTGATTGTTTTACCATGTATCCAGAAAGATATATTTGCATACTATATATTGTAGCCCTGCACTCTGTTGTAGAGAGTTGGGAAATTTTTTGTTTGGTTTGTGTCATGCTACTGTCAATCAATCTAGGCAGCAATTTCATCTTAAAGAAGTATGTGTTTTTTTTTAGGAAAAAGTAAGGGTTTTACAACATTTTCAAAAGCTGAGCAAGTGGTCTTGCCTGAAATGACAATCCTCATTCCCAGTCAAATTTCTATACATTACATACAAAAAATTACATACATATATATATATAGATGGAAAATTTGCTGGGAGGAAATTTATCCATAGAAGCATAGAGCGCCTCTCCCGTCAAAATAAACGTCAAAAACTGACGCCATTTATTGACCGTCACCGCAACTAGCGGCCTCGGGTCGGTGACAAAGCCACAACACCAGCTTTGTCACCGACCCGAGGCCGCTAGTTGCGGCGACGGTCAATAGATGGCATCAGTTTTTGATGTTTATTTTGACGGGAGAGACGCCCTATGCTTCTATATATATATATATATATGTACATTATTATTATTTACAAAATTCAAATGAAATTATTAAAATATTTTAACAAAGTTTTCAACTTTGAAGTGTGAAAATATATATTGCCCAAATTCTTTTTACAATGTTCATTCCATAACTATTTTTATTGTATTGTTTAAAAAGTGAATTCTCCAGAAAGTGTGTGCTATCATAAAATCGCTTTCTATAATACATATTTTATAATGAAATAAAAGTGTGATAGAGTCTTATGTGTGCGATTTATACTTTGCAATTGCAAATATTTTTAAAACTTAAGACTACTAATTCAACAGAATCTGTGCAAGGTGCAAGAGGTGTGCGGAGAATTCAAATAACTACCTTCAACTTTTTGCTCTTTTCATACAGGCCGCTGTTTCTCATCTCCAAGGATGAGAGCATGCCCAACTTTTGAAATCTGTCCAAAAAAATCATAACTTGAGTTAAAATATCTTCCTTGGTGTTTGTTTAAGTATGTAAAGACACCTTGGTGTTGATTAGTTCATTTGAATAAACCAAAGCTGAGTGGAAAGCTCTAAATATGTTTTGGCCTACAGAAATACCAGGATTGTAGAACACAGCCTGGAACTAAACCAAATAAACCTGGAGGCTTCTTTAGAGATATCTCACCAGGGTTAGATGTTCCTCATCAAAGCACAATTTGGATTATAGATACAAGAAAATAAGACCTAATCCATATATATTAGTAGTATGTGGCGCTTTCGGTAACAGCATTGTTACCATCATCATACAAAAGAATAACACACTATTAATTCTAATATCACACGCTATTAATTTATTTGATTAGGTTTTATTTTCTTGTATGTTCCTCATCATTTAAGATTTCTTCTGTGTGAGTCAAGAGTATTTCAATGTCAACTTGAATATCTGGAAGAGTGAGTAGGTAAAGCAGTGTAAAGAAACACTATGATAGGTCCAAGATAGGAGGAGAATACACACCTTGAGGAAGATGAGAGCTGAATGTTAGAAGAGCTGATATAGTCAGATTAAATAACAATGTTTATCTCTTAAGAAAAAGGCATCTGCTTATTGTGCAACTGAAATTTGCTGATGGCTTGCACCATCTATCGGAATAAATATCAACTATTCTCGTTGATTTTTAATTATTCCAGAATTGACCAAATACCCATTCTTGATTAATCAAGAGAAGCTTACCACGGACGTGTTTCGAGCTGTTGGCCCTCATCAGTGTGGTGCAAGCTGTAATTCTACAATTCTGGAATAATTAAAAATCAACAAGAATAGTTGATATTTATTCCGATAGATGGCGCAAGCCATCAGCAACTTTCAGTTGCACGATAAGGAGATGCCTTTTTCTTAATTTATGCACCTTATCCCAGTACAATATCACATTTGTACTATTTTTTCACAATTTTTATCTCTGTTTGTTACAATGTTGGTCATGTAGAGATAGATAGATATACAATATATTAAAATAACAATAATATCCCCAATATAAAGGGGTAGAAACTACTAATTCTCACTGATAAATGGCAATGGTATGATCTACAGCTTCCTTGACAAAACCCCATGTTGCGTGTTAGTGAGGAGAGTTGCAGAGTCTTTGCTTATCATAGGTAGGTTGTTGGCCTTCATTCGGGAATGAAACCAACTGGAAGATGGGACATCCTTTAAGAAATTTAATTAATGTTAATTGGGGTCTGCTACAGTCTTGAAGACTATTGACCACACTTACCCTTTGTGCCAAAGTAGAAAAAATTAAAGTGTAATGTTAATTATCATATTTGGATGGAATTCAACAACCATTTGAACATTAGTAATATTCTAAGCAGAATAGATATCCTCGTATGACTTTTCTTTCTATGCACACAGTGACCATTGGTTTTGATTGTTCTAGAGCTATGATTCAAATGATTCCCCGGTGCGTGTGTATTTAAATCTTTGTTCTGACATTTCAATGATATACAGTAGAATTTCCCTTTAGTGGACACCCCGCTAGTGGACATCTCTCTACAAAGAACAGTTTTCATTACAAAATTACCATTTTACAATTTAGCCACTCTCCGGTAAGAGGACACCTCCCCCTAAAGGACACTTTGACTCTGCAATTAGGTGTCCTTTACAGGGAGATTCTACTGTATTTACAAATTCAAAGGTAAATGGCGAGGGAAAAAGGATTGTATCTCTGCATGAAAGTTCCCCATAAACAGCATGTGAGTGGGAGGGGGGGGAATGTTAACAGTGTGTAGCCACACAGACTGACTTGGTCAAGGGCCCAGAACCACAGTAGCTACCACCTTACATGTGTCAAGAATGTGTAAGTTACAGACTGGAGTGTCTTACTACCCTAAAGTGTGTTGAACAGGCTGTTCTGCAGAATCCTGCCATCCAAGAATGAACCTAGTCACTGCAACAAATGCTATCTGAGTCCAGGTGTCCAGAGAACCATTGCAATGAAGTGAATGTGCTGCAAGAAGAAGAATAAACCATGGGGAAAGTCCGACAAGTCTAGCAGCCATCATATGGCATCTGATGGCAGTATGAAACTTGTATCTAAGATATTGCCACAAGTCTGGATATGCCATGTATGTCTATACATTCAAAATAATATCTAGGACAAAGTAAGCCTTCACTTATAATTCCATAGCCTCTTTTTTCCTTCTTTTACTATACTCTACTAGGTTTAGACCTGCTTTTTATACAGACCCTTAGGCAACAAGAAACCTATGGTGAAACCTGTGGTGAATTTGTTCGATCTCCAGACAGCTCTCCTATATGGCAGGCAAATAGAATACATTCTTGGTAAAGAGTTGGTTTTTAAAGAGAATCTATGGATGCACACAATCAGGGCTCTGGCACATTTTATAATGTACTTACAGTGAGAGCAGTCACTATCATATGGGACCTGTACAATGTGTGCAGTAAAACAACATAAGAACTGTCTAGAATATTTATACAGCAAAACCCTGCTAAAAATGACCTAAGATATAGTGAATCTTCTCTTATAACAAACTTAAAATAATTCCCATTTTTAATTTTATAACACAGTTAACTATAGCTATAATGAACGATGGCAACCAAAGGTCGCTATAGAGAGGTTTTACTGTAATAGTTTAGAACTTCATATATACAGCATAACCACACCACATACAACAATCCTGACCCAACTCTGATGTAACACTGACTTGGATTCAGCAGGAAGCAACTATCCCTAGAGTTGTACCCACATTCACACAGGTGTTCGGTGGGGGTCGATGGACAAATGGTCTAAACCGTTGGTTTTCAACCGCTACGACCCGGGGTAGAATCCCACATTGGGCTCTTTTTTTCTAATTTAATAAAATGTTCCAATGATTTCCAATTCATGCAAAAGTCCAACTCCACCAGCGAGTGCAAGTAACTAAAGTAACTAAATGCGGCTCTGGTACACTTGTAAGTGCAAAAATCGAACTGCTTTTCACACATGTGGTGCACTTACAGTAAAAGCAGTCGCCACCCTCAACCCACCATGATTATCATGGCCTGTACCATACTAAGGATAATAATAAAATTTAATTTAATTACTCAGGTGTTAAAATGGCAAAACTGATGGGAGTACCTTCCAAATCCCAGAAAAGTATTTAAAGTCAAGCTAAAAGATGGCTAGAATGTGTGGTGTGGGGGGAAGGAAGGGAGAGGGCTTGTACCTACGAGTAGCTCTCCAGTGTCTGCCCGCAGGTCCTCAGGATGGAGTCTGGGATGTAGGCCACGGGTCCGGGCACTGAGATGGCTGGGAACATGGTGTGGAAGGCCAGGTGGTCCTGGTCGTAGAATCCCAGGCTGGAGTCCTCAAACTGGACACAGAGCAGCTCCTTGCCTGCACATATCCTCCAGTCACTGCATAGTCAATACATCAGCCTGCCTCACCTTCACTGACACCAAAGTAGCCGTGGATCATGGAGAAGGCACGTAGGGGAAACTTGATTTGGAAAAGTGGCATCAACTGGTACTGGGTGCCTAGGAGGACTTTACCAGGGGACCCTGACACACCAGGGCAATTTGGTGCAGTTTTTTTATTTGTCATAGTTAGAGGATTTTTTACAACAGAAGAATGGAAATATGACAAAATAAACTAAGAACATATGAAATTTGTAATGACAAAATATGTGTTTCAGTGAAATTAATGTTTGTAACTGGTACCTTACCACTGTGAGATGTGGCTTGACACACCTACAATTGAAAATATTGGCCAATTTCATGGAGTTTTTACAACCAGCAAGTATAAACTTACAAATTCTTAAATTTATAAATGAGGTTTTCTCTTATGAGTATTTTAATTTCTATGATAATGTACAATTATATGGATATTATAATATCCAAACTTATCATTGTCTTATAGATAAAATTCACTGGGCATGCTACAACCAATTTTATTGATTCCTTTTATAATTTTTCTAATTCACATTTTATCTCTCTAACCTAAATTAATTATATTATGTTTTACCTACTTCACACTGGGGCTGCTATTTTTGTAACAAACTGAATGACTTTTGTTTTTTTTACTTATCCTTAAGTACACGTGGTACAGGCCATGATAATCATGGTGGGTAGTTAGCGACTGCTTTTAGTGTAAGTGCACCACATGTCTATACATGTGAAAAGCAGTTCGACTTTGCACTTACAAATTTGCCAGAGCCCCGTTTGGTTACTTGAACTCGCTGGTGGGGTTTGACTTTTGCAAGAATCGGGGGCGATTGGAGCATTTTCTTTTTTTTTTTTTTCAAATCAGAAAAATGTCCAATGCAGGAATCGAACCCGGGTCGTAGTGGTCGAAAACCAAACGGTTTAACCAGCCTTCCACCGACCCCCCAACTGAATGACTTGTAGACATATGTGCATATATATATCAGGGAAAATAAAACATATCTATATATTATCCAGTGAGACTTTAATTCCAAGTAAATATTTTTACAAACACTATATGATATAGATTTATATTCTCAAAAATATATTTTTAGAATGTTTCAGAATACAGACAAATTTTGAGAAAAAGTTTGTGTTCACATGTGATTAAATGTGTCCATTTTAGGTTATAATGATGGAGACGGGAGCAAAGACTGACTGTCACCTCTATGCAGTGCCCCCTGGATAGCCAACCAACGACAGCAGCACTTTTTAACTATCATGGAGACTTATGGATGATGGAGACATCTCTTAGTTTTGATTACTTTGTGAGGGAACGTTGGCTATGCAGCAAGGTCCATCAATCACTCACCTTATATTTTAATGACATTGTCCCACAGAGATGCTCCATCCTTTCTTGTCTATCCAGAGATATTGAACCAACTACCTAGAGATGTCCTGTGTACTCCACCTTCCATAAAGTTATAGGGAACAAATAAAAAGGAAATATTTATTTGTTTAAACCCAGGTTCCTAAAGCATACAAACAATAAGTATAGAAAATACTGGGGTCGGTGGAGGGGTGGTCTAAACCGTTGGTTTTCGACCGCTACGACCCGAGATCAAATTCCGCATTGGGCACTTTTTTATGATTTAAAAAAAAAATGCTCCAATGGCCTCTGATTCTTGCAAAAGTACAAACCCACCAGTGAGTGCAAGTAGCCAAAGAGAACTCTGGCACATTTGTAAGTGCAAAGTTGAACTGCTTTTCACATGTGTAGACATGTAGTGGACTTACAGTAAAAGCAGTACTAACTTCTACCCACCATGATTATCATGGCCTGTACCATGTGTGTACTAGGGATAATAATAATAATAGAAAATACTTTGGGGAAAATGACTAGGAACTCTATATGTGCACTGTATCAACCCATTATTAGATAAACTATGTGGACACATTGATCCCTCACAATTCACACTGAGTAAATATAAAGTGAAGATTCTATTTATTTATTCTAAATTCCTTAATTTATTGGTGTTTGAATATCTAGGGAAGACTCTCTGGTAAAAATAAATTAAAAAGAATGATGAACAAAATGAGTTAGAGAATCTCTATACAAAACCAACTGTCACATATTGTGATCACCTTTATATCAGTTTTCCTAGCTTCTCCACACATTACACCTGGCTTCCCCATACTTGTCAATTCTTATATAGATCTTATAGGGTCACTTATACAGTGAAACCTTGTTAAAACAGCAGCCTCTTTTATAACTGGCTATAAACATAAGGTAATAAGACCAAATCCAAATAAATAAATAGTGTATGATGTTTCTGTAACAATGCTATAACCGAAACATAACACACTATTTATTTGGATTTGGTCTTATTACCTTGTTTTATAATCTATAATCCAAATTGTGCCTTATCAAATGGCTATAAACATAAGGTAATAAGACCAAATCCAAATAAATAAATAGTGTATGATGTTTCTGTAACAATGCTATAACCGAAACATAACACACTATTTATTTGGATTTGGTCTTATTACCTTGTTTTATAATCTATAATCCAAATTGTGCCTTATCAAATGGCTATAAACATAAGGTAATAAGACCAAATCCAAATAAATAAATAGTGTATGATGTTTCTGTAACAATGCTATAACCGAAACATAACACACTATTTATTTGGATTTGGTCTTATTACCTTGTTTTATAATCTATAATCCAAATTGTGCCTTATCAAATGGCTATAAACATAAGGTAATAAGACCAAATCCAAATAAATAAATAGTGTATGATGTTTCTGTAACAATGCTATAACCGAAACATAACACACTATTTATTTGGATTTGGTCTTATTACCTTGTTTTATAATCTATAATCCAAATTGTGCCTTATCAAATGGCTATAAACATAAGGTAATAAGACCAAATCCAAATAAATAAATAGTGTATGATGTTTCAGTAACAATGCTATAACCGAAACATAACACACTATTTATTTGGATTTGGTCTTATTACCTTGTTTTATAATCTATAATCCAAATTGTGCCTTATCAAATGGCTATAAACATAAGGTAATAAGACCAAATCTAAATAAATAATGTATGATGTTTCAGTAACAACGCTGTTACCGAAACGTCACACACTATTTATTTGGATTTGGTCTTATTACCTTGTTTTATAATCTATAATCCAAATTGTGCCATATCAAATGGCTATAAACATAAGGTAATAAGACCAAATCTAAATAAATAATGTATGATGTTTCAGTAACAACGCTGTTACCGAAACGTCACACACTATTTATTTGGATTTGGTCTTATTACCTTGTTTTATAATCTATAATCCAAATTGTGGCATATCAAATGGCTATAAACATAAGGTAATAAGACCAAATCTAAATAAATAAATAGTGTGTGACGTTTCTGTAACAGCGTTGTTACCAAAACGTCACACACTATTTATTTATTTGGATTTGGTCTTATTACCTTGTTTTATAATCTATAATCCAAATTGTGCCATATCAAATGGCTATAAACATAAGGTAATAAGACCAAATCTAAATAAATAGTGTATGATGTTTCAGTAACAATGCTATAACCGAAACATAACACACTATTTATTTATTTAGGCTGATTACCTTGTGAAAAAATAGTACAAATGTGAAATTGTACTGGGATAAGGTGGATAAATTAAGAAAAAGACATCTCCTTATTGTGCAACTGAAACTTGCTGATGGCTTGCGACATCTATTGGAATAAATATCAGCTATTTGTTGATTTTTAATTATTCCAGAATTGGCCAATTACCCATTCTTGATTAATCAAAAATCTATATTCCAAATTGTGCATTATCATAACTGGCTATAATATAAGGCTCCCACAAGAGTTTCAAGTACCAATTGTGTCAGCTGTGGCTATGAAAGGGTTAAAATAACATAAAATTTTATTGATGTTGTTGTTCCACTGTATTTGACACCATTCTATCTGCAAGCCAATAACCAAGTATCACATTTGAAGTTCTAATGGAAATCACTTACATCAGGTCAGACTTTATTAAAGATAGCAGTAACACCAAGACACCAAGTCATTTTATATTTGGTATCTATATCTCTTGATAAAGTCGCTGTCTTCATTAGCAATATGGTAGCCATGGAAAATACCAGGGCTACAGAGAGAGGGAGCAAACATCATCTTTGTAAAACCAATCAATACTTGAACCCACCCAACATATAAATGAGAGTGTAGACCATACCATGAGGTAAGTTAACAACACACACAGGTCAATGTCCCTCAACCTACCAGCCAAGGTAAAGACGGCAACTTTCTGCTGATGGAGAATGGCGATGCAATGAGATTTCTGATGGCTGTCAAACAAACACTGTGGTTACAGCTCTGATATATTTACACAGTCTTTATATAGTCTAAGGACTAATTATTAAAGCAACTACTCCAAATAAATAATTAGGAGCCAAACAATGGGAGTACAGTTTGAAAGGGTTCATCACAGATGAGCCTTCTCAATATATAATTTATCATTCCCCAGAGAATTGAAGAAATATTCATTTATTGAATTCGATTCATTCATTGGATTTTGTCTTATTACCTTGTGTTTATAATCTATAATCCAAATTGTGCATTATCAAGAAATATTCAGTTTGAAAAAATATAGATTTTCACATTAATATACACTCATAGAAAAAACTTAAGTAAGTTGTACCTTTTATCAGGTATATTGGGATTCAGACAATAACTCTGAAAGATATTACAGTTACCTTTATTGAAGACACATCAGATAACCAGGTGTGAACAAAATTGCCTCTGTCTCCTTCAATAAAACAGACTTCAAACAGAGACATCAAAGACTTCCCACTTCCTCAAGTTTTGTCCAGGAGTGTAAGTAACTGGGTATAAAAAGGATCCAATACTGAAGAGTCAGCCTTAGCACCAGCTGAAAATAACATCCATGTATGGGAACCATAATTGCCAATCAGCCAGCTTTAGACCAAAGTCTTCACCATCAATCACTTGAGCATAACAGGCATGTAGTCCAGTTTGGGGGCTTCATCTATTTATATCTAATGTTGGCTTCACTCATATTGATTTCTGGTAGGTAGTAAGAGGTGAGCACATCAGGAATAAAAACACAAGGTAATAAAACCAAATCCAAATAAATAAATAGTGTGTGACATTTCGGTAACAGCGTTGTTACCATCTTCAGACAAAAGTACTGAATGATTCAGTACTATAATATAATAATATATTCAGTAATTTTGTCTGAAGATGGTAACAATGCTGTTACCGAAAAGTCACACACTATTTATTTATTTGGATTTGGTCTTATTACCTTGTGTTTATAATCTATAATCCAAATTGTCCCTTATCATCAGGAGTAAAAGTTCTTTCATAGAAATTTTATATTGGGGCAGGTTGGATTGATCGGAAACAATAAAAAGTTCAAAACAACCTCTTTTTTTATTTAATTTTTCAGCAAACGACTGCTACCCTTTTAAAGAATCCATTAAAAACACAAGGTAATAAGACTAAATCCAAATAAATAAATAGTGTGTGACATTTTGGTAACAACACTGTTACCAAAACATCACACACTATTTTTTTATTTGTATTTGGTTTTTAATACCTTGTGTTTCTAATCTATGATCCAAATTGTGCCTTTTCAAAAATCGATTAAATAAAGAGATATTTTAGGATATATGGATTGACTGATGAGGTATAGATTTACAAAGTCAAAATAAACACTTGAGTGAGGGGGGAACACAACTTTCCACACACTTTAATCCAATTTGGTTTTATTTGTGATAAGTTATCATCCTAGAATTGTGTATTTGGGACTTGGTGGTTTATATGTATGTTGGCCTTTGATCCAGTAGGTTGAGAGGCTGTATAATTAAACCAATCATCAGAGAGTGACCTCTCCACTACCAAGGATAAGCACCATTTCACACTGTTCTATCAATTCTTTTCACCTCTTCCAGACCATTCTATTAAATGATCAAACCAATCCTTCCTTCTTTGATCTTCCTTTATTCTTAAAGCCATATCCCTCCAGTATGGGGGATCAATAAATGATATCTTAATTACATCAAAAGAAACATTTAGCACTAATTATTTTAATTTGATTTTATAAAATGAGAAACTTATGGAATATGTTTCTTTTTCTACTCAATTAGAAAAATATTAAAAAACATCAACTTGCTAATAGTATAATCTTAAACAATGTGCTTTAGTTATTGAGCAGAAAGGGGAAATCTTCTGAAACCTCTTAGTTTTCTAAAGAGTGTTAATTTTTCATGTAATTACAAATCATGGACATGCTTGGACAATATTGTGTCCAATTCATCAATAAATGTTATCACAATGATCCTTGGAGTAAATTTCCTGAGAAATTTCCTTTTGAATACTTCATTTAGTAGAGAGAGTGTACTCTCCATGTATTTAATGTTCTCCAAACTTCTCTGTTTGTCACCCATATATAGTCAAACACCTTGATAAAGCACAGTTTGGATTATAGATACAAGAAAATAAGACCAAATCCAAAATAATTTAATAGTGTGTGACGTTATTTTCTTATTTTCTTGTATCAATACCCTTGTATCTACATTCATATCTTGTATCTACACCCTTTCACAGTGGGTTGTTTCACACAATGCGGAAGAAAAAAAAAGCTATATTTAATAGATTGATGTAAGCTAGGAAGGATTCCACTCACGCCACAAAGTAGCCAGTGGCCACCTGCAGGACAGGCTCCCGGAAGTTGACCTCCAGCAGCTGGTCAGTGGGCAGGTACCCCACCATCTCCCCGTCCTCATTGAGGAAGGCCTGTGGGGTGAAGACTCGCACCAGGCCATTCAGGCTGCCCACCACCACCACATCTGCCACACCACCAGGCCTTGCCAGCACAACACTACAGCCAACGTATCCTTCAGAGTAAAGGTCTCTCCTTTTGTCAGAGAGTTGATAATTAATGAAAGGGTACAATTTGGATTATAGATTAGAACTACAAGATAATAAGACCAAATAAATCTAAATAAATAAATAGTGTGTATTGGTTTGGTAACAGCGTTGTTAACATCTTGTATTTTAGTCTTTTGTCTGATAATGGGGGGATCGGTGGAAGGCTGGTTAAACCGTTTGGTTTTCGACCACTACGACCCGGGTTCGATTCCTGCATTGGACACTTTTTTCTGTTTAAAAAAAATGCTCCAATGGCCCCCGATTCTTACAAAAGTCCAACCCCACCAGCGAGTGCAAGTAACCAAACGGGGCTCTGGCACATTTGTAAGTGCAAAGTCGAACTGCTTTCACATGTGTAGATATGTGATGCGCTTACAGTAAAAAGCAGTCGCTAACTACCCACCAAGATTATCATGGCCTGTACCACGTGTACTAGGGATAAGCAACAAAAAAAATGCTGTCACCGAAATGTCACACACTATTTATTTATTTGGATTTGGTCTTATTACCTTATAGTTCAAATTTATAATCCAAATTGTATCTTATCAAACTTTATTCATATATAGAAGGTCAATATAACCCATATCTCATCTCTTCTTCTTCTTTCTTATATCCACTCAATCACACTAAGGTATCAAGCTTGAGACTTTTGATGGTGTCTGCTGGGGAAGAGTAGAGCTCATCAATGGATGAGTCAATAACACACACAATCATGAACATATCTCATGAAGCTATTGATGAATAAACACCATCCCTTACAGTCTACCATCCTCCCTGTGACAGGAGTCTGATGACTGGAGATAGAACATGGAGTAAATCCTCAAAGCTGCTGCTTATAGAAGGATGGAAGTTCACCAAAGGTTAGGTCCACCACCTAGAGTTGTGGAGTATGGGAGAGACAAACTACTGTGGTGCTTTTGTGAGGAATAGAAGTACAAATGTGGCCAGTAACTGGACACTGCAGGATACTAGAGAAGAATAAAAAAGGGGTTTGAAGCATTACAAATAATGGCTGACATGGTAGTAGACAGTACCTGCCTTGCCCCCTTCATGGGCCTCCATCCTGAATGTGGCCAGGGATCCCCGGTCAAACCTCTCATCCTGCCCACACTGGACTGTCCACCAGTCTCTGGCCTTGAACAGGGACATCACAGCGCCTCTGGAACACCTACACAAGCAGAGATTGATAGGTTGCTTTGTGCAAGAGATAATCATATATTTGTCAGGTATTATTAGAAAGTCAAGATATCTTCCACAACATTTTTTTACAGTCATAGAAATATGTAATTTAGCCTCACAACACACACACACAATTTAAGATGCTCCAATAGTCATCAATGGCTTGATATTTTACCTGTTTATTTTTCTAGCTATAAAAATGGCCTAAGTAGCTAGATCCATATCAAAAATAAGAACATTGGGTCCAAGATTGTTCATTTACTCTCTTATTTTTCTATCCCTAACATCGGCCTAGGTAGGTAGACATTGATCACCCATTGCCTGAAAATCTGTCCATTTAAATTCTTTTTTCTACTTTCAACAATAGAGAAAGTTTTTAGGTCAATAACAAGGGATATCTACAATGGTTTAACACTCTGAACCCATTTTCTGCTTTCTAATTTAACCACTTCAAACAAGTGCTGAGACAACTAGATCCATGTCAACAATGTAAAGTTTGAGGCTGTCAATTTACACCTGAACCTTGTTTCAACGACATCACTTGAAAAAAAAAAAAACTCTATTTTACTATCGTTTAAAAAAATTGGAATTTTAAAATTTTGGGACTTTAGAATTATGATGTCATAATCAAGTTGCTGTGATAAGGGTTTTATATCTCAAAATTAGAATTTATATTTCATTTTAAAATCAAGCAGGCCAAAGAAAAATAATAATGATAAACATATAGAGAAACATTTTATCCAACATTTAGATTTGTCCCATGCAGGATTCACAAATGGTTAAACTCAAGCAATGGAATGGTCCAAACAAGAAGTTTATAATATTACAGAATTGAAATAATGCTGTGCTAGTATTATTTACATATATATGGTTAAATATTTACACAATGGATTAGTAGTGTTTTGTAAATTATTGTACAAATAGTTCTAAACTTAACAAAGTTCTCATAAGATAGAGTATATACACAAAGAGAATTTGGTAATGTTTCAAAGTATCTACATACAATTTGATTAGTCAGAGGGCAAGTTAAAAGAAGATGCTCTGGTGATTCAACATCTAAGCGGCAATCACATGTTGGATCATTGATAACATTCAGTTTGAATAGGAAACTTAAGAAGGGTCCTTTGCCTGTTAAGAATAAAGTAGTGAATTTATCAGAAGAAATGAAATTTGGGACAGCATTTTGGAAAGAATTTCTTGAACAGTTCATTAGATTGAGAAAGATAAAAGGGGTTTTTTGAGTGTTCGATCTGTGAGAGAATTTGTCATATTATACTTTGTTTGTGATAATTCAAGATGATCGGACAGTAAAGGAGTTTTCGCTAGTATATGTGTGATGTAAGAAGATGAAGTCCTATAAGCATGAATGCATCTAATAAGAATTTGATATTGTATAGAATTTGTTTTAATGTCCATCAATACAGAGAGCCAAACAACAACTGACTCACCCGTGCAGCCGAGGTCACGCTCCGCTGCGTCACGTGGGGAAACATAGGTAGATGTTTTCTTACATCTTCTCAGCACATCCCCCTTTTCAAGACTTGAAATATATATATACATTACAAACTTTAAATGCATAATATAATTAATAATGAAGGCGATCCACAGGTTTAACAATTCGTCCACTCCGGGTTCTTATCTGGCCGTCTTCTGAGTCGTTAGAGGGATGATCCACAACTGGGGTCTTTTCATTTTCAACCAGTTCCTCCCCCGAAAAGGTCGGCGTCGATGGGTCGGCTGGATATTGCACTGCATATCCTTTTCGTAGATGGAACCTGTTTCGACGTAAAGTCCCAACTGGAGTATCAACCATATACGACCTTGGTGTCGATGCTTTCTTCTTTACAATCCCCCAGGTTCGCATATCTGTAATCCAAACCGTGTCACCTTCGGATAGCTCCTCCATGTCCGTAGCTCCGCAGTGTCGATCATATCTGGATTTCATATCCTATCTCCTTCTCCCCTCCTTTCTTTTCAGGGTCTGAGAGTCCACCAACTTTGGATTAAGATTCTCTGGTGCAATTGGCAAGGTCGTTCGGAGTTTACGTCCCATGAGAAGCTCAGCAGGGCTGTAACCGTTTTCCAAAGGGGTCGATCGATACTCCAGGAGTCCAAGCGATGGGTCTTGATTTTTCTTGAGGATCAACTTAGCAATTTTCACACCTGCTTCTGCCATCCCATTGCTCTGCGGGAATCGAGGACTTGAAGTGACATGTGTGAATCCGTACTGCCTTGCGAAATTTGCAAATTCACGAGCAGCTCCAAATTGCGTCCCATTATCGCTTACAACAGTTTCTGGTACTCCATGTCGGGCAAATATGGATTTGCAACTACGCACCACCACACTGGCTGTGAGCCGATCCAGCTGAACCATTTCAGGATATCGAGAATAATAGTCAATTACGACTAGATACCACTTATTCTCGAACTTGAACAAATCCATTCCAATCTTTTGCCACGGTCGCGTAGGAAAGTTGGTTGGTATCAAAGGTTCATGTTTTGAGACGGCTTCCTGGATACAAACACTGCACTTTCTGACTGTTTCCGCGATCTCTTCCGAAATTCCAGGCCACCATACCGTCTCACGTGCGCGAAGTCTTGTTTTTGTAATCCCGAAGTGCCCAGCGTGCAACTTATCTAGGATCTCCAGTTTCATACTTGCTGGAATAACAAGACGACAGCTATGCATCAGTAGTCCATTTGAACGCCGAGTTCATCCTTGACATGCCAATAAGAGAGCAGAGCCTGTGACATTTTCTTCTTATCTGGCCAGCCTTTCTCAAGGTAGTTGACTACTGCTTTCAGGGTCGTATCTTCTTGTTGAGCTTCAAAAATCTTCGTCAACATCTCGTCTTTGTCGGTTATACTCGAGAGAACTGCATTTATATGCGCTGAGGTTTGCCGTTCGTTTTCACCTCCCTCGGTTGTAAGAAGTGGTTGTCTGGATAATGCATCGGCGTCGAGCAGCTCCTTTCCAGGGATATGCACTATTTCGAATCCAAACCTCATCATACGCATTCGGAAACGTTGCAGTCTTGGGGTCAGCGAACTCAATTCTTTCGTCGAAAATAGAGGAATGAGAGGCTTATGGTCGGTCTCAATTCGGAAACGCTTTCCAAGCAGGAAATCTTGAAAACGTTCGCAAGCCCATGTAATTGCGAGAGCCTCTTTCTCGATCTGAGCATATCGTTTTTCGGTAGGTGTCATAGTTCTAGAAGAATAAGCAACAGGTCGCCAGATTCCATTCTTACCTTCTTGCTTCAGTACCGCTCCCAAGCCGTATGAAGATGCGTCGGATGACACCATAGTTGGTTTCCTGACGTCGTATGCTGCCAAGATGGGTTGAGTCGTGAGCAATTCTTTCAACTTTCGGAATGCTCGCTCCTGGCTGCAATCCCAAACGAAGTCTTGACCTTTCACCAACAACTGGTTGAGTGGAGCCACAATTTCAGATAAATTTTCTACAAAGCGTCCCAGATGGTTCACCATGCCAAGAAATCTTCTTACGCCATGAACATCGGTCGGAGCAGGCATCTCCGCCACTGCTTCGATTTTCGCTGGATCTGGTCGGATACCGTCTACATCCAGTATGTGCCCAAGAAAATTAATTCTTGGCACGCCGAAGACACACTTGGCCTTGTTTAGTGTAATTTTCACCTCTTTCAGTTTTCGGAGCACTAAACGAAGAATTCGATCGTGAGTCTTGGAGTCGGAGGCAAATATCAGGATATCGTCCAGGTAACACATTACACCGTCCATGCCTTGCAAGATTATTGACATAACTCTCTGAAAATACTCTGGGGCGAGTGAAATTCCAAATGGCATTCTGCAGTATTTATATCTCCCAAAAAGAGTGATGAAGGTCGTTAAATGCTGGCATTCTGGGCTCAACGGAATCTGGTGAAAGCCACTGTTCGCGTCCAGTTTCGAAAAGAATCTTGCTTCCCCCAGTTGCCCCAGCATGTGCTCCACCACTGGCATGGGATGCACTTCGCGCTGTACATGTTCGTTCAGCCTTGAGAGATCCACACAGAGTCGTATGTCCCCATTCGGTTTACCAGCAATCACAGTCGGTGCACACCATTCAGTCGCAACATTAACTTGTGCTATGATACCTGCCTTCTCGAGCTCTTCCAATCTTGTTTTGAGCTTTTCCATCAAAGGTATTGGTACCCGTCGAGGAGTATGCACAGCATATGGTTTTGCTCCAGGTTTCAATTTGATTTCGTAAGGGTTTCCGATCTGTCCCAGTCCTTCAAATACTTCAGGGAATTCCTTGATCGGGTTAATTCTCGTCGCAACCACTTCAATCCGCCTCGCCAGGTTCAAGAGCTCACATGCCCGGCGACTCAGAAGAGGTTCACTCAAACGACGAATAACATAAATCTTCTCCTTGATTTCATAATTGCCATTTCGCAGCGTTGATATAAACATACCCACAGTCTGAAGTTCGGAAAATTCAGCAGCTCTAAGGTTGATATCACTTTTCACTAGTCGTTGCTGTCCCATTATCTTCTTGAAGAGACACAGAGGAACACATGTAACATCCGCCTGGGAGTCGAGCTTGAACTTCACCTTTTTCCCGTTCTCTTGGATTTCTGCTGTCCATCGCCTCCTGCACTCGCCTTCATCATCATCGAGATTAGATGAATCCTCCACAGCTGAGACCTCCAGGAGAAAACCAATTTCTTCATCAAGTTCAGAAACAGCTTTGACTTCCGCAGTCTTTGCCTGCTTATCTGGGCAGCAATTTGCAAAATGGCCTGTTTTTGAACACAGGTTACATTTCTGTCCTTCAGCACGGCAAGCCTGTCCTTCCCTGTGGGTGAAACCTCCGCACTTTGGACATCGTGATCTTGTTTTGGCTGACTTCTCCTTCTTCCTCGAAGGCTGCTGTTGTTGTTTCGGTGATTGTTTCTTCGAGTTGAACTTCACCTGATTGACCTTTTGGCTTGTTGAGGGACGCTGCAGGTCGACTTGCTGCTGTCGAACGGCTTCCTGCTGTCGAACCATTTTCACCGCCTTTTCCAAAGTCAGTTCGCTGTCCAACTGCATTCTTTCAGATAAAGCTTTGTCCCTCACTCCAACCACTATTCGGTCACGGATCAACTGCTCATGAAGACCCTCAAATTCGCAACTATCAGCCAATTTGTACAATGAAGTGATGAATTCGTCCACTGGCTCCCGATCCTCTTGGATTCTTGAATTAAATTTCGCACGTTCGTAGATAATATTCTTCCTGACACAGAAGTGGCTGTCGAACGCCTTGAGGACGGAATCAATTTTCGTTGCCTCTTCCTCCTTTTCGAACTTGAAGGTCCTGAATATATCATCCGCGCGGTCGCCCATCAAGTACATGAACAAATCAATCTTGTCCGCCTCCTCTTTCTTCTTCATTCCACTGACCACGAGGTATCGTTCGAATCTTTTCCTCCATTTGGGCCATTCGTTGGGAGTCGAGAAGTCGAAAGTTTCTGGAGGTTGAATCTGAGCCATGTTGAATTATCTTCCAAGGTACGCAAAAATCGATATTTGCGATATACGGGTTCGTATTTTATCCAGTTATCGCTGCCACCATGTTTTAATGTCCATCAATACAGAGAGCCAAACAACAACTGACTCACCCGTGCAGCCGAGGTCACGCTCCGCTGCGTCACGTGGGGAAACATAGGTAGATGTTTTCTTACATCTTCTCAGCACAGAATTCAACTTGGATCTTTTTGCTGCAGTGATAAAAGGAAACCAAATATTTGATGCATAGCTTATTGTAGAGCGTATCATAGCTTTATATAAGATCAATCTACGCCGAGTATCAATGCCCCAAGTACGTGCACATAATGAGAATAATATATTCTTAAGTTTCGTAGCTTTCATAATTATATTGTCAACATGTGTTCCAAAATTAATCTTATTCCTTTGTCTATGATTTTTAAAAATAACTCCCAAAATTTTAACAGTTTCTGATGGTTGAATTATTTTTCCATCAAAATTAATGGGCAATTTTTCATAGTTATGTAGATAGAGTATACCTGTTTTGTTTGGACTTAGTGAAAGTTTTACCTTTTCACACCAGGCTTTGATTTTTATTAAACATTTGGTAATATTGTACTGAAGATCATAGATGTTTGAACTCCATACCACAAATGTCACATCATCCGCGTAAGCAGTTACTCTAGCAAAACTTTCGTTAAAAGATAAATTGAAATCATTAAGTAATATATTCCAAAGAATAGGAGAAATAATACCACCCTAGGGACATCCCTTATTTATCTTTCTTATACACTTAACATTAGTATATTTAAACTCTACATTCCGGTCTTCAAAGTAAGAATTAATTATATTTATAAGTACCGCTGGAAAATTTGGCTTGTCCAATTGTTGGAGAATTGCCGGATGCCATGCGTTGTCGAAAGCTCCGCTGATGTCCACTGTTACTATTGCCGCATTTTCTGTTTCTCTTTTCAGAAGACTTAATTTAGTTATTTCTTGTAAAGCAGAGATTGTTGATTTTTCTTGTGTAAATCATGTTGAGCAGGATGCATAACATTATTACTATTAATATGATTTAAAAGTTCAATATGAATTAGACTTTCAAAATTTTACCTAAATTAGAAGACAAGCTTATAGGGAGGTAGGCTCTTTATAATTTTCTTTATTAGGTTTTTTTATAATCATTACTGCTGACTTTCTCCAGGCCTCCGGATAATAATTAAGTCCAATACAAGCATTGAACAATTTTGTTAACACAGGAGATATGCTTTGCCATGGAAACATCATTTATTTCAAAAATAATCACCTGGATAATCTACACATTTCTTTCACTGATGGACAAGCTGCTTATACTCTTGCTTGTTTTCTACTTCTAACAATGGGCCAGGTAGCAAAGTCTCTATCAACAATGGGTACTCATGGTTAGAGACTCTTGCTTTTTCTCTACTTCTAACAATGGGCCAGGTAGCTAAGTCTCTATCAACAATGGGTACTCATGGTTAGAGACTCTTGCTTGTTTTCTACTTCTAACAATGGGCCAGGTAGCAAAGTCTCTATCAACAATGGGTACTCATGGTTAGAGACTCTTGCTTTTTCTCTACTTCTAACAATGGGCCAGGTAGCTAAGTCTCTATCAACAATGGGTACTCATGGTTAGATATTCTTGCTTGTTCTCTACTTCTAACAATGGGCCAGGTAGCTAAGTCTCTATCAACAATGGGTACTCATGGTTAGAGACTCTTGCTTTTTTCTCTACTTCTAACAATGGGCCAGGTAGCTAAGTCTCTATCAACAATGGGTACTCATGGTTAGAGACTCTTGCTTTTTCTCTACTTCTAACAATGGGCCAGGTAGCTAAGTCTCTATCAACAATGGGTACTCATGGTTAGAGACTCTTGCTTGTTCTCTACTTCTAACAATGGGCCAGGTAGCTAAGTCTGTATCAACAATGGGTACTCATGGTTAGAGACTCTTCATTTTTCTCTACTTCTAACAATGGGCCAGGTAGCTAAGTCTCTATCAATAATGGGTACTCATGGTTAGAGACTCTTGCTTTTTCTCTACTTCTAACAATGGGCCAGGTAGCAAAGTCTCTATCAACAATGGGTACTCATGGTTAGAGACTCTTCATTTTTCTCTACTTCTAACAATGGGCCAGGTAGCTAAGTCTGTATCAACAATGGGTACTCATGGTTAGAGACTCTTGCTTTTTCTCTACTTCTAACAATGGGCCAGGTAGCTAAGTCTCTATCAACAATGGGTACTCATGGTTAGATATTCTTGCTTGTTCTCTACTTCTAACAATGGGCCAGGTAGCTAAGTCTCTATCAACAATGGGAACTCATGGTTAGAGACTCTTCATTTTTCTCTACTTCTAACAATGGGCCAGGTAGCTAAGTCTCTATCAATAATGGGTACTCATGGTTAGAGACTCTTGCTTGTTTTCTATTTTTAACAATGGGCCAGGCAGCTAAGTCTCTATCAATAATGGGTACTCATGGTTAGAGATTCTTGCTTGTTTTCTATTTTTAACAATGGGCCAGGCAGCTAATTCTCTATCAACAATGGGTACTCATGGTTAGAGACTCTTGCTTTTTCTCTACTTCTAACAATGGGCCAGGTAGCTAAGTCTCTATCAACAATGGGTACTCATGGTTAGAGACTCTTGCTTGTTTTTACTATTTCTAACAATGGCCTAGGTAGCTAAGTCTCTATCAACAATGGGTGCCCATGGTTTGAGACTCTTGCTTGTTTTCTACTTCTAACAATGGCCTAGGTAGCTAAGTCTGTGACAACAATGGGTACCCATAGATTGAGACTCTTGCTTGTTTTCTACTTCCTACAATGGCCTAAGTAGCTAAGTCTGTGTCAACAATGGGAACCCATAGTTTGAGACTCTTGCTTGTTTTCTACTTCTAACAATGGCCTAGATAGATTTAGATTCGATCCCGGGTTGTAGTGATCGAAAATCAATTGTTTAGACCACCCTTCCACCGAACCCCTCATTTTATATATAATAAAGAACAATATACTACACGTGACAATTGGAAATTGTTAAATGTTTTTTTATGTGTACATGTGACAATTTAGGCTGGGGAAAAAAATGGAAGTTTAACTGTGACTTGTGTATTCTGCTGTTAAAATATGGTAATATCTTAAATTTTGTACATAGTTTGAGATAAGTTTTTATAATATTATCCTAATTGATAAATGCTTCAATCTACCAAGCAGAAACATTGGTAGGGAGGAGGATGAAGAAAGTGAAGATAAGTATGACAAAGCATATTCTTATTTCCCAAATTTCAAATTTGGGTGTATTCCCTTTTTATATATTTTGAAATCATAAACCTGTTTTTAAGAGATCAATTACTGAGAATTTGATGTTCAAAATTTATGGAATCCAGGGTATATCGTTGTCATTTGGATATATAATTATGATATTTTGGTTCCAAGTAAATATTCAAGTAAAAGAGAATGAATCATAGCGGGAGAAGGTGTGTAATAAATATAATTTGATTTTATTTCGGAGTTATTTAGAGAAAAAAAAGGCAAATTGTTATTGATTAAAACAATGAATGTTCAGACATTTAAGTATATATCGTTATTCTAATAGAAATTTTGACAATTAAATTTCGTATATTTTTTACTTACGATTCAAATATAGTCCCGATAGGATCCTTTTATGTTTGAAAATCTGTGTGTGTGAAAACCCATTTATAATTAACAATGTAAAATCAATTATTGAACAATAAGTTCGATACATTTGTTTTCAAACTTTGTATCTTAGCAACCGAAACAATATACTACTCTGTGTTTACCTTTTGTTTGACTATTTTTTTTTTTTTTACCATTAAAAGTTATATCTTTACAAACGTCACAAAATATATAAGCATCTATTTCAAAACTAAAAATTAAAATCCCTTTAAATATATCGTTCATCAAATCTTGAATATTTTCAATAGTGAAACCATTAAGCTTTTCTTTTTTTTTTTTTTTTACAATATTCATCCAATTTTGTTTCTTAGAATAATATATTTTTTTAATCACACACACATATTATAAAAAAAAACTAATGTATTTATCTACCTATTTTGTATTTTAGGGGGGCATCAAAAATCTCTGAAAGTAAAATTACTAGAATCAAGTAATAAGCCAACTTAAGGATAATTTCTTGATTTTATATTTAAAATATTGCTCATTAAGGATAAGGTACAAATTGGATTATAGATAAGAATTACAAGGTAACAAGACCAAATCCACACAAGTGATAGTTATTTATAAGATGACAGAGCGCCATCAAGTGTAACCAAAAGTTGATACAACTTATTCCATGATATTTGGCTAACCCATTTGCTTGATAAACGGGTTTTGCCTTTTTTAACAATGATATCTTTCGATTCCTTCTATAAATCAAGAAAAGCCAACCACGAACTCGTTTAGAGCTGTTGACCCTCGTCAGCGTGGTGAGGCTGTACCTCAATGATCAAAAATTGTTCAAAGAGGCTTCCTGAGAAATAAAGAAATAGGCATTTAAGGTCAAATTTGCGTAAATTCTCTGTTCACGTGAAAAATAAGAAAATAGTTTTAAAAAGTCAAGTGTTGATATTAAAAAAAAAAATAAAAGCGCCATCTAGTGGAACAAAAATCATTATATGAATTTGGCCTTGTTACCTTACTATTACTAACTGTGCGTAACCTGAACTCGTGGAACATGCAGAAATCGCAAATTATTGAGTTAGTCTTCAAAATTATTATCTCGTTGTTGCGGCGGACATCCTGCTGATCAGATGCAGGTTTGATTTCAGGGAGGTTCCCTTATGGTTTTACATTAGGTGTGTTGCCATCAAGGAGGGTAGCGGTCTGGAATTTATGGAGGTGATAATATGGACATTACAAAGCCATGTCCTGTCAATATTGTGGATATGGTGTTTCATAGTATGATTTTTTAGAAGCATGAAAATTAAAGTATGGGAGATGCTGCCAATATTCTTAGATATCCTGTGGAGTGATCTATTGTATATGACTGGTCCATAGCTGTATGAAAATTTCTTTATTGCGAATATGGGAGAGGTTTATGAGAGGATGGCAAAGTGCAGAGATAAATTTGAGTAGGCTGTCGTTTTGCAATCTGGCCTACTCGCTCGTTTTCCTTTATTCTGCAGCGTCTCTGCACCCAGCTGAGCTGAACTTCTCCAGAGTATTGTGGCTCCTAACTATCTCCGCAATAAGTGGGCTTCTTGGAACATAAGAGCGGCAGATGGCGTGTAGGGCTGCCATGCAATCAGATACAATGGCGATGTCTTGGCATGATATGTATTTTTCCCTTGTAGCATACATGATGACAAATAGTTCCGCCTGGTAGGAGGTATAGTTGTTGTAGAGTTTGAGGTACAATGGTGCCTAGGGAGGTGGGAGTTCCACTTTTGCGCTTAGGCCATTGGACGACCGTGAGCCATTGGTGTAAATGATGGTTGTCTGTTCTGGTGGAGCCCAGGAGAATTGTAGAGTTGGGTAGGGTACAAAGATGGCTTGGGACATGTTTCAAAAGGACTCTCTCTTAAGGCTTCCATGTAGGTAAGGTGGGCTTTAAGGAAGATTTTGCTGGGATAGTGGGAATTGTCGAGCTTTGAACAATGAAATTCGTATCACTGGACGGTGTAACCAGCATAAAATAATTAAAACTATAGCAACTCAATGATTGCTGTGAAGAAGGGAAATTTATTTATAATTGATATAAAAATTACAGTTAAAGAATTACTTTAAAAGAGAGAGATAGAGTTTTTAGTCTCGAGACGCGAGCAGGCGTCGACAACAAGTAGAGAACAAAGAGAAGTGGGGGGGGCGAGAGCGGAAGTTGCATCATGGGCGTGACCGCCGCCGCTCGCCGCGGGAGGGAGGGGGGGCGTCTTCTTACACGGCTTCTTACATTTTGAAGGCCTCCCTCTGGTTATCTTCAAATAAAATGTGAAATTAAATCGCACACACAAAAAAAGACAGTGGATCTGCAACATACTCCCACCAATAATTATGGAGTAATTATTCCTCTGGATTCACTATGATCAATATCTGTCAGGCGGCTTAATGATTCTTCCTGATCTTGTGATAACAGGTGAATCTTTCCCTCGGATGCTCCGTTGCGATATACTTGGTGTGTCAAGATTTATCTTCTTCTCTTTCTCTAGATCACGTCCTTTTCCGAAATCTTCTTTAGAATGGTTTTCGCATGATTCAAGAAAGAACAAACGTTGAACCGGCCGCAAAAAATTTCCACGCTTAGTTTTTATCATAGCGACTCTAACGATGCCCTTTTCCCTGGTAGGTCTTCTCAGGTCTTCTCAATAACTCCGATTGGCCATTCTGTTCGCTTTTTGTTATCGACCTCCATGAGTACAACATCGCCTTCTTTAATTGACTTTGTCTTGTTTCTAGTATTTTGTCGCAGAAACCCTAAGTACTCTTTTCTAAATCTCTGTCGAATTGTCTCGCGTAACTTTTGTACTTTTGCATGACTTTCTTTCAGGAACTTAGAGTCGACAATGTCCGCTTCAGGTACAAATAAGCATGATGCGTTGTCACACATGAATTTGGCGGGTGTTATAGGTACCAAGCCAGATTCTTCACTGATCACGGTCAAAGGTCTCGAATTCATTGCTGACTCCACTTCACATATCACAGTCTGTAGTTCTTCATATGAGACTGTTTTGTCTCCCAATACTTTTCGGATCAGTTGCTTCATGAGACCCACAAGGCGTTCCCACCATCCTCCCCAAAAATACTGCTGTTGGGGGGTTGAAATTCCACTTAATACGTTGTAGGACATCATTCCAATTAACTTTCTTGAATAAGTTATTGCATCCGACAAAATTGAGGCCGTTGTCAGAGTACACAATGCTTGGTCTACCACGTCTTGCAACAAATCTTCGAAAAGTCAAGAAATTCTTCAGTAGACACTGTTTTTGTGAGCTCCAAATGTACAGCTCTGTACACAGCACAGGTGTACAACACTACCCATATTTTCTTTCCACCGGTCTCAATCAAAGGTCCAGCTAGATCCACACCGATCACTCCAAATGCTGGTGTTGATCCAATCCTGGTTGCTGGAATTGGAATGCTCTCAGTCTGGACTCTCTTGGAATTGTAACGACGACACGTAGCACATGCAGAGATGATACTCTTATGGTTCTCTTGCCTTTTAGAATCCAAAAACGACGTCTCACTAGTTGTTGAGTTGTTTGAATCCCGGCATGGGACATCATCTCGTGCTCTTTTCGAATCAAAAGCTTGACTACTTGGTTTTCCCCCCAGAAGAACTATTGGGCATCTTGTATCATAGTCGTCTTCTCCAAAATACAGCTGACTCTTGATTCGATATAGTCCATATTCATCTGTAAAAGCATTGAGCTTGTTTATTCGCTTGTCATCTCTCCCAAAACTTATTAGTTGGATATGCTGTAATACTACCTTTTCAGCTTCTTCAAATTCTTCTACAGAGATTTCTTTTGGCATCTTATCATGTTGTCTGGGTCGCGATTCATCTGAGACGGTCTTCCTTTTAAAACGCAGTAAATAAGCAACAATCCTACTATACGATGATAATCTCCATACCTCTCAAGTTTGTCCATGAAATTATCTTTCGTGCTGTTGACAGCGATGTTTACCGTCTTCTTCAATTCCTTATTGATTTCTTCTTCATCAAAAATCGGATCAAATTGATTCCAGCTTGCTTCTTCTCCCAAGAGAAAAGAGGGTCCCTCCCACCATTTATGCTCTATCAATTTCTTTACACTGCTCCCACGTGATGGAAGGTCAGCTGGATTGTTTACCCCTGATACATGATGCCAATTCTCTTTCTTCGAAATAGAACAGATTTCGTTGACTCTGTTTCTGACAAATGTTGCCCACGGTTTCTCATTTTGAATCCAACGAAGTGCAGTTGAGGAGTCCGTCCAAAACCAAATATTGGTCTCTGGTATTGCAATCGATTCCGATATAATCTTCATGACTTGCTTAGTCAATCTGGATCCGATGAGGCATGACATTAATTCTAATCTCGGAATAGTAAGTTTCTTTTTGGGAGCTACTCTTGCCTTTGATGCGATGAGTTGTACATTTACTTCTTCATTTTTCACTGTTCTTAAGTAAATGCAGGTTGCATAGGCATCTTGACTCGCATCACAGAACACATGCAGTGATGCCTGTTCAAACCCATCTCTCATCACCCACCTTGGAATCCTGACAGACAACAATTCGGGAATTTGACTCTGCCATTCCACAAACTTCTTCACAATGTCCTCTGGGACCGGCTGATCCCATTTCAACTCAGACTTCCAACATTGTTGTAGGATGATCTTCGGCACTATGGTGAATGGAGAAAACAAACCGAGAGGGTCAAACACCGCATGGGCCTCCGATAGCATAATCCTCTTTGTCAATTTATGAGTCTGATTTTCTATTTCGGCATCATTCTCTTGATCCAATGACTTGTAAGTTGGAGTCATCATTAGCTTATCCGAAATTGTCAAAGTGTCATCAGCTGTGTCCCATTTCATACCTAGCACAGAAATATTCTCACCGTTAACTATGCCGGGGCCTCCCATCTGCCACTCTCTTAGATTGAATCCTGCTGGGCTGAGCAGGTCAATAGACTGCTGTTGAAATACTTGCGCTTCTTCTAACGAAGTAACACTATTGACACAGTTGTCCATGTACATACATTTTAGCAATGGGATTACTTCTCTTTCATATTGCTCCAAATGTAACTTCAATGTAGCAGCTAGGAGGAAAGGACTTGATGTAACTCCGAACACCACTCTCTTGTGTTGATAAATCCGAAGATTCTCTTGCTTGCCGTCCTCCCACCATAGAAATCTCAAAAATTGCCTGTCTTCTTTTGCCACTGATATTTGGAGGAAGGCCTTTTCTATGTCTGCTATTACGCCGATTTTATTAAGTCGAAATCTCAGCATGATATCCGGAATAAGTTCCAATAAGTTGGGTCCCTTCGCCAAACAATCATTCAGAGACCACCCACCCTTTGTCTTACAGGAAGCATCAAAAACCGGTCGTACTGGTGTCGTGCTGCTACCAGATTTCACTACTGCTCGGTGTGGTAGAAAGTATTCTAATGTATCATCTTTATCTGTCTGGATTCTTTCGATGATCCCATTTTCCTCCCATTCTTCAAATATCTTGTTGTAATGGTGATAAAAGCCTCTTTTCTTTAGATCCTCTGTCATCTTCCGGAGTCTTTTCTCGGCATGGCTTTTATTTTCTTTTAGCTTCTGGGCTGGTTCTATCCATGGAAGGTGCACCTCGTATCTACCAGATTCCAATCGCTTTGTTTCAGTCCGAAACTTATCCATAATAGCCTGATCTGTCTCTTTCTTTGACTCTGCTTGCCCGTCATCCATGACTCCAATATTTTCCAGAGACCATAAATCGGAAACCTTTATTTCTTGTGTCATTAAAGATGTGATCAGCATACTGTTATGAACCTGGTTAGGATTTTTATCTGGGAATTTTCCTTCCGTTTTGCCTTGAACTACCCAACCTAACAATGTTTCTCGAGCAATAAGATCATCCGATAATCTTATCATATTGGCTGTAGCTATTTTTGGGTTAATGTCTGCACCGAGTAGAAGCTCTACCTCATCACTTTCGGCTTTAAATGCTGAGAGCTGTATCTTCTTTGACGCAAGTTCGCGAGCCCATGAACCAAATGTAGGCTTTCTTATACATCTGGCTATTTGATTAGTGGCCGATGCCGGACATGAAATGCATCTATCATTCTCAATACTTGATAGAGTCAGGCAGTAGATCCGATGCCGATCAGTATATCTGATCCCACCAAATATTTCATGATCAAGCTCTTCTTCTCCCATGATAGGAACACCCAAATCCTTTACAATGTGTTCCAAAATGTACGATTGGGATGATCCACTATCAATTACTGCCCGTACCACTTTGCTACCTTTAGGACCCCAAACTTTCACTAATAATGTCTCAAGGCATGCTTTGTTGCTTACACAGTTGGACATCTCGTTCACCGTAGCTACATCACTCGAACCTGGAGTTGGCGTTGAATTCTGTGGTCGTTGTGGACTCTTTATTTCAGTTTCAGCATGATGTACACCTCTACACATGATGGCATAATGCCCCATCCCTTTTGCAGAAATCACAGCGCACTTTTCTTTTGCATTGCCTGCTTCTGTGGCCTGGAAGCAGACATTTAAAACATCTCTTGTAGCTCTTGATTTTCTCATTTTTCTGGTCCATGCCCATTTTCATTCCTTTTCGACAGTCTTGACTTGGATGACCATTGTCGCAGAAAATGCACTTAAATTTCTCACGCAGTGTTGGTGAGATGTCGGAATGCATAAATCCAGAGGTTGTAGCAATTTCACGCCTTGCATTGAAACTTCTTTTCTTCGTTTCTATCTTCCCTGGTGTAGGCTGAGCTAAGGAATCTGAATGCTTATTGTAGGCCATTTCTCTATCCTTAGTCTGATTGACCTCACGACGAAGAAATTTCATCAAGCTTTCTAGGTCTTCCGGTTCACTGCTGCGCTGCCATGAGATGAGGACATCCTCCGGTAGACATGATTCAACTACCGGATACAATATCGGCACACTTGTCCGTAGTTACACCAAGCATACTTAAATGCCTAATTTGAGAGTTCAACTTAGTCACAAGATCTTTAAAGTTGACCTTTCTCTCTTGTGCACTTCGGATGATCAACCACAATAGATCTCGAACATAGACCTTTATTAGCATGTTATCTCGCCCAAATCTTTCTTTAAGATCTTTGATTACCGAAGCATAATTCTTTCCTGAGACAGGATAACTTAAAACAAGTTGCTTAGCTTCGGAATTTTCCAACATGCAGTCTACAAGATATTGGTACTTATCTGAGTCTGAGAGATCCTCGTCGTTGTGGATGTCTTCAAACCTTGACCAGAAGGTGATCCATTCACGTACATCACCTCCAAACTCTGGGAGTTTTCTCTTGGAAGCAGAACTCTTCTCCGACTTGTACTGTTGCTCGTATCCGAAGATGTTTCATCAGGCTGGGGCGACACACCTTTCTTCGGATTCAGTACCTTTTCTAACTCTTCTCTCATCCTTTTGATAAGTCTGTCGTACCTCAGACGTTCATCATATTCTTTGTCCTGTTCATCTTCAGTCACTTCTTCATCCAACATAGCCTCGGTTACTTTCTCATCCCATTCATGAAGATCTCGACATAAATCTTCAAGCTGTAGTGCTGAGACCCTCAAGTCTGTCTTGTCCAGTTCTTCTACTGGCTTCTTCAGGGCTGTTTCAACACTGTTGATGAGCTTTGTGATTTGGCCACGAACAGGCCTTCTTCCTTTCTTGAGGCGATTCATTTTGAGTTACAAAATATGCTGTTGCACCGTCCTGTCGCGGACGCCAAAAAATGTCGAGCTTTGAACAATGAAATTCGTATCACTGGACGGTGTAACCAGCATAAAATAATTAAAACTATAGCAACTCAATGATTGCTGTGAAGAAGGGAAATTTATTTATAATTGATATAAAAATTACAGTTAAAGAATTACTTTAAAAGAGAGAGATAGAGTTTTTAGTCTCGAGACGCGAGCAGGCGTCGACAACAAGTAGAGAACAAAGAGAAGTGGGGGGGGCGAGAGCGGAAGTTGCATCATGGGCGTGACCACCGCCGCTCGCCGCGGGAGGGAGGGGGGCGTCTTCTTACACGGCTTTCTTACATTTTGAAGGCCTCCCTCTGGTTATCTTCAAATAAAATGTGAAATTAAATCGCACACACAAAAAAAGACAGTGGATCTGCAACAGGAATGCAGAAACCTCCTCTGATTAAGTTTTTGGAAAAATTATAGTGTAGGCTACATAACTTAGCTACTGGTGCCAAACAGCCATTTACCCCAAAAACTCAGTGATAGACAATGGCTAGGAGGATCACCAAAAGGTGGATTTTTCAGCCTGAGGCCTTCAGCCTTACCTTGTGATTCTTATTATATTTAATTTCTTTTACATATCAATCAACTTGATAAGGCACAATTTGAATTTGGTCTTATTACCTTGTGTTTATATAAATTGATTTTTATTGATATCAGCAGCTGGAGAAACTTGATAATAATAGATCCTGAGTTTGTAGAGTACAAAATAATTTAGCACTCGAAAAGAATTGTTAACTCATACAGAGTATTCATAATTCACAATCGAAAATGCAGATTCTGGATCACCAGCTAGAATGGAGACCAAGGAGCCAGATGGAAATGAGCCACACTACTTACTCAGCCAGTAATGAAACATGAGCTGAAGAATTTGACCTTCCTCTCTATCAGCAGCATAAATCCGAACTACATCTTTATAAGTCAAGCAGTCTATCATAAACAATCATATACATATTGAGAAATAATATGATGACATATCCAAATGAAACAAATATTTTTTCTAAAGTTGAGCCTCAGTAATAGACATAAATAGTATCAATAGAAAGATAGAAACATCCTGGGAATATATGCAATTATAAAACAATCCGACCCCTGAAAAACTCAGCATTCTACCCTAGCAACACTAGGAAAATGCACATCTATTATAAAAATGTTTTAAAAAAGGAAGATGTTCAGTCTTTCCAAATACAGCAGAACCTCCCTGTAAAGAACACCTAATTGCAGAGATAAAGTGTCCTTTATGAAGAGGTGTCCTCTTACCGGAGAGTTACTAAATTCTAAAAATGGTAATTTTGCAAATGAAAACTGTCCTTTGTAGAGAGGTGTCTGTTAGCGGGGTGTCCGCTAAAGGGATGTTCTACATTTATTTTCAAATCAAATCCATGTATAATATGTCTCATTAATAATATATTTTAACCTCTGGATTGGTCAATATGTATATATCAGTACCAAAATAAGCACCTCTCCCTTTAGAAATGCCATGAAACATTGTATTTTATCTTCCCTCCCGAGGACGAAACGTATAGATGGCAATAAAATAATGAGCCACAAAACACTAGTTTTGGTAAATTCAAGCAAAAGCCTACCTATATAATATAGTTTCGGGCTATGGCCCCTCATCAGTATAGAAGCCATTTTGATTTAATAACATCGTTTTTTTTTTTAATTATCCCTAGTACACGTGGTACAGGCCATGATAATCATGGTGGGTAGTTAGCGACTGCTTTTTACTGTAAGCGCACCACATGTCTACACATGTGAAAAGCAGTTCGACTTTGCACTTACAAATGTGCCAGAGCCCCGTTTGGTTACTTGCACTTGCTGGTGCGGTTGGACTTTTGCAAGAATGGGGGGCCATTGGAGTATTTTTTTTTTTAAATCAGAAAAAAGTGTCCAATGCAGGAATCGAACCCGGGTCGTAGTGGTTGAAAACCAAACAGTTTAACCAGCCTTCCACCGACCCCTCGTAAAAAGGAGTAATTAACATGGTCAAATTTGTTAAAAAGGTGTTTTGAGCTGGTGAAGTGGTTGGGCTAATTTCAGGCCAGAATACAATTGACTTTTATCTGAATTTTCCAACCCCAGTAGCAGAGTAAGTCCAACCCCCACCAGGAAGTGCAAGTAATCAAACGGGGCTCTGGTACATTGAAAGAAATCTGAATTTGTCAAAATTGGTGTTGATGTATCACCACCTATGTTTTGTACTGAGGTGATAGACAAAATACAATGCTTTAGTGCAAAGGGAGAAGTGACCATTTAGGTACATGGATATCATCCTTCAGCACCATTAGGTAACATCCATTATCACAGGTTTGCAGATTTTGACAAATTACAAAAAGGTATAAGATGACACAACTCTTTTTTATTAATTGTATAAAGAAGCTTTTAAGCAAGCCCTTCCTCAGTACACTAAAACATAAAAAGGTAATGGAGAATATATCTTTAAAATTCTATATAATCTCTCCATTACATTTTTTATGTTTTAGTTTGCTGAGGAAGGGATGGCTTGAAAGCTTCTTTATTTGATTTATAAAAAAGTTGCAGCAACTTATATCTTTATGTAATTATGTAATATATATCTCTGTCCAGAATTTTCCAGTAAGACATGAAGACCAGTAGGGTGACTGATGAGATAGATGCTGATCCATGGGCATTGCTGGGACATGGCTCCCACTTGATGGAATCTACACTCTGAACTGTTAGCGGGACTAATTCAATGCTGATCTGGGAGAAAACTGGAAAAACTAACATGGAGGACTGCTGAGTAGCTGTCCCTTCTTCTTCTTCTTCCTTATCTCCACTCAATCACACTAAGGTATCAAGCTTGTAAAGCTTGAGATTTTTGATGGTGTCTGCCGGGGAAGAGTAGAGCTCGTCAATGGATGAGTCAATACAGTCAATAATATGTCTTGGGGTTGCAGGCTGAGAATTGCACTTTGTACATAGTGGGAAAACCCTGCAACCATTCTACACTCTGAACTGTTAGCCGGACTAATTCAATGCTGATCTGAGGGGAAACTGGAAAAACTAACATGGAAGACTGCTGAGTAGCTGTGACCAAGCTGAGTAGCTGTGACGAAGATACCTGGAACACCTTCAAGAATTTATCGGCTTATTTATTTACTCCTCATTTCACTTTTATTCTAAACTATTCAGGTAATTAATTGCTATCCCACAGTTTGTATTATTATCCCACAGTTTATAATATTTAAATAGCATGATTTGTAAGTCTTCTCTTTTGAAGTTCAAGCTTGCCAGAATTGCAGTAGCTAAAGATCAAGTGATGGTTAATTAATTTATATGAACTAATAAATTAACTCTTGGGAGATTTGTCTTCAGCATATAGACCCACCATCTACTGTTTGTTCTTTGTGGAGGATCTCAGTTCCCCCCAAACAACAAGCTAAGTCATGTCTTCATTTCTGTTTGTTCTGTTGAAAAATACAAAGAGGGTATAAGAAATTGAAACTATTTTTAGAAACATATGATTCTTTTTAAAATCAAATCATTTTCTACTGCTCTTACTTCAATAATAATGAGAGGGCCTGGATCATCAGTGGTGAACCCTCCCAGTGGTTTCGCCAGTTTAGCACATCACAAAGAGGATATTTTTGGGAGAATAAAGGATTTAATTATTTCTAAATAAAATAAACATAGAAACAAAAATACAGGAGTCGACATCCCATCATTGGTACCAGAACCAAAAGCCTGGAGCTATTCTGGAATGTGGGATGGACCGACAGGCAGCAACCTATATCTCCAGGCTCAAAACTGGCCATACAAGACCACTCCTCTTTCAGGATGGTGTAAAGGACCTTCCCACAATACACCATCTGCAGGACCAAAGAGGCCTCACCAGACCACCTCTTGGAATGTATGGGAGCCTCAAGACAGGACCTGTATTCCAACCCTACCAGGATTGTGAATTTGATCTATGAGTTTAGTCTCCATGACTTTGTGTAATTATACAATGGGATTAAAAAAAAAAAGGATGAGAAATTTCATTTTCAGACAATATGTATAGCAATGCGAGATTAAATGATAATATATACCACCATATTAAAAAATGAAACTATTTTTTAATAAAAATTATTTTATTAAATATGAGACATACTTTTGATGCTTTTTATAGAATTTTAAATTGGTTCAATAAATCAACAATATTGGAATTTTAAAGCCTGGTCTCCAGTGATTGTCAGAAGTTTCAATCAAATTTTTTTATTTATCCCTAGTACACTTGTAGTACAGGCCATGATAATCATGGTGGGTAGTAGTAGGCGACTGCTTTTACTGTAAGTACGCCACATGTCTACACATGTGAAAAGCAGTTTGACTTTTGCACTTACAAATGTGTCAGAGCCCTGTTTGATTATTTGCACTCAATCAATAAATGTGTGCAGTTTTAAAATATTCTTAAAAAACTCTGTCTTTGCCGGTCCCAAGCCCGGATGAAAAAGGAGGAGGGGGAGCAGTAACAAGCTCACTAAAAAACCTGGGTTCAGCTGGCCCGGCTGATAGTACCCTGTAAGGGCTCCTAATCCAGGGATACAGGATGAGCAGTGTTTGTACTCCATGATAGGGGCGGCTGCACATGGCGTCTGTTCCTCATGTCAGAGGCGGCAATTTCTTTTGGAGCTAAGTCGGCCTGCCACTGAGTAGTGCTCCCAGTCTTAATGACAAAGGCAGACACATTCTACTTCACCCAGTCATGATGGTTGTCAAACAGACACCATCAAGGGTCACAACTTGATACCCTAATATTGAGGTAATATACACCCATTGAGTGAAAATAAGAAAGAAGAAAATATTCTTATTTTCACAAAGTTGCATAGACACCAACGTTAATTAGGAAGACTAATAATTGACTGTATTGACTCATCCATTGATGAGCTCTACTCATCCCCAGCATACACCATCAACAAGCTCTACAAGCTTGATACCCTGATATGATTGAGTGGAAATAAGAAAGAAGACTAATAATTGGGATTGATGTCCCAAATGTTTCTTATGTGAATGTGCAAGACTAGGAATATTTAAAATACACTTTTATTAATTTTCACAACTGATAAATGGGACTAAGTTCTGGTTTCATAGTGAGTTCCAATTAAAATTGAGAGTTAATTACACAAGTTATACAGTAGAACCTCCATGAGAGGACACTCACGCTAGGAGACACCTCTCTATAAAGGACAGTTTTCATTGCCAAAATTACCATTTTTACAATTTAGCAACTCTCTGGTAAGAGGACACCTCTTCCTAAAGGACACTTTGGCTCTGCAACTAGGTGTCCTTTACAAGGAGGTTCTACTGTATTTGAAATAAAGGTGTGAAAAAACAAATCTAAGAATCAACAAGCTATAAACATTACTTTAAATATCAAAATTTATTTTCTTATAAAATATCTTTGTAATATAAGGGGCTATACACAGTTTCATGTCTTAGTCACATGTAGGAGTGTTGTTGTTAAAAATAAACATTTGATTAAAAAAAAGACCATCCTCATCAAAATAAAGATCACTCAGGCAAAACTCTTGCAGGAAAAACAAAAATCAGTCGGCTATTAAAAGTTCCTCAAATTATAAATGGGTTTTCAAAATATAATCTCACAAATTTAAGTTAAAAATAACTCTAATTAATTGTGAGTAGTTTTTGTCTTCCCAGGCAGTGTTAATGAGATAATTGATTCTCTCTATGATGTATATACATTTTGTCTGTTTTTACATAAGATGGACCCCAGTTTTTAAGATAACTTTTTATAATATAGAAAGAAACAAGACATTTAACATCATTGGTATTTAGGGGGTAAAATCAAGCTCAAATAAAGGAATTGAGAACAGAACCAACCAATCAGTACAGAACACTTGTGCCCTAAATGCCAACAAGCTGTTAGGATCAGTAAATTGGAGTCAGCAGTAAGGATCTCCAAATATTGTACATGGCAGAAAGACTGACACAAGTACATGAACTTTAGTCAAATTGCAAATGATAATTTAAAAAAATGAAAGAATAAAAAAAACTTTCCTACTGACAACATTACCTACCAAACATCACTGGTAAAAAATAAATGAAGTTTTGATCCAATATATGCCTTTTTAATTAAACATATGTGTGGATGAAAAGAATAAATTTTTTCAAGTAAAAAAATTTTGTGGAGATTACCAACAACAACAAAGAGTTTGAAACTATTATAGACGGTTAAGATTCTTTTAAAAATTGAACAATTTTCTAATGTCCTTACTGCAATGAAAAATTAATGTGAGGCCCTGGCTCATCAGTGGTGAACCCTCCCAGAGGTTTAAACTGGCGAAACCGCTGGGAGGGTTCACCACTGATGAGCCAGGCCCTCCCATTAAGTTTTCATTGTAGTAAGGGCAGTAGAAAATTGTTCAATTTTTAATTTAATTTAAAAGAATAATATATGCGTCTATAATAGTTTTGAATTTTCATAACAGATGGCAAGCTAAAGTATCATAATAAAGATTTTATCTGACTCAATGGTTTCAAATGAGCTAGATGATAGAGAAGGTGATGTCTGACAAGTGTTAGTTGGAGGTTGCAGCTGCAGGAGATTTCTTCTTCTTCTTCTTCTTAGGTACTGGAGGGGAGGAGAAGAGAAAGTCCGCTCCGATCTGCGGAGTGACTATATAGTCCATCTTGTTGAGATCTGCATTCTCAGCTTTCAGTTTCTCCAGGATCTCTGGCTGTGAGAGCAACTTGTCCAAGACTTCCGACTTGTTCAATGTCAGCAGGTCCTTGCAAGGAACTTGGAGCTCTCCAATTCTCTCTTTGTTCAACTGGACACAACGGGACACACTGTTGTTGATTGTTGTTGTTTCTTATCCCCTTGTGTAAAGATTACACAAATTCCATGAGTTCATGCTCCTCGATCTGTTTTATGATGAGCAGCGGCCTCTCCCAAAGGTCCGGTTTAGTGCATCTAATGCAAGCCAAAATGTGTTCTGGAGCTGCAGGTACCAAACTACATTTTGGGCAAGTGGGATAAACTGTTGTTGATAACTATCCTATGTTACTAAATATAGGAAGTTACTAATACACAGAGAGGGTCAGTAGAAAGATGGTCTATACCGTTGGTTTTCAACCGCTACGACCCGGGATTGAATCCTGCATTGGGCACTTTTTTCTGCATTAACAAAATACTCCAATGACCCCCGATTCTTGAAAAAGTCCAACCCCACCAGCGAGTGCAAGTAATCAAACGGGGCTCTGACATATCTGTAAGTGCAAAAGTCGAACTGCTTCTCACATATGTAGATATTTGGTGCAATTACAATAAAAGCAGTTGCCAACTTCTACCCCCCATGATTATCATGGCCTGTACCATGTGTACTAGAGATAATAATAATTAAAAAAAACTAATTTACAGATAAAGAAGAAGACTAATACACTAAAACAAAATTATAAATCAAATAGCATTGATAAAAAAATTGACCTCCAAAACTTAATAACCTACAAACATCACAAAACAAATGAAATTGTTTTAAGACTATAAACAAAAAATGCTTTCTTATTGAATAACTATCTCTCCTATAAAAAATGATCCAACAAAACACTTCAAAAATAAATTGAATACCATACTTAAAAACTGGAGAAAAAAACAAATATATTAATTACAGGCTTTTAACCAAGTTTAAAAATTATGATGCACATGTTTCCAATATATATGGTGCTCCAAAGGTCCACAAGCCTAACTGTCCATTACGCCCAATAGTAAACAACATGGTTAGCACAACAATTAAATCTCTACCAATATTTAAATGAAAATGAAATTGTTAACTCCTAAGAATTCAAGGAAAAAATATTGACATGAAGCTAAATGGAAATTAAAGAATTATATTTTTAAATGTTGAATCCATGTTTACTTCAATCCCTATACCCACAATTACGGATGTATTAAACCATGTGATAAAAGATACAGAAATAAATAATTTGCCAAAACCATAATTTTTAATTGAAATAGAATTATGTTTGAAAACAACATACTTTATTTATGATGACCAAATATATCTCCAAATGAAAGGGAGTCCAATATCACCAAATGCAGCTTGTCTCTATATATATTGCCACGTGGAAAATTAGGGAAGACAAAAACTTCAGGAGGAAACAAAATTTATTTCAGGGAAGGACAAACTAAGAAAGGTAAACAAAAGATAAGCCACGAGGGAAATTTACAGAGTCGCAAGATATAAAACATAAAAAGACCACTGTGTTAATAAAATTAATAAATACTTTGTTACATAAATAAAATTGATAAATACCATGTTACAATATAAAAGTCAATGTCTGTCTGTCTGTTTCACGATAAACTCAAAAACTACTCTACCAATTGCTGCCAAATTTTGCATGTCGCTTTTTATAAACCTGAGAAAAATTTTTGGCTGCATTTTGATTAGTATTTTTGGCTATTTCTTTTTTTCATTTGAAGAACTTTTTTTTACGCGGACTAATCCGGAATGAAATGAATACCTAAATATGGCCATTTTTTTTAAAGCATCGGTGGTTCAGTGGTAGAATGATCGCCTGCCACGCGGGCGGCCCGGGTTCGATTCCCGGCCGATGCATTTTTTTTTTTACAATTTTTAAAACTCATTTATATTATATATAATATAAATATATATTATTATATCAACTATATAAATTAAATCAAATACCTAAACACTAATATAATACAATTTTTGCCATCACACACACTTTTTCCCTGTAGTTTATGTGTTACTTCTGTATTGCTATTCTATGGCACTTCTAATATTTATTATTGATATACTTTTAGTATAAAAAGATTATAAAAACGAAGAGAAAATTATTTATTTTTACTATACATGGGCTACGAGCTTTCGGGCAGCCTCGCCCTTCTACAGGTTTACCTGTAGAAGGGCGAGGCTGCCCGAAAGCTCGTAGCCCATGTATAGTAAAAATAAATAATTTTCTCTTCGTTTTTATAATCTTTTTACAGTTCTATAAGAGAAATTTTCATGATTCAAGTTATACTTTTAGTATGTTCGAATAAATAAGCTTGAGGGATGAGTCTCTTTTAATTACCTTTATTTCAAGCTTTCGGGCTCAACCGCCCTTCGACAGGACAAATTATACGCTACTAAAGTTTTCAAATCTAATCTATATAAACATTTGAGAGACGCCTGTGTCTCGAGTGTAATACGAGGCTTGCCGCGGGAGGGGATGAGATCTTTGAAAAAGATGGCCGTTTAGCCCATTGAATTATCGGAAATAAAAGATTATTTGTTGAATCGCAGAGTTCATGATACCGAGGGGGGTTTGGTGGCTGCAGGGAATATTACATTGTATATTTCAGGTAAATCAATTTTTCTATTGAGGCTATGGAATTTGCTTGATAGGATAGATTCTATGATTAGTCTTTGGTGTTTGTTGGCAATATTAGAATAGTGGATTTTCGGTGATGTAATGTTGAAGGAATGGCCAGTTTCATTTATGTGCTGTACTATTAAGGATCTATGGTCTAAGTTATCAATATTTCTTTTGTGTTCATGAATTCTGATATTGACATGTCTCCCGGTTTCGCCTACGTAGACTTTTGGGCAGTTCATACATTCTATGGAGTAAATAGCTTTTCGTGGTGTGCTGTTAGGTTCATTGAATTTCATGATCTGGTTTCGGAGAAGGGATCCAGAGGTAGGTGCGCAGGTGAAGTAGGTTTTGATTCCAAATTTCAATAAGAATCTCGCTATTGTGGAGGATAATGGTGAATATGGCATATTGCAAATAGATCTGTATATTGGAGACTGTGTCTTTTTAGTTGGGTCATAAAAGTGTCGCAATATAAAGGATATCGGGTATGCGCAGTCCCTGAGGTTAGCTAATATGTTCTGTGTTTCGAGGTTCTTGTACATCTGGAGGGAGCAGTGGGTATGGACTCGTTTTGATAGAGCAATGACTGTGTTGATTTTGTGACTGATAGGACAGAAGGACGAGTATTGAACATAATTAGGACGGAAGGATGGTTTATAATAAACGGTGGTGTGCAATTCATGTTGGTGCCGGATGATTTTAACGTCGAGAAATGGAAGGGTATTATTGGTTTCTTTTTCAACAGTGAAGTGAAGATCAGGGTGATAATTGTTTAGATTGTAGAGGATGTCATCAGTTTTGGTGGTGGTGCAAATGCAAAAGATGTCATCAATGTACCTGCGCCAAAAGACTATATCATGGGGGAAATTGGCGGTAATCATTCGGTCTATTGCGCGCATAGAGATCTCAGCAATTGTGGTCGATAGAGGGCTTCCCATTGGGGACCCTTTTGCTTGCCTGAATGATTCGGAGTTATATGTGAATATGCAGTTATCTAGACATATGGAAATTAGTTGTGTGATTTTTTGGATGATATCTGTATCAATATGCTGTTCCTGCAGAAGTTCTATTGTATCACTTATGATCAGAGGATGTGGAAGGCTGGGGTATAAGGCTTGCACGTCGAAAGACACCATGATGCGGTCAGATTCAGGTTTGATCTTTAGTACTTCTCCTATAAAGGTATGGGTGTTGGATATGGGGAATGGGTCATTCTGTAATTGGAGGAACGGTTTCAGGAAGTTGGCTAAAAATCTGGAAAGAGGGGCTGTTGGAGAAGAGAAAAAGGCCACTATAGGACGCAAGGGAGTTTCAGGTTTGTGTGTTTTTGGAAGACCATAAATATAGGGCTCATTGTGTGGGCTGGACAGGTTAGATAGGAATTCTTTAAGTTCATCGTCTGAGATCTTGTGGTCGGTATTAATCTTTTTCAGTACTTTTTTGAATGATTTATAAGCAGATTTTTTATCACTTTCGGAAATGGGATGGAAAGCAGTTCGGTCTTCTAGTATTTTGAGCATTTTGCTGTTGTAGTCTGATCGATTAAGGATAACTGTCTGTCCTCCTTTGTCTGCTTGGGTGATGACGATTTCTTTTTTGTTGCTTAGATATTGCAACAATTTCCGTTCATGGGGGTTGTAAAGGGGGGAGATTGGGAGGTGACACTATTAAATTGGTGACTTTGTTTCGTATAATGTTTCTTTCTTGTAGATTGAGTCTGGTAATGGCTGATTCGATTCCACTTATAATTCTAATGGGGTCTGGTTTCTGGACTGTTCTATATTTCATTCCTTTTGCTAGCAAGATTTCTTCGTCTAATGATAAGGTGGCATTCGACAGGTTCATTATAGCGCTTGTTATGTTCCGTGGGTTCAGTTTTGGACAGTTATATTTGCGGGCCCAATGTTCCAGTTTTTTGTGGTGCTTGGTCGTAATCTCTGTCTTTAAAGAAAGCACTTCTGAGGTGATATGTGTCACCATCTCGTACATTCTCTGAGGTGGCACTACTTGAGAGGTGAGGCAAATTAATTCTTTGATGGTTTTGGAAAGAATACGGATATGAGAATAACATCCCTGTGTTCTGCATCTTAAAAGTTTCATTTGAGTGTCTTTGATTACTTTGCAGGAGAATGGGTTCTTCACTGGGTCCTTAATTCTCAGAGGCGGAGGGATGAAATTTAACTCTTCACACCTGCGATTGAAGGCAAGGTGGCATCTCCATTTGGTGAGCTGGATGGACTTTTTCCGGATCTGCTGAAGATAATAGTGGATATCTCTATCCGAAAACATCTGATTCATGCTAAAACTTTGACTAACAATTAATAGGTAATCCCATAATATTATGTTCGAATAAATAAGATTTCTCGGGCGAAGCTGGGTCATTCGCCTAGTATTACTATATAGGCCAATTAGAAATCTTCTTCTTTCTTATCTCCACTCAATCATATTAGGGTATCAAGCTTGTAGAGCTTGAGACTTGACAACCATCATGACTGGGTGAAGTAGTAGGCATCTGCCTTTGTCATTAAGATTGGGAGCACTACCCAGTGGCAGGCCGACTTAGCTCCAAAAGAAATGGCTGCCTCTGACATGAGGAAGACGCCATGTGCAGCCACTCCTAAAATGGAGTACAAACGCTGCTTATCCTGTATCCCTGGTTCAGGAGCTCTTACAGGGTACTATCAGCCGGGCCAGCCGAGCCCAGGTTTGTAGGGAGCTTGTTACTGCTCCCCCTCCTCCTTTTTCATCCGGGCTTGGGACCGGCAAAGGCAGAGTTTCCAATTAAAAATAAAAGCTCTAAATTCACTTACAAATGATGTTTACTATTTTAAAAGATATGTATTGACATCTTACCTTGACTGAGACAGGGAGGGGGAACTCCGGGTCAACCAGCGGCCAGCTCTGTTCTGTCAGTGGCTTGTCCTGGACACAGATGGCCACATGGGATCAATGACTCCACCACACCAGCTGCTCAAATGTCATGTTCAATGTTTGTTGTTTACACCAAGGAATTATTTCCTTACAAGTGTAGCAATTTGTTTACAAAGAATGTTGGACATATATCAAATGATTCTTTTCCCAGCACAGCTTGTAAATAGTCTTTTGAATGATTAAATTCCAGGTTTCAATGGACAATCCAAGGTAGATCATTAGTGCAGTAGAACCTCCCTGTAAAAGACACCTAATTGCAAAGCCAAAGTGTTCTTTAGGGAGAGGTGTCCTCTTGCTGGAGAGTTGCCTCGACCTGCCCACTCTGTGGGAAAGAACTCTCGCAGTCCATCGGTGGCGAAGTCTTTCTCGCGGTGGGCCCCACCAATGAAGACTGTATATATTTATATATATGTATATTTATCAATTATTTTTATATCCTTATATCTATAAAAATGAAATGCGAAATCGATGTTTGTTATCGCATCACGCAAAATCTACTGACTCAATCATTATGGAATTTCGCATGTAGGTAGCTGAAGATTTCGTTTAACATATAGGCTATTCAAAAAACTACAAAGGTTAATGTACTTTTTTAAAAATTATTTAACTGAAATGGATTAGTTCCCGCCTTTTGCCGCTTGGCGGCGCACTGGTCGCGACGATAAATGAATTTGATTGGTTAATAATTTTACACGTTGTTTGTTTTTAATTTGTAATTTTGTTGTTTTGTAATTTTACACGATGAATGTCTTTAGAAGGTAAGATTATTTATATATTTTTAAACTCTTTGGAGATGATATTAATCAATCGTTATCAAATTTATACGTCCCCGGAACCTGGGTTAATTAAAACTGTATTGTGAAATATCGCGCGTAGTTAGCTGAGGTTTTAGTTTAGCATTTAGGCTAAAAGTGCAAAAATTGTATTTCGAATAACCTTTTTTTTCCTTTTTAGAAGTTAAGATTTTATTTATTTATTTAGTAATATTTTTTCAAATTAAATTAATTGGAAATATTATTTATTTCGCAGCTTATTCATATCTTTTTTGCTTCGTTTAATTTTAGTTAGTGTAAATATAACGATCTACATTTTAAAAGATAAGGTTTACTATTTGATTCTCATAAGGAATATTCCTATTTTAAGACAAATTGAGACAGTATTCTATTTTTTTTTCTTATATTTAGAGTAAGTATAAATTTTATTGAAGTTGTAAAAAGTATATTTCTTGAAAAAAAGTATGTTTTTCTATATAACTTGCTATGTATATTTTACTATATGTTTGTTCCATGTAATATGTTTATGCTCTAATAGCATTTATATTGTAAGCAGCAGCTATGCATTTTCAGTAACTGCTTTTTTAAGGGTAGGCTCAAATTATTTTTGCTGTCATTTGTTTAGTTAGGGTTTATATTTATCTGCTTCACAATAAATAACTGCTCATATATATCTATAGGGTAATACCATATTTTTGAATAAATGTATTTAGATATATAGATGCAAATATGCTCATATTTAAATAAAGAAATATACAATCAGCAATCGATTGGTGCATAATTTTACATGATGTTTGTTTCTAGACTAAATTTATTCAAATCAAGATAGCTTTTTTCATGCTTTTAAAAGTAAAGATAATATATTTAACGTTTCATAATACTTTCAAATTAAAGCCGGAAATAATATTGCTTTTTCCCATCCTGCAGGTCTACATTACACTGCAACATGCTATCATAACTCTGGATTTTGGCATTGATATTTATATAATGTGAAAGTACTGTTTGCTACCTTAAGCTATGGAGAGATTATAATGTGTCTACAGATCCATCATGTGGAAATCACACCATAGTGAAAATGCATTTAGCTGGTAGCAATGTATCACATTTGTAGACATGTGGTGCGCTTACAGTAAAAGCAGTCGCTACCTACCCACCATGGTTATCATGGCCTGTACCACGCGTACTAGGGATAATTAAAAAAAAAAAGGAAGCAAGACCGAATACAAATAATTACATTATGTGTGGTTTCAGTTACATTTTGGCTATCTTCAGACAAAGGTACTGAATACATTCAGTAATTTTGTCTTTATATGGCAACAATGCTGTTACTGAAACATCACACATATATATATTTTTTTTTTATTTGGTCTTGCTTTTTTGGTATTTTTACAATTGCCCTTGACTATTAGAAAATTATGCAAATTTCCTTTTTATTTTATATACCATTTTAAAAATTATATTCTTTTGTTAAAATATCCAATTTCCCACACTTTTCTAAAACTGCAACAATAACTAATACAAAATTCTTCCAAGTCCAGGTATTTCAATATTGCAGAAATATATTACATTTATAAAAGTTGCTCAACTATTTAGATATGTAAATGCCGGATTTGGTGCCCTTTAAAATGTTTGCTCTGGCTGTTTCTTCTTGGACAGCCGAGAGTGAAGTGGACAAAGTGAAATTTTCAGGTTGTGCCGACCATTTTCCTTTATTCACACTAATCATTAGATTTTTTTTTTTATTTTTAAGAATAAAAGCCCAGTTTGGTTACTTGCACTCACTGGAGGGGTTGGACTTTTCAAGAAACAGGAGCCATTGGGGCAATTTTTTTTTTTCAGAACAAAGTGTCTGAATCTGCATTCGATGACCCCGGGTCATGGTTTTTAAAAATCAACAGTTTAGACCACTCCTCCAAACAGCACTCTATTCATTAGATGTGTTTGTGAAATGGATCCTATATTACAGATTTTTTACACGCATTTTCGATATTGCTGTTTGCAATTTATCTCCATTTTGCTGAAAGAAAATTCATTACATTGAGTTTACAAACAGTTGGGGCCTCTATTCATTCATGAGTAAACCTCGCTCGAACACTACCCAGGCGAAGCCGGGTCCAGTCGGGTAAAACCCGGGCGTTGCCCGGGCCACTCGGCTAGTTTATATATATTTATTAAAAATAAAAAAGGCATCTCCTGACCACGAGCACATGTGCTTTTTAGATGGCAGAGCGCCATCTAGTGGAGCAAAAATAAACTAAACGTTTATTTAGCTTGCTCCGTGATATTTGGCCAACCCAATTTCTTGATTTATCAAGAAAAACCATCCACGAATGCGTTTCGCACTGTTGGCGCTCGTCAGCGTGGAGAAGGCTGTAACCACTGCGACCAAAAAATTGTTTTTTCATATATATATATATTTATTTGTATATTTATCATTATATAATCTTATTTATTCATATTTATGTTTATTCTGTATTCAACCTTATATAATCTTATATGGACATTGTAATAAATCAGTTTCAATCTCTCTCTCTCTAAATATAGAACACTTACGTGAAAGGGAATACTAACACATACAAGCACTGTAAAAGTTGATTCCTCTTTGTAACCATTTTTAATGGCCTTCTATTTTTATTTATTACTAGCCGAATGACCAGGGCAATGCCCAGGTTTTACCCGATTAACTATTCGTTACAATTATATATTGGCGCTGTGGATGTCACTCTTGTGAAATGTCCCGCTCCAAACTTTGTGTCAGATAAGCGATATTTTTATAAAGAGATGATCTGGCTTTGTGTCTTCTGCTCGAATGAATGTTTTTCTGTTAGAATTTTGTTCCTGCACACTAAAAATGAACTGGCTTCACCCGTGGTCTCAGCTTTTTGGATTTTTTCCCGATATAATTTTGTATCTGATAATTATCAGATACAAAATTATATCGGGAAAAAAATCCAAAAAGCTGAGACCACGGGTGAAGCCAGTTCATTTTTAGTGTGCAGGAACAAAATTCTAACAGAAAAACATTCATTCGAGCAGAAGACACAAAGCCAGATCATCTCTTTATAAAAATATCGCTTATCTGACACAAAGTTTGGAGCGGGACATTTCACAAGAGTGACAATTGACAGGTTCTGGGCAAAAAATAGTTGTTTTTTTTAGTCAGAAAATGATGATGACAATATTGCTGTATCATGTTTGATTATAATCAAACATGATACAGCAATATTGTCATCATCATTTTCTGACTAAAAAAAACAACTATTTTTTGCCCAGAACCTGTCAATTTCAATTTTATGGCTAAAAATGAGACAAATATAATTTCCAGATTTTTCTCTATGTCCTGTCAAAACACGTTTTACATGTACATTAGGTCAGCTGATATTACCTCCCATCTTCACCGCTAGAGGCGCTGCTTGCGAGCGAAAAGGCAAATTTGCAACGCAATTTGCAAATAACTCAAAGAATATTCGGGATAGAGACCTGAAATTTTCACTATAAGTTTTTCCAGATACTGTTAAAATTTCAGTCAGATTAGTTACGTATTGTGGACGTGTATAGCCGACATAGATACCCACATACATACATACACACATATAGGGATGGTAGAAAAGTAACATTTTCTTATTTTAACATGTTCTGAAGTTTTGTCTGCATTGTTTCACTTTGATAAGCTTTGATACTGGCTTTTTTTCTAGAAATATCTTTTTTTTGGAGCATCTTTCTTTACTTTTTTTCTTTATTTTGGAAGCCATTTGAATTTTTTTCTATTTCAAATTTGATGAATGCAAAAATAATTAATTTAATAAAATAAAATGTTTAAAAATTTATATGTGGCAAAAATGGAACAAATATATAGATGTAAACAAACAATGCCACTAAATGTATTGTTTTGAATTTACAATCAAAAAGCTGAAATATGCTTTAAATTTTGCTTTTTTAAAAATCTATCAATTAAAATTGTTTGTTATAAACCTAGTAGTTTAATTATAATTTATTATTTTAGGGACTAAAAATTAGATTGGTTATAGAAGTAGTTAAGAAATCCTAAAGTTCTTTATAACAATAATGTTTTCAATGGAATGGAATTGGGGATTACCTTAGATATAAGGTAGTAACCTGGGATATAGTGAACCTTCTCTTATAATGAACCTAAGGCAATCTCTAATTCCATTCCATTGAAAACATTATTGTTATAAATAACTTTTTTTGGTTGCAGGGTTTTCCCACTATGTACAAAGTATCAGCTTGCAACCCCAAGACATATTATTGACTGTATTGACTCATCCATTGATGAGCTCTACTCTTCCCCGGCAGACACCATCAAAAGTCTCCAGCTTTACAAGCTTGATACCTTAGTGTGATTGAGTGGAGATAAGAAAGAAGAAGAAGAACTTTGCATGTATGTACTCACCAGATGGTACCAGGAGTGGGGATCTGACAGGCCCACAGCTTGCAGCGCAGTCCACATCTCAGACGACAGGTGAGGAGCCAGGGGATACAGGGACACCAGGAATGCTGCCAGAGTGCTGTCATACTCTGGAAGTTCTTTGGCTATTCCAGGGGTCACAAACTTCTTGTTCTGTGAGCACAGCAATGTCCAGTCAGTCTGTCTGGTGTCCAGTTGTTGGTGGTGGCCTTTAGATATGTGGGGAGTTAGCTAACACCAGGTTAACAGAGACAAGAATACAATCCCTAAACATACAACTGAAAAGTCACTTCTCCCATCAAAAAATATGCAAAACTTCTATGCACCATCTAAACACCTCTTTGGCAAATTCTGAAGATTGAATGTATCTCTTGTGGATGCTGAGAAATCAGTCATTGACAAGGGCCATCCTGTGGGTATTCACTTCCTGCTAGTTTGCTGAGATAGATAGTTTATTTAAGAAAGGAAAGTATTAATGTTTCTTTTACACTTAAAACAAACTTCTACTGTCCTTACTGTGTGATGATAAAATATGGGGAGGGCTTGGCTCATCAGTGGTAACCCTTCCAACAGTTCACCAATTTAATCTACCAGATTGCATCTTAAAGCTCTAATACTGTATTGAATGATTCTGCTTATATATGCTACACTGAAGGGTGGAATCTCAGAAATGGTATTCAAGCAAATTTTATGGACATAAGCTTTTAGGATAGTTGAATTACATTTGTTTTGTGTGATAAGGCACAATTTGGATTATAGATTATAAACACAAGGTGATAAGACCATATCCAAATAAATAAATAGTGTGTGACGTTTCGGTAACAGCGTTGTTACCATCATCAGACAAAAATACAAAAGAAGAATGACAAATGTACATTCAGTACTTTTGTCTGAAGATGGTAACAGCACTGTTACCGAAACGTCGCACACTATTTATTTATTTGGATTTGGTCTTATTACCTTGTGTTTGTTTTGTGTGTAAAAGAAACCATTGGGCTTTAATGCTTTCATTTCTTATGTAGAGATGACGTGTTATTACATTATAGGTAACAACAGATACATGAAAAATCACCTCTTTTATCAAAATAGATACAAAAACTCTATGCACCATCTAAACACCTCTTTGGATAATTCTAAAGATTCCATGAATTCTTTGTGGATCTTAATAAATCAAAGCCCACCATGGATTGACAAGGGCCCTCCTGTGGGTATTCACCTTCTGCTAGTTTACAGAGATAGATAAGTTTATTGCATCTAGTGTAACGTTGCTTTTTACAGATCACTATTCTCCCAGCAATGTTTCCATCAATACAACAGATAAGTAAAATGGGTTTAAAATTTCAACAGGATGAAATTAACCCTCACATTGCCTTGAGGAAAGCACAAACTTTAGTGTAAACTCTACATACTTATACCTATGCATATATGTTCAATTTTGTACAAAGAAAGTTTCCCCCATACAACTTGTGTTAACAACCAGAAGGCTATTCTGGGATCTTGGATAAATGCTCACATAAAGTGTGATAGTGCTATAGGTGGAAAATTTAAAAAAGAGCATTCAGAACTGGGATCAGATAAAAAGTGCAATAGGCAAAACATAGCCATATACACAGTTAAACCTGTCTCACCAAAATAGGGTGCTATAGAGAGGGGGGTGCTATAGACAGGTCACTTTTAATGTAAATCGCACCGTACTACGTATTTAAAATCGGGCGCTATAGAGAGGGGGTGCTATAGACAGGTTTAACTGTATATATAAGTGGGAGCATTACTGTAGCTCATAATGCTTGCTACAGATTTATTTCACAAGGCAACAAGTCCAAAGAAGCACAACTTGACATTCCTGTGTATCAGTGATTCATCAGATTGGAGTACTGGGGTGACCAGAATATTACAACAATAACAACAACAAAAGCCTTTATTGAGGACCTCTCGTCCTATACAGGATTCGCCAGTTTACAGAGTAATTGAAGAGAAGAGAACTAAGAATGCAGAGAGAAACCCACATGTAGTAGGTATAGTATTTTCTACACTGTGACTATATACAACAGCAGCAACAAGCCTTTTACTGGTCAACGTCATTCTAATCCTGACATAGATTATTTGCATATAATTATTTACATCAATTAGATTATGTATATAGCCTCCTCTTCTCTTCAGCCCGTCTTCCAAAATTTGAACAACGCAAAAGCTCCAGCTCTGTTTCTCACCACCTCATTCAACAGGAGCTCCAAAGAGAGTCCCTCAAGGCCTATTTCACTGAGGAGCACTTCTTGTTCGTCTTTCAGCCCCATACATGAGAGTAAATGGTGATGTAGCCCCGGCTCCATTCTTGTCCCGCAAATCTCGCATGTCCATCCGTCTGTTTTAAATATTCTGGGGCGATCATCAGCAAAGAGCACCGATAGGATTCTCAGTCCGGCAATACACCGTTTGACCCAGAGCGGGAAATCGCTGGACAGATAGTGTTCCGGTAACGGAGTTGAGCAGATGTTTTTATAGTGGGGGTATAGTCTTGAATTTATTATTCTTGTGTGATCCTTTTGCAGAGATTGGTCTATTGCAGTCCTGATTATGTAGGGAATTTCTCTTTGTAATGTTCTATAGTCTGTGCAGCAATTCAGCCATTGAAATCCGGTGTTGTTTAAAATATTAACTATACTTCCTGTGAAGCCTATATATTTTTTCGTTGCGTTTGAGATTTCCCACAGCTGTGACAAGCAGAGCAGCGGCAGTCTAGTTTCACCCATTCCCAGCATTCTCAACCAAAACTTTAAGGTAAGTTTCAAGACTGTAACGCTGAGTGACACACTTCCCAATTCTATTCTGAGCATGTATCCAGGGGTGTATCTTGGTAGATTTAGATATCTTCGCATAAATGAGTCCTGAATTTGATCAACAATTAATGTATGCTCATTTGCCCAAACAGGTGCCGCGTATAGCAGGGTTGATAGAACCATCGCGTCAAGAAGTTTCATAGAGGATTTAAAAGAGTTCATCTTCGACCTGGTCAGAATAGGCCATACCGCACCACTGGCAGCGAGAGCTTTACCCTTATAGTATAATGCGGCTTGCTTAAAAGAGTTAGGTGACCAGAATATTTATGTGAAGTATTACCACGTGGGTTATCCCAGAACCTACCCTGAGGCTGTTGAACAGAGCCCGCATATGTACGATGGCCAGGTTGAGGTGGCCAGTGTTGGCATAGTGGTAGAATATCTGGGACACAGCAGTGTTGGAACTCAAGTTGGAGGTGGTGGAAGTGAATCTTACTTTGCTGATGTAGAAATTCCTGCTTTGGTAGAGGAACTCCCTGCAGTTCTGGAGTCTCTCCAGAGTGGGGGGTCTTGCACTCAATGGAACTATCGCCTGTACGGATCTGTATCAGCCACTCCAGGGTCTTCCAGATTATGAACACCCAGTCTTTAATTGGCTTGAAATCTGGACAGAGTGTACAATTTATGCACAAATTACCACTCATAAGTTTAACTTAAACTCTTTGAAATAATTGATCTGGTTGACAGAAGCGGCTATTATGATATTTCTTGAATGGATAACATTGGGATGGGAAAGAAGATAATTTGTATAAGATGGGGCTAGCAGTATACATTTTTAACAACCAAGAGCTGATGAATCCTGCATTGATCAGATATTAATGAGGTATCTTCAAGCAACATATTGACATGATCTGTATAAAATGCTAGCTTGGACTTAGACATAGGATAAATAGCCTGGCTGCATACCTCAATGCAAATGGCACCTTGTAAGTAAACATTTAAACTGCTCTTTGACAGGGAGTGAACTTTCAGGAAAAATAGCCACAATCAACATGGTTATTACATGACCACAGATGTGCACTTAGAATAAGACAAGCAAAATTAAGCGGCTTTTGTGAGGTGTTAGTGAGGAAATTAATTGAGGAGAATTTTTGTTTTTTAATTATCCCTAGTACACGTGGTACAGGCCATGATAATCATGGTGGGTAGTTAGCGACTATTTTACTGTAAGCGCACCACATGTCTACACATTTTAAAAGCAGTTTGACTTTGCACTTACAGAAGTGCCAGAGTCCCGTTTGGTTACTTGCACTCGCTGGTGGGGTTGGACTTTTGCAAGAATCGGGGGCCATTGGAGCATTTTTTTTTTTTAAATCAGAAAAAGTGTCCAATGCGGGAATCGAACCCGGGTTGTAGTGGTCAAAAACCAAACAGTTTAACCAGTCTTCCACCGACCCCCATTGGGGAGAATGATGGGGAAGAATGATGCCAGATAAATAGGATTTCAATATTTGGGCCCAACCCTCTTACAAAGAGAGCTCCAAGAAAGAGGAAACTTCCAGGGAAAAGAAGTCAACAGAGTACTAGGGAGGTCTGGTAGATTGCAGAGATGTGTGAGAGATGGTGCAACCAACACTCCAAAGCCAACAGTTTCTATAAAGCAAAAAGAAAATATCAAAAGGTATTGTTTGCTACCAAAGGAATCAGTTCATCAATCATACAAAGTAACAAGAGCAGGTAAGAGAGAGGAAGAGAGTTTGGTAAGTGATGTTACTACTCTCCTTCTTAAAGTCCTCATTGAGAAAATAGGCAGAGAGAAAGTTGTGACACAAGTTTGATTAGAGATGAACTATCTAAAAAGACAACAGGATTGAATCCAAATACATTGTTTTCAAACATATGCTTCAATAAGCTTATCAGAGGCTAGTAACAACTCTTTTACACTGATAAGGCACAATTTGGATTATAGATTATAAACAAAAGGTAATAAGACCAAATCCAAATAAATAAATAGTGTGTGACATTTCGGTAACAGCGTTGTTACCATCTTTTGTCAGTACTTTTGTCTGAAGATGGTAACAACGCTGTTACCAAAACGTCACACACTATTTATTTATTTGGATTTGGTCGTATTACCTTGTGTTTAACTCTTTTACACTTAAAATGTCATGTATAACTTCTTTGTCTTGTTACCTGGTAATTCTTGACAAGATTAACTGTGAGAAAATGAAATAAAAAAAGTAGAAAATAAAAATATTTTCAAACTAAAAGTTGTCTCCCTTAACATAGTTCCATTTAAATAGAGTTTATAACCATGGAATTCGTGTAATGTTTACACAAGGGATAAGAAACAACAACAAGAGTTTATGACAATTAGAAAGATTGGTAACTCCGCCTTTACGGTCCCAAGCCCAGATGAAAAAGGAGGAGGGGGAGCAGTAACAAATTCGCTACAAACCTGGGCTCAGTTGGCCCGGCTGATAGTACCCTGTAAGGGCTCCTAATCCAGGGATACAGGATGAGCAGCGTTTGTACTCCATGTTAGGAGTGGCTGCACATGGTGTCTGTTCCTCATGTCAGAGGCGGCCATTTCTTTTGGAGCTAAGTCAGCCTGCCACTGAGTAGTGCTCCCAGTCTTAATGACAAAGGCAGGCGCATTCTACTTCACCCAGTCATGATCTCAAGCTTTACAAGCTTGATACCCTAATGTGATTGAGTGGAGATAAGAAAGAAGAAGAAGAAAGATTGGCTTCTTTAAGTGAGATTAACCTCACATTACAAGTCCTATTTAATGAGTTGACTGAATTAGGAAAATTTTTCAGATAAATACTCTTTTCTGTGAGCCAGAGATATTATAAATTACTCTGAGAAATTTTGGATTTTTAAAATTTTTATATCCACTAGAATAATTTATTATTTATTTGGCTAAACCACTAAGTTCCTGGAGTGTAGAGATGTTGCCAACTACCTATATTATCTGATCATAAACAATATGTAATGTAGAGATATAAGATCAGAAAGGAGTGGATTAACACACAGAGATCTGAACTATATATAAACCAAAGCTACCAAAATTAAGACTTGTGAATGCTCTAGTATATCCTGGTCACCTATGGAAGTGGATCTTGACCCTCACCAAAGTCATGAAAAAAAGAGTTGAAGTTTGAAGAGTTTGTAAGTGCAAAGTCGAACTGCTTTTCACATGTATAGGCATGTGGTGCACTTATAGTAAAAGCAGCCAACTTCTACCCACCATGATTATCATGGCCTATACGACATGTACTAGGGATAAGTAAAAAAAAAAAGTTGGTGAATTCAAGATGTTGTGTAGCCACAGGGACTTCAAGGAGAACTGATGTTAACATAATCCCCATCTGTTATAAGAAATTTTAACTATTTTTGACGCTTATGTTTCTTTTTGAATTAAAGCAATTTTCTACTGCCCTTACTGCAATGATTACCGCCTTTGCCAGTCCCAAGCCCAGTTGAAAAAGGAGGAGGAGGAGCAGTAACAAGCTCACAAAAAACCTGGGCTCAGCTGACCCGGCTGATAGTACCCTGTAAGGGCTCCCCTGATCCAGGGATACAGGATAAGCAGCGTTTGTACTCCATGTTAGGAGCGGCTGCACATGGTGTCTGTTCCTCATGTCAGAGGCGGTTATTTCTTTTGTAGCTAAGTCAGCCTGCCACTGAGTAGCGTTCCCAGTTTTAATGACAAAGGCAGATGCATTCTACTTCACCCAGTCATGATGGTTGTCAAACAGACACCATCAAGGGTCACAACTTGATACCCTAATATGATTGAGTGGAGATAAGAAAGGAGAAGAAGATAAATAGGAGGGTCCGGCTCCCAGCAAAAATGGCTGTAGTACATGACAAACATAGTATAGATGAATCTCACCATAACATCCTCCTTTATAACAGCAACATGGGGCTATAACAGGCTAATGCTCAAGTTTTAAACTCTAATTAATTATTGTTATGATAACAATGACATAGTTATAGCAAGATAAAATCTTGGTCCCAAGTGATGGTACTATAGCAGGATTCAACTGTAAACTATTTTAAATAATATGTAAAAAAAGGTTTAAGAGAAGTGCATGAACTGACCTTTAACTTCCCACTTGCGAGGTGTCTTTGGAGTGATGTCGGAGAACATGACCAGCCTGGTGAAGTCAATCCCATACTGCTCCATTATATCCTGGAATATATATTTGATTATTAGAAAACACAACATTCTATGGAGTTGAGACACTGAAGTATGCATAGTAAGTATAAAGGGTCGGTGGAAGGGTGGTCTAAACCTTTGGTTTTCGGCTGTTACGACCCAGGATTGAATCCCACACTTGGCACTTTTTTTCTGAAAAAAAAAAAAAAATGCTTCAATGGCCCACGATTCTTGCAAAAGTCCAACCCTACCATCAAGTGCAAGTAACCAAATGGGGCTCTGGCTCACTTGTAAGTGCAAAATTCGAACTGCTGTTCACATCTGTAGACATGTGGTGCACTTACAGTAGAAGCAGTCGCCAACTTCTACCCAGGGATAGGGATAATAATTTTTTAAAAAAGCATAGTTCACAATAGAGCCGGCCAGATGTCACAAGATGTCTAAGTTACTGAAGTCCCCTCTGCAATATCTTGATTATATAAATTCCATTTATTTTATTTTCCTAGTCTGCTGGCAGGATGATTTTTCGACCATTGATGGACATACATAGGTAACTGCAGACTCAAAACAGAGGTTGAAAAGAAATCTAGATTGTATTAAAATCGAATGAGAATTGATGCACACAGTTTTGGTGTTAAGGTAAATACCTCGGGTTCCACACCGTTGTGCTTGGACTTGCTCATCTTGTCCCATTCCACCTCCAGGGATCTTCCTGTCCCCTTCTCCACAGGAGGGTCTCCTGCAATAGACCCGTGATTCCCTCAACTCACTTGCAATTACAGTAGAACCTCCATGAGAGGACACTCATGCTAGAGAACACCTCTCTACAAAGGACAGTTTTTCATTTGTAAAATTACCATTTTTACTATTTAGCAACTCTCCAGTAAGAGGACACCTCTCCCTAAAGGATACTTTGGTTCTGCAATTAGGTGTTGTCCTTTACAGGGAGGTAGTTCTACTGTACCAAAAAAGCATAAGATGCCGGAACTCTATTTATTTACTTGATTAAAGGGAGCTTTCGAGCAAGTCCTTCTTCAGCTAACTAAAACAAAAGCTTCCTTTAATCAAGTAAATAAATAGAGTTGCAGAATCTTATTTTTTGGTAATTTGTTGTAATCTACAATTCTGCAAGTCGAACTGCTTTCACATGTGTAGACATGTGGTGCGCTTACAGTAAAAAGCAGTCGCTAACTACCCACCATGATTATCATGGCCTGTACCACGTGTACTAGGGATAAGCAAAAAAAAAACAATTCTGCAATAATGAATCACTGGCAATTCTTTATATTGGTGTCAGTCCTACACTATCTACGGTATATTTCTATCATGGCACCATGCCTTCACACTTTAGTAATGAAGCTTTCAATAAATAAATTACTTTAAAAAGTGATTGTTTGGCACCATTAATGAAATGATTATGTAAATTTATATACAACTCTACTTTGAGATAATCACATTTTTTGAATATTCTACAAACCTTATTGAAAAATAGAAAAATATTATAATGAGAGGTCTTGTCTAATGAGTGGTGAACTCTCCCAGCAGTGTTAATAAATGGTAAGCCAATAAACATCCTGATAACAATAGTGGTCTATCTTGTAGACTAAAGTGGTAGGAGAGTTATCACTAATATGAGCTTGCCCTCCCATTATGATTGCTTAGTTCACTGAATACAATTCAATCTGAGATAGTTTACATAATGAAAAGTGAAGCGAGTGATTAATTCCCACTACTGATCCAAAGAGCAACCTACCAGACTCCACCTGTGCAGGAGGGACATAGCGGCCGGAGTCAGGATCCCGGTAGGTCTGCCCCAGCACCATACCCATGCTGACAAACCTACGGAAGGGCTCTGGTGCTGTGAGACAGCCCTCGGACCGCAGGAACCTCCAGAAGAACCTGGAGAAGTAGAGATGTAGGACGGCATGCTCCTTGCCCCCAATGTAGACATCTACAGGGAGGGCAGTCTGGGGGTCAAAGGGCAGGCTGGTGTTGTGTGGGTCGAGGTACCGTAGGAAGTACCAGGAGCTGTCCACAAAGGTGTCCATAGTGTCTGTCTCTCTCTTGGCTGGCTGCCCGCATCTGTCACATCACTGGGGTGAGACAAACTGTGTCAAGTACATGACAGGGATCCTTGCTATGGGAGAGGTATAACAAGCCCTAAACTGATCAGAAATGTAACAAGGATAAATCCAAATAGGTAAAAGCAAATCAGAATGGTAAAATGGCTAAATCCACATAAGTAAAAGCGAATCAGAAAGGCATCAAGATCAAATCCAAATAGGTAACAAGGCTAATCAGAAAGGTAACAAGGCTAAATCCAAGGTGAAAAGACCAAATCCAAATAGGTGAAACAAATGGGTAAAATCTATTCAGAAAGGTAACACAGCTAAAGCCAAATAGGTAAAATTTAATCAGAAAGATAACAAGGCTAAATAAGAAATTATACTGGCTAAGATAGTAAACATTATTGCCAATGATTAGACCAGAGTTTGGATAGCAATTTTTAAAATTGGTTTCATATTACTTTTTAATTTTACAAATACCCAGAATTATGTAAAAACTTGAGGTTTTATAAGTTTGGTTTTCTGAAAATAATTAAAAAAAAAAAGAAGTAAAAGGCTTTTAGGCTTTCAGCATTGGGTGACAACCATCATGACTGGGTGAAGTAGAATGCATCTGCCTTTGTCATTAAGACTGGGAGCACTACTCAGTGGCAGGCCGACTTAGCTCCAAAAGAAATTGCCTCCTCTTACATGAGTAACAGATGCCATGTGCAGCTGCTCCTAACATGGAGTACAAACGCTGCTCATCCTGTATCCCTGGATTAGGAGCCCTTACAGGGTACTATCAGCTGGGCCAGCTGAGCCCAGGTTTTTTAGTGAGCTTGTTACTGCTCCCCCTCCTCCTTTTTCATCCAGGCTTGGGACCGGCAAAGGCGGAGTTTTTCAGCATTGAGAGAAAGCACAAGTGAGTTTGTTGCATTATCCAAACAACATTGCAGCCTATAATTATAACCTAGATACCTACCATATAATTCAGTCAATTGATAAATTTCCATTTCAATAATGAAACTGATATTGTGATGTGAAAGTCAAATGAAGGTTTTAGTTTGGAGTTCCAGAAGTGAATATCAAAACTTATCATAAAGGAGATGATAATTTCGATGTTATTTTTAAAATACAAGTTATCTACAAGTATATCAGTAATGGTGTGTGTTGAACCTAAATAAAGATATTTGTTCTTTTTTTTTTTGCTTATTTCTGGTACACATGTACAGACCATGATAATCATGGTGGGTAGAAGTATGCGACTGCTTTTGCTGTAAGTACACCACATGTCTATACATGTGAAAAGCAGTTCGACGTTGCACTTACAAATGTGCCAGAGCCCCATTTGGTTACTTGCACTCGCTGCTGGGGTTAGACTTTTGCAAGAATAGGGGGCTATTGTAGCATTTTTTTTTAGATCAGAAAAAGTGCCCAATGCAGGAATCAAACCCGGGTTGTAGAGGTCGAAAACCAACAGTTTAGACCATCCTTCCACCGACCCCCTCTTTTATATTAATATATCTCTCTATCAATGTGAAAAGCTGGTGTTTGAAACCCTACTAACAACAGAAGCCATTTTTTCTCAATGGAATAAAGTGGAATTAGTGTTGATGGTAATAGATTGCTGTATTAGAGAGAGAGAGTTGTAGATCAACTTACTTGGGACAAGGGACATTGATCCAGTCAGTGTTAGATGCGAGGGGGGAGACCCCCTTGTTGATGGTAATAGACTGCTGTATTAGAGAGAGAGAGAGAGTTGTAGATCAACTTACTTGGGACAAGGGACATTGATCCAGTCAGTGTTAGATGCGAGGGGGGAGACCCCCTTGTTGATGGTAATAGACTGCTGTATTAGAGAGAGAGAGAGAGTTGTAGATCAACTTACTTGGGACAAGGGACATTGATCCAGTCAGTGTTAGATGCGAGGGGGGAGACCCCCTTGTTGATGGTAATAGACTGCTGTATTAGAGAGAGAGAGAGAGTTGTAGATCAACTTACTTGGGACAAGGGACATTGATCCAGTCAGTGTTAGATGCGAGGGGGGAGACCCCCTTGTTGATGGTAATAGACTGCTGTATTAGAGAGAGAGAGAGAGTTGTAGATCAACTTACTTGGGACAAGGGACATTGATCCAGTCAGTGTTAGATGCGAGGGGGGAGACCCCCTTGTTGATGGTAATAGACTGCTGTATTAGAGAGAGAGAGAGAGTTGTAGATCAACTTACTTGGGACAAGGGACATTGATCCAGTCAGTGTTAGATGCGAGGGGGGAGACCCCCTTGTTGATGGTAATAGACTGCTGTATTAGAGAGAGAGAGAGAGTTGTAGATCAACTTACTTGGGACAAGGGACATTGATCCAGTCAGTGTTAGATGCGAGGGGGGAGACCCCCTTGTTGATGGTGTAGTCCACCTCAGGAAGGACCACTGGCAAGTCCGAGTCTGGCACTGGGACCTCCTGTAGTACCACCATGTAGTCGGCAGCTCTCATTGCATGGAGATTAGAATTTAGAGAGGGTGTAGTTAAGGTAAGGATTTAAGGAAATGTCTTTAGTCTTCCATGTTCAAAAATTGATTCTAAATAACATAAGGTAACACAGCCCGTATAGCTATATTTTATGGGACCACAGGACCTTTGAGAGAGGGCCGCTGCTTATCATAAAACAGCTCGAGGAGCATAAACTCATGGAATTCATGTAATCTTTACACAAGGGGATAAGAAACAACAACAACATACTTTATGTGACCTAGCATAAGGCAGCAAGACCAAACCCAGATAAATAGTGTGTGATGCTTGGGTAACAGCATTGTTATCGAAACGTCACATTATTTATTTGGATTTGGTCTTGTTATACCTTATGTTTTTAATCTATAATCTGAATTGACCTTATCAAATCAAATGCTAGTATTTCTACCAGCTTCAAACTCAAGTTTTTGATATTAACAATGCCAGCAACACCAAAATGTGACGTATAAAATATATATTTACTATCATTTTCTGGTTATAAATTTCATGTAGGGAAAAAGTGCCACTATTTGGCACATGACTTTTCTCCATAGTACCATGTTTTTGGCTACAGTCTTATTACTGTGATAGGCTTCTGAATATGGGTGCGATAGTAGGGACCACACAATTAAAACAAAGATGTGCACTAGGTGAGAGTCAAATACCACTACAGTTGAACCTCTCTGTAAAGGACATCTAGTTGTAGAGCTAAAGTGTTCTCTTATTGGAGTGTCTACTCTCAGAGGTTCTATCAACTGTAAATATTTAGAAGACTGCTTTTCACATGTGTAGACATGTGGTGCACTTACAGTAAAAGCAGTCGTAAACTTCTACCCACCATGATTATCATGGCCTGTACCATGTGTACTAGGGATAAGCAAAAAAATAATAAGCCTCAAGGGACCAGCGAACAAACCTGACAAGATGGGCAGTGGATGATGGGGATGGGAGTCCCCCAGTACCGCTGCCGGGAGATGAGCCAGTCATCCAGCCGTGGACTGGCCTGGAACCCTCCCAGCCTCTTCTCCTGTAGCAGGTTCGCCAACCTTACCACAGCTTCCTGGGGGGTCAGTCCATTCAGCTGCCACACCACAGCAGCCTGTTGGCCATTGCAATACCATACTTCATAGTGTACTTCATAGTCTACACCAGTGCTCTTAAACTAGCATAAGCTCTGTAATGGCTGAGAGAGGGAAACCTTAGGTTACCATGTTAAACCATTCTGCCACCACCACACAGCTGTCTATTGGCCATTGCAATACCATACTTCATAGTGTACTTCATAGTCTACACCAGTGCTCTTAAACTAGCATAAGCTCTGTAATGGCTGAGAGGGGAAACCTTAGGTTACCATGTTAAACCATTCTGCCACCACCACACAGCTGTCTATTGGCCATTGCAATACCATACTTCATAGTGTACTTCATAGTCTACACCAGTGCTCTTAAACTAGCATAAGCTCTGTAATGGCTGAGAGAGGGAAACCTTAGGTTACCATGTTAAACCATTCTGCCACCACCACACAGCTGTCTATTGGCCATTGCAATACCATACTTCATAGTGTACTTCATAGTCTACACCAGTGCTCTTAAACTAGCATAAGCTCTGTAATGGCTGAGAGGGGAAACCTTAGGTTACCATGTTAAACCATTCTGCCACCACCACACAGCTGTCTATTGGCCATTGCAATACCATACTTCATAGTGTACTTCATAGTCTACACCAGTGCTCTTAAACTAGCATAAGCTCTGTAATGGCTGAGAGGGGAAACCTTAGGTTACCATGTTAAACCATTCTGCCACCACCACACAGCTGTCTATTGGCCATTGCAATACCATACTTCATAGTCTACACCAGTGCTCTTAAACTAGCATAAGCTCTGTAATGGCTGAGAGGGGAAACCTTAGGTTACCATGTTAAACCATTCTGCCACCACCACACAGCTGTCTATTGGCCATTGCAATACCATACTTCATAGTGTACTTCATAGTCTACACCAGTGCTCTTAAACTAGCATAAGCTCTGTAATGGCTGAGAGGGGAAACCTTAGGTTACCATGTTAAACCATTCTGCCACCACCACACAGCTGTCTATTGGCCATTGCAATACCATACTTCATAGTCTACACCAGTGCTCTTAAACTAGCATAAGCTCTGTAATGGCTGAGAGGGGAAACCTTAGGTTACCATGTTAAACCATTCTGCCACCACCACACAGCTGTCTATTGGCCATTGCAATACCATACTTCATAGTGTACTTCATAGTCTACACCAGTGCTCTTAAACTAGCATAAGCTCTGTAATGGCTGAGAGAGGGAAACCTTAGGTTACCATGTTAAACCATTCTGCCACCACAGCTTCCTGAGATAAACCCTGTGGCTACAACAATCAAATCACATTTAATATAAAGGTTACCTACAACACGAGCTGACAATGAGTAGATATCCACTAATCAGGCAGCTGTATACATCTATCAGAATAATATCCACTAATCTTCTTCAAAGTTTCAATTTCATCCCTTCAGCAAACCCTTTCAAATTATATAATCTTTCCTAACATTTTAATAAATATTAAAGATGAGGTAACCTGGCCTACACACACTCATATTTGGTTTAATGACGGAAAGCTCTGCCAGTAGACTTGTTTATTGATGGCCATCATCAAAAACTTTTTGTCTTTTTTTCAGGACAGAATGATGGACAAAAATATATGATAGGATACAAACGACCAAATGTATTTTGAAAGCCTTGTCATTTTTTATGATTATTTTTTTGTCCTGATGATGACAAAAGTCGGCAGGTATTCAAGATCAAACAATAACCCTGATAACCCAGCTAACGTCCTTATGTCTTTCCATTAGTACCTTTACATTTAACCACCAGCATTATAAGCAGATCAGAGGCACCCCAATGGGCAGCCCTCTTTCATCCATAGTGGCTGAAGTCGTGATGGGGTCCTTGGACCGGTGGATCAATCAGACGCATTCTTCCGACATCCATTATTGGAGGAGGTATGTGGACGACATCTACTGTATACTCAAACCGAATAAACTCCAACCCATTCTTGACACTCTACATTCCTTTCACGCAGATATCAAATTTACATATGAAACAGAAACAAACCTAGTATTACCTTTTCTGGACATTCTCATTATTCGCACTCCACACAGATTACACACAGCAGTTTATCACAAAAAGAATATCCCGCCCCTATACACCCATTTCTCCTCCAATAGCCCGGTAGCCTATAAAATAAATACAGTCAGGACCTTAACCAAAAGAATACATACGCATTGCTCATTACCTATATTCAAAGCCATAGAAAAAAACAGAATTACCACCCTTCTAACCACTGCAGGATACCCGAAAAAATTCATAGATAAACACACGTTTGATCCCACTGCTCCGAGGACCTCCACGACTTATAGAGCCGTATGCTATCTTCCATATTCCTCGTTCTCTGTTACCATTTCCAGAATCCTTCGCCCATATGGCATCCAAGTTTACTTTAACAGCCCCCCCAATCTTGCTGCCCTCCTCAGGAATCCTATCACCAAATCAGACATACCCAGCAATCCCATCCACTCCACCGGAGCAGTATACGCGGTTTCTTGCCAGGATTGCCCGGCCTCCTATGTGGGGGAGACTGGCAGAACCGCGTATATCAGAATCACCGAACACAAAAGAAACATTAACAATAGAGACCCGAAGTCACTTATATACCAACATATTTCAAACACTGGTCATAGCTTTAACTTAGATCATCCTAAAGTACTATACCAACACATAAACAATAAGCAGCACAGATTGGTACTAGAGTCTATCATATCATCACAAACAAACAGCATCAATAGGAAAATAGATCTACCGGAAATATATCATATATTATCTCAATAGTTATCCCTAATATGCTCTGGAGAGTGGTCGGGTTGGAGTGGACCCCCGCTTGGCTTTTCTGTGTTGAGGTGTTTTAAATTTTACTAGTTTTAAACTTTAAAAATTTTAAAGTGTCACACTACTTGCATACAGTGAATATCATAATTTTACTTAACTTTTAGCGTATATTTTCCAAAATTTTATCAAAATTTAAAATTTTTAAATTCATTTGCATAGTTTTATATTTCATAGTCATAATTCTTATTTTATTTTAATTATATTTGAAATATCACTTCGCATGTAAATATATGTTGTATATAATGGCTCAAGCGCGCTTATACCCTGTTAGTATAGTCATGCTAGCCACGCCTGTCGAAGAACCGAAAGGTTCGAAAGCTAGCTCAAGTATAAATAAAGAAGCTCCTTCGTAAAACTTGTGATTCGTTGTGCAATTTTTGTACAAATGTCACAACTTTATCAGAGTTTCTTTAATTGATGAAACATTTTAAGAAAGTTCCAGGTTGAGAACTTACCTCCTCGGAGTTGATCAGTTTCCCAGAGCCATCAAGGACTTGTTGGAAGGAGAGATTCTTCTGTTGAGCAAACTCAGCATCCTCCTTGTTTACAGAGGGAACCCCTGACACAACACAGGAAACAACTTGGTGGTGGTGGCACTGTGAAACCTCCTGGCTCTTCTTTTTTCTTATCTCCACTCAATTATATTAGGGTAACAAGCTTGTAAAGCTTGTTGATAGTGTCTGCCGGGGAAGAGTAGAGCTCATCAATGGATGAGTCAATGCAGTCAATAATGTGTTTTGGGGTTGCAGGTTGACACTTAGTACATAGTGGGAAAACCTTGCAACCATTTGCAACCTCCCGGCTGATAGTAGGAAACTATCTTCCTGGGTCTGACCATCTCCACTTTTGTAAAATCATAAAGACTTGATCAAACCTGAGTGTCCACACCACTTCCAGCAGCATCCCTGTTTTGTATCAGGTCTTTATAGTAAATGCACTCAAGTTTTTAAAAAGTGCAACACCACGAAACATTAATCATATATGAATGTATTACATATAAGAACCCCCTATAGTTGTACAAGAAATGGTTAAATTTACAAAGCTATTAAATAAATATAAATGTGAAAAATCAGCATTTGATGAATCCGCCATGCATTCCTATAATAATTTCAACATGTCTTGGCAAATAGAATCCAAAAGTTGTTTAAAGTTTTTCTGATCTGTCCAGATAGCTTCTATCCAGTCCCAAATGGTGTCAGCACAGTAGAACTTCCCTGTAAAGGACATCTAATTGCAGAGCCAAGGTGTCCTTTAGGGAGAGGTGTCCTTTAGCGCGGGTGTCCTTTCATGGAGGTTCTACTGTACTGGCAAAAGGATGAATGTTATGAGTGAGTTGGTGACCAATGAAATCCCAGACATGTCCAATGGGTGACATGTCATTAGACAGGCCAGGGAAGAAGTGGCATATGTCTAGCAGAGAAGAAGTCTTAAACCTTCCATGCAACATGTGCAACGTCCTGGTGGGAGAAATACATCTTTATTTAAAATACAGATCTAGGAATGTGAGGAATGAAGAGGGTGACTTCAGGCTCTATAAATTTCCAGTCACTGTTGAGAAGACATGTAATTTGAAGCAGTTGAGATCACCCATTATATTATTACATCATGTTTGATGCACCCTCCATTTATTCAAAATACTCTTCTGATATTTTAAATTTATTCAAAATTAATATTAACAGATTATATACTTTAAATAAAAAGGCATATATTGAATTAAAGATTCATATGAAGAGCCCATTTTACAGTCTGATAATTCATCCCATTTCAAACTCTGTTACTTCTCTATATTTTTATTTGATTAAAAAACAATTTCCACAGACTTTCTAATGCAATGGTAAAAATTGAAATGGAAGGGCTCTGTAGAAATAGTTTTTATTTTTTAATAGCGTTAATAATTTATATTCATTTTTAGCAAAAAGGTAATTGAATAATTTTGAAATTGACCTATTTTTCTATGGAATGTGGCATGTTTCTATGGGAACATGGACTCAGCCATCTCTCCCTGTAGTCCAAATCAAAGTTAGGACCAATCAGAAACAACGACTTGTTGCCATACCTCACTTCACTGGAATGATGAGATCTTTAGTTATCTATTTCCCATTTTGACACTTGTACTGTTGTCATGAAGACATTCGTTTCATCAATTGATCATTGTAATAGCACTACGTTCGGCTTCAATTTAATTATTTATTTATTTTTATTTATCCCAAGTACATGTGGTACAGGCCATGATAATCATGGTGGGTAGATAGCAACTACTTTTACTTTAAGTGCACCACATGTCTACATATGTGAAAAGCAGTTTGACTTTTGCATTTACAAATGTGTCCGAACCCCGTTTGGTTATTTGCATTCTCTGGTGGGGTTGGACTTTTGCAAGAATCAGGGGCCATTGGAACATTTTTTTTTTTTTTTGTAATTTGAAAAAGTGCCTAATTTGGGATTTGATCCCAGGTCGTAGCGGTCGAAAACCAATGGTTTTGACCATCCTTCCACCGACCCCCCCCCCCCCCCCCCCCCCTTCAATTTCATGATAATTGACAATTTAAACAATCTTATTTATTTCACTTATTGTTTATATTCAATTTCATTATATGAAGATCCCATTTCAAACTCTGTTACTTCTCTATATTTTTTATTTGATTAAAAATTTATTTCCACATACTTTCTACTGCAATGGTAAAAATTGAAATGGGAGGGCTTGGTGGAAATAGTTTTTTAATTTTTAATAGAATTAAAAGTCAATAATCAATTGACTCAGCAAGATGGATTGACAAGATGGTATTAAAATAACAAAATGAAGTACAGACAACCATGAGATGGTTTACCAACTCACCAATCCGGGCCAGGGGGGCATACAGGGGGTGGGGGTGAGCAGCAGCATAGACTGGCAGGGGCCGGCCAGTGAGGGGGTGAAGCACTGTGAGAGGAAGCCGGTCCCCAGGCTGACTTCCTGTGGCCAGGTGGTGTTTGACAGAGAGGAGAACATGGGAGGAGCCGTGGAGAGCATGCAGCTTGGATGTCCAGGCAGCCAACAGCTCTTGGCTTCCTTCCACTGGCAGCTGGACCATGTAGCCAGTGGGCTGCCCCAGCCAGTTCTTCTGGATCTTCACAATGTCCCTCCACCCCCGTAGATTGGGGTTGTCCAGCCCTTCGTACAGCTCCTGTGTGGAGAGACTCAGTTAGAATGTCAGGTTCTGGAGACCAACATGGTTTAGATATATACTAGGATGGAACATTGCAGGTAGAAAGTGACAAGATCAGAGTTAAGGTGTATCTAATGTTTTAAAAACTATTATTAACTATCATGGAATTTCATGGAACTTTTTGATGAAACAGCTCTTGAATCCTAGTAGAGAAGGTAGATGTTATTGTTTTGAAGATATTTATAAAGGGTCACTTAGCAATGATCAGCTCTCTCTAATATTAATATCTATCATATCTAATATTTTGTGTCTCTCAACCTCAGGTCATCAAATCATCCCCATTATGACAAATCTTTGATTTCCGGACTTAAGTCTGGTCATCTACGGACAATGACTTTCAAGAATGGTTGCAAGGTTTCCCCACTATGTACCAAGTGCAATTTTCAACCAGCAACCACAAAACACATCATTGACTGTATTGACTCATCCATTGATGAGCTCTACTCATCCCCAGCAGACACCATCAACAAGCTCTACAAGCCTGATACCCTAATATGATTGAGTGGAGATAAGAAAGAAGAAATCATCCCTAGAGTTATCAGGAAGGTGGAATAGGTGCAGAGAACAAGTAGAGAATATGTTTAAGCCACGTACCAACTGAATGATATCGATTTTGATTTGCATAGTTACCTAATAGAGTGTGATATGAAAATATGAGAATCTATTTTGATTGAGGCATAATTGCTGATGAACTAGCTTGGACCAAAGCTTCCGCATACACCAAGAGGGTTATAAATATGTTAATTAGTGATATTAGTTAATTGTGCAGGAGAGAGAGAGAGAGCCAATCAGCAGGATAGAATAGATAGACTAGGTATAGGCACTATGGTTACTTAGCAGGGTATGGTCTTGTTAAGTTTTAAAGTTGATCATTTGAGATTTTAACAAAATGTTTACATTTGTGAGAGAAAGCCATGAGTACAAGTGGTTAAAACCCTCGATTCCCAACAGCCATGAACCGGGTTTGAATACCGCATTGGACACTTTGTTTTAATATATGAATGACTAGGTTGCTCTTTTTGAGCAGCACCAAGTTAATTTGGAACCAGGAAGCCATGAGTGAAGTCACCAGAGAGAAACACAGCCGACCTTGGAGAAAGCCGTGGTACGTAGGAACCACTGGGTCAGTGGTTTCTTCACCACCTTGGCCCCAGACCTCCAGGAGCAGCCGTTTTCATCCACCTGTTCGTCTGCCAGCACTGTCTGGTCCACAGGGTCCCAGTTCACGATGGACTGCGACATCAGTTGGTTAGTCAGTGAACACAGCGATAGAGATAGCAACACATAGAGATAACCAACACCTGACCTTTTCTATTATTTTATTATTTTTTCACATGCTTAGTGTATTTACGCAAGCTTGGCCTTAAATTCCCATTTCTTGGTTTCTCAAGAAGCCTCTGGGACCAAAACATTTTTGGTTGCAGTGGTATAGCCTGCTTCATGCTGACTAGGGCCAACAGCCCGAAACGCGTTTGTGGATGGCTTTTATTGATTTATCATGAAAATGGGTTAGGCAAATATCAGGGAACAGGCTAATTCAATGTTTAGTTTATTTCTGTTCCACTAGATGGCGCTCTGCCATCTAAAAAAGCTCATGTGCTTGTGGTCAGGATATGGCTTTTTTGATTTTAGATAAAAAATTGTTGGCAAACAAAACCTGCTGCAATAAATACTCAGCATTTAAATAGTATCTTTTATGAACATTTTGCACTAGTATTCTTAAAGCAGCCAATCTCTTTTACTACGTATTAGGATGCAACTAGCAAAAGAACAGATAAAGACCTGAAACAGAGAGTGGACTAATGTAGGTTTGTAACTTGAACAGTTTGGCAATTATATCATTTAATTTTATCCTTGATAATTGGTGGTGTGTTCAGTGAATGCTTATGTTGACACTTGGCAACTTTGTCATTTCTTTTTGTCTTTTTTCCATATTTTACTATTAAATATTTTATTATTATTATTATATTTAATGGGGAAATTAGAGAAGATTTAAGAGATTTGTGCTCTACCAAAGTACTACACAAATCCCATCTAGCTGTATATATACAGTAAAACCCCGCTATAACGAACCCTGGATATAACGAACCTTCCCTTATAACGAACCCACGCCGATTCCCAATTCCATTCCTTTGAAAATACCATCGTTATAACGAACTTTGCGATTTTTAGAATAACGAACTACCCCTATAATGAACCTATTTCGGGTCCCAAAATGATAAAATCTATTAAAAATACTATGCTTATAACGAACTTAGAATTGTAATTTAAAAAAAAAATTAAAAACAAAATTTTGAGCATGTTTAAAGCTCGCAGATCGCGATTTCAAAACAATCAATTTAGCGGCATTGTTTGTTTGATTTTTGCACTTTATTTTTGCTGTATGTTGTATAAATTTTTACACATTATACTTTTTATTAATTAGAATATCTTTGCATCCATTAAATTTGAAATATAAAAAATGCAAATGGCTTCCAAAATGAAGAAAACAAAGGCATTTTAAAAACAAAAGCATTATTTCTTAAAAAAAAAAAGGCCATTTTCAGAACTTTTCAAAGTGAAACAACATAGGCAAAATGTTAAGAACATATTAAAATAAGAGAATATAACTTTTCTATTATAAAATATAAAATATAAAGTTATTAAAAATTGTTACAAAGAGGAATCAACTTCAACTTTTGCCGCGATCGCGATCGTACGTTTTAGGGCTAAAAAAAAAAAAAAGTCCAAATAAACGGTCCCGTGATGAAACAAAAATTATTTTTATGCCATTAACTATGGTGATTTTAAAGTCAGCAATGTTTTGCATGGCAGGTTAAAAAAAAAAAAAACGAAATCTAGACCTAGAAGAATATGGGGAAACATGAAATGGAAGAAAAACACTAACTTTATTTGAATGGTGCAATGCTTGGAAGAATGCTTTGAAACAACAAGGTATTAGAGCCATTTTTTCAAGTAAAAATTGTATTATATAATGTGATAATGATGTTTTAAAATCATTTCATATCTTTGAATATATATTTAATAAAACTTTGCCTAGGATTTGTCTTGATTTTTAACTTAGACATAGAGGTACATGTATGTTAATCATAAGAAGAACCTATTATCTAATGATTTCTATTATTATTCAGTATTAATATAAGGAAATTAGTCAATTAAGGGAATTAAAATAAAGTGACCACTATTAAGAGGCAGCCTCTACTTGTGTGTATGGCTGTTTTTTAATTATACAGTCTAAAATTTTTGAAAAGTAAAAAAAAATAGCCAAACCGTGGCTATAGTGAACCGTGGCTATAGTGAACCAAAAGCTCTGTCCCATTGGGGTTCACTATAGAGGGGTTTTACTGTATGTAAAAATCTGTATATAGCAATATGTAACCCCACCACAACCTATGCAATGTATTGTTAAAAGATTTAATAAAAGTTAGGCTTCGCGAAAAGGGGAATAACAATTAACAGGATTGCATCATCCAGGAAGTAAAGGTCACTGCCCAGGACCCATAAAACTAAAGTTCTAAGACCTTCTTCTTCCTGGAAGATTGCAATCATGGCGACAATGGAGGTACTAAGCCAATCACAGTTAAGCATGACAAATCAACAACCAATCACCTTTAAGCATGACCAACTAATAGCGAATCAGAAGCAAGCACGTGGAAAGATTTCCACCAATGAGAAACCGAGAGAGTTAATGACGATGATCTCGGACAAGAAGTTAGGAGAAGGTAGGTGACCGGGCTAGAAGCAAGGTGTGCTCAACTTAGGCTCCAACCAAGGTAGTGTCCTCTCGATCATGTGAAAGGCAAAGTACCTCCTCCAGTCTCATCACTCTCTCCCTTTCGCAAAGTCTATTTTCTATCCCATCCAGGTGTGCTCGTATTTCCCCTGTGAAAAACCCCCATTCGACCAAGACTGCGCCACCAATCACCAATTCAACATAATCCGACATAGGATTCTCACCACAATTCACCAGGATTCAACCGGATCTCATAGCAAGTTCGACAACTCAACCCCAAATATTATAAAGAGTCAATAGGATCCAATCGAATTATTATAGAGAGTCAATAGGATCCAATCGAATTATTATAGAGAGTCGACAGGATCCAAATATTATTATAGAGCGTTGACAGGATTCAACCCGAATATTATAGAGATTCGACAGGATCCAATCATCAATTATTACATATATACAATTCAAAGTCAAAGTTTTACTATCAAGATACAAAATAAAAAGAAATATATGAAACAGGTAGATATAGTTAATCCCTCCCAGCAGTTTCTCAAATTGAATCAGAATTGTCATCTTATAGAGCAGGTATTGTGGAGAATGACTTCAAAATGAAGAAAAATGTATTACTTTAGATTTATAGTCATTAACAGTTTTGTGATAGAGAAATTTGTAAATGTCAAGCACTACATCTACTATAGTAAAAATCTCTTGTGAGTGACCCATCTGATCACTTTTGTAAAATATACTTAAACAAGAGACCATCTTACCACTACAGTACATAGAGGGAAGGATCAAAGAAATGTAATAGGGCCTATGAAGAACTTGTTTGGATTTATGATAAGAGTCACAAAGTACCAAGACCATAATTATGAATTTAAAAAAGAACGCCATCTTCTGATCGTGCAACTAAAAGTTGCTGATGGCTTGCACCATTTATCAGAATAAATATCAACTAATAGTTGATTTTTAATTATTCCAGAATCGGTCAAATACCATTTCTTGATTAATCAGGCTCTCGTCAACGTAGTGCAATTTATTCCAACAGATGGTGCAAGCCATCAGCAATTTTAGTTGCATGATCAGAAGATCCACCTGATGTCACAGTACAATTTCACTTTTGTTTTTCCCATATAATTATAAAGCTATACAAACAGTTTAACCGCATAAGTTTCTTTTTATTTATGAAAAAATCACTTTTAATTTCAAAGAGAAATATTTAATATTTCTAACTTTTGGATGACGTATGAAAAGGTTGAATATATGAAGAGTGATGGTCTATATATGAATGGATGACGTATGGAAGGGTGAAAAATATGAAAAGTAATGGCGAACGGAAAAATAAAAGTGTCCAGTGTGTTTTTCCGTTCGCCATTACTCTTCATATTTTTCACCCTTCCATACATCATCCATTCATATATAGACCATCACTCTTCATATATTCAACCTTTTCATACGTCATCCAAAAGTTAGAAATATTAAATATTTCTCTTTGAAATTAAAAGTGATTTTTTCATAAATAAAAAGAAACTTATGCGGTTAAACTGTTTGTATAGCTTTATAATTATATGCCGCAGTCATTTATAAGTACATATAATTATCACAAAGCAATAACGCGCCATCTATACATATAAAATAAAAGGATTTAAAAGCGCGAATGTTTCTTTTATACATAAACCGAACTTCTACTGTCCTTACTGCGATGAAAAAATATATAGGGAGGGCTTGGCTCATCAGTGGTGAACCCTCCCAGCGGTTTCGCCAATTTAATCCACCAGACCGCTTCTCAGAGCTCTAATATTGTATTGGATCATTCTGCTTTCATACGCTACACTGAAGGACGGAATCCCAGAAATGGTTTTCAAGCAAACTATGGACATAAGCTTATAGGACAGTAGAATTATATTCAAATATTTGCTTCGAGCAATGCTCTTCAGCAAACTATTAAGACAAGGTCATTAGGAATAAATTAACACAGTCATTTATAAGTACATATAATTATGTTACTTAGTTGGTTCTGTTACCTTCATTGTAAATGTTAGTTCCACCGAGCTATCTAATAGCTCTCCTTCTAGATGAACAGAGTATTGCTGTCAATGGCTTCTAAATTAAGGGAACTCCTAGCAAAAGCTAAATAGAATGAGAAAGACAATTTTTAATTTTGTAGCTCTTTATAAAAGCTCTGGTATCCACAAACTTATTGCAAACTTTTTTTATTATCTTCTTTTGATCCTTTTGCAAAAGTGTATCACAAATTTCTTATAAGGGGATCGGTGGAAGGTGGTCTAAACCATTGGTTTTCAATCGCTACGACCCTGGATTGAATCCCACATTAGGCACTTTTTTTCTAATTAAAAAAGAAAAAAATGCTCCAATGGCCCTCAATTCTTGCAAAAGTCTAACCCCATCAGCGAGTGCAAGTAAGCAAACAGGGCTCTGGCACATTTGTAAGTGCAAAAGTCGAATTGCTTTCCATATGTAGACATGTGATGCACTTACAGTAAAAGCAGTCGCCATTCTACCCACCAGATTATCATGGCCTGTACCATGTGTACTAGGGATAATAATAATACAAAGTGTGCCTGGATCATGGTGCCATGATCAACGAAAGCTGCACCCCTACACCCCATTCCATGAGATCACTCATGGAATTCGTGTAATCTTTACACAAGGGGATAAGAAACAACAACAACAACAACATAATAATACAAATTTCTTATAAAAGCTCTGACATCTACAAGACAATGGTGGGGACTTTGTGAGCCCCAAGCTGCTACGGTAATCGTCAACAGGGAACTCTGAGATGTGGCTGACTAACGCGGCAATGGCACCCCCCCCCTTTCCATGGATAGACAAGTCACCACCATCACCATCTACAAGAAAAATCTAAGTAGAAAGGTGAGGATCCAACCTTCTTCCTATAGGCCAGGCCGCGGTGGTACATCTGGAGGAAGAGGTGCTGGGTCCAGCGGTAGTAGCTGGGATCACATGTCACCACCTCCTGTCATCACCACATGTCACTAGCTGCTGGAGCAGGGTGAGAGGTGGGGAGAATTACTCTCTTCCAGGAGAAGTTGAGACCCATCTTCTTGAGCTGCTCCTTCATGGTGTTGATGTTGCTGCAGCACATGTTTGACTAACTACAGCACAGAGTAAGTACTGTCTTATCTTATTTGTTGTGGAAACACACACATACACTTATAGTCTAACTTTAATTAAAATAATGCAATAGGTTTCTGGAGATGAGTTTATTTTCATTTTTATTAGTGCATTCTCAGGGTATCAGGCATTTCTTCCCTTCTAGAGGAGTACAAAATGGATAATAATAATCGCAATTATGAATAATATGAATAATAAACCTGTTTATTATTATTCGTTTTGTACTCCTGTGGAAGGGGCAGAGATGCCTGAAAACTTGAGAATGCCATAACAAAATGAAAAGAAACTCATCTCCAGGAGATTCACATCTATTATAGTCTAAATTATTTAATTTAACACCCCAAGGAATCAGAGCTTTTGATTGAATTAAAGAGAGTTGGTTAAAATTATTATCAATTCATCACAATATTCACTGCTAGTGGACCCTTTTCTAAGAGACATTTAAATATCATTAAACACACTATTTAAATATCATTAAAGTAATATTTTTGGTAAATACTTTATAAAATATATTTTAATTAATAGAATGAATTGAAACCATTGGTCCCTTTTTATTTCATAGGTGTTTAGAATGTTCCATGATTAAATTTTAGTGAGGAACAAAATTGTAATAATACACATTTTTGTGAACATATCAAAAGTTTTTAATATTATTTTCATATAAGTGAATAATTGCCTCATATTTTATTGCCTTTTTTTTTTCTCTCTCTCTAGATAGGCAAATATTACCTTATTTTTTAATATAATAATCTTATAAATACAGTAGAACCTCCCTTAGTGGACACTCACACTAGCAGACACCTCCAAAGAACAAACGCCTTTTCAATGCATCATTTATTGATTTTACAAATAATAGACATTCTCACTAGTGAACAATTTAGAAAATCAAAGTTGAACATATTTGTGAAAATATAGTACAAATGTAATATTGTAAGGGGCTAAAGTTAATAAATTAAGAAAATAAAAAAAGGCATCTCCTTATTGGGCAACTGAGAGTTGCTGATGGCTTGCGCCATCTATATATTCTGATAGATGGCGCAAGCCATCAGCAACTTTCAGTTGCCCAATAATGAGATGCCTTTTTTTTTCTTAAAACAAATATTATTTTTACAAATAATATTGATTTTTAATGATCAATTTTAGTTTTAACTAGTTTACTATAACCATTTACTAAGTTTTAAAAAAGGATATAATATTGTTGCGTCAACAAGTAGCTGACCGGATGGTACACATGACTGGAAAAACTATTTTTGTTGTTAATTATTTTTATTTATTCTTTATTATTTATTTTAGATTTAGCAGAGAAAAACAGCACCACAGAGATGATGGGCATTAATTGTATTTGATGGTAACGTGCTAGTTATCTTTAGCCCCTTAATCGGGATACACTGTGAAAAAATTGTTTCAACATGTCCTGCCTTAGCTACAACCCCTTCTACAACTGGCCCGACGAGACCCAAAACTCAACAACCTTCTTGGATTGGACCACGAGCCCACCATTGAACCAGGCCTTAGTGATAGTGGCCCATTCAGATGATGAGCACTTCCCCAAATAAACCCACTGAGACTTACATCCCCCCCCTCTGTATCATCAATATGATCTAATAATAAATAAATATATAAATGCTGAAAGATTTTTTTTTATAGTTTCAACATATAGCAACTCTCCAGTAAGTGGACACCTCTCTGTATAAAGCACATTGGTTCTGCAACTAGGTGTCAGAGGTTCTACTGTAAATATATATAAATATTTTTTATATATTATTTATAAACTTCTTGTAACCTCTCACACACTTCTCCCTTAACTCTGATGAACTGTTGTTAATATCATTTACTGGTTGGAAGTTTGTTTGATACAGCCACATTCTTTTATATTCCTCCCAATGTTTCAGTGATTGACTCCCTGTCACCCTCAAAAAGAAGTCAATGGAAAATTAGGAAGAAGAAAGAAGCAGAATGGTTGATGTATCTGCATCTCTCAAGAGTGTAAGGCAGTGATTCTCAACCAATGTGCCGCGGTAATTTTGTGTGCCGCGAAATTCTAAAAATGTGCCGCCGAATTTTAGTCATATGATTATGTTCACGTTTGTATTGGTTTTTCTTTTTTTCTTTTTCATTTTTTTACTTTTTAAAATAACGAAATTAGCAAATTGAATGTTAGAGATGTATATTACTTATATTTTGCATAGAAATATTGATACATAATTTGAATTTTCTTGCATTCAAGTTAGCAAAAGTGTGCCGCGAAATTCTAAAATTGTGCCGCCAAATTTTCAAATCTTTAAAATAATGCCGCAACAAAAAAAAGGTTGAGAATCACTGGTGTAAGGCAATACAAAGCCTTGGTATATATCATAGATTGTATGCACAACTCCATGGACTCAACTCTGTTGTATCACCGTTACGTATTCAAGAAAGTGATTTTAAAGTGAGGGGAAGGGAGGAGTTAGGCTTAGTAACAATGCAATGGTTCAATAAAATCAATAAAACATCCAGGGCCAAGCCTCTTTCCCCTTTATTTTTTTTAAAGAGGCTTGACCTTCAATGCTTTATTGATTTTATTGAATTATAAGTCAGGGGATGAATGTTTATTTTAAATGCAATGGTGTACTCCCAGTAGAAAGGTGTTACACCAAGGACATTAACACACAGCACCCAGGCCAGAATAGTATAAAATCCACAAATTCTTGACAAACAAGGACAGTTCTATCTGAGGCCTTTCCCTGAACCACCACTATCAATACATGTGGTGTGACTTTCTGATTATGTGAAAGCTTACATTATGTCAAGTTGAAGGATCTAAGCATTTTTATGATTGCTTAAATGAGTAAAAAAGATTGCCCCTAAAGTTAATTATATCTATTTTGAAGGAAGAATTCATTTTCTTTTTAAGTCTGATTTCCACCCAGAAAATTAGGAACTAGGGTTTTTCAAAAGGTTAGTCCCAATTATCAGGGTTGATTGGTTTTAAAACCACTTCTAATATTAGTGATTTATGCTGAAAGATGCTTCCATGACTTGTTAGTTGTTGTATAACAAGCAATCAATACAAGTTGACTGTAGTCTTGCCATCACTAAAGGTATACATGAACATCCAGGGAGAGAGTTGTTACCTCCAGGTCCATTCTGCAGGATTCTTGTTGCTCTCTATGGCTGCATTCTCTGCAGGAAGACCAAAGGCATCCCATCCCATTGGGTGGATAACCTGAACCACACACAAATATATCAGTGTCTGAGAGCAACAACTTGAGCTGGCGGCCTAACAACCAGGATTTTGACTGGAAACCTGAGTTGAAACGGTTTGTTTTTCAAGTCATAAATATATTAAATATTTTGACTAAATCAATAAGGAATCTAGGGCTTGATTTCTTTTTACAATTCTTTTATTTTTCGATATTTCAGGCTAACATGCCCTTCAACATGGAGATCTAGAAGTACTACTTCTGGGTATCCGTGTTAAAGGACGTATTAACCCTAAAGCTCGAGAAATAAAAGAATTGTAAAAAGAAACCAAGCCCTAGAATCCTTATTGATTTAGTCAATATGTAAAAGCAGAGAAGAATCTTTTATTATATTCAACATTGTCAGATTCTTGCTCAAGTTCCTCCAGTGAGTGCAAAAAACAGAATGGAGCTCTAGCACTCGGCAAATGTAAAATCAAATTCCTTCTGCATAAGTAGCTAGTTCATGCACTTACACCTACCATGGTCAACAAAACTGCCATGTGTAATTGGAATAAGTAAATAACAACAAGTGGGGGGTCGGTGGAAGGCTGGTTAAACCGTTTGGTTTACGACCACTATGACCCGGGTTCGATCCCCGCATTGGACACTTTTTTCTGTTTAAAAAAAAAAAAAAAAATGCTCCAATGGCCCCCCGATTCTTGCAAAATGGAAATTTCTCCTCAACTGAGGGATTGAAACAATGAGGTGTGTGGGTTTAGTAGCTGTTAGCCTTGTACAAAGGGCACAAGGAAAGTTTTGCAATACGCTCCATCTTGTGCGTCCACGAAGGTGCAAGTTCGAATTTATTGAGCCCTGTTTATATTTGAACTGTAGTTAAAATTTCATTTGCTAGATGTTAGTATTCTTTGAACTGTGGAGTGATAAAATATTAAGAATGTCTACATGGCACAAAATTGAATACCGAGCTATTTTGCTATATAACTTTGAACGCTGTTTGGGCATGGAATAATGCTTGCAAGAAATGACTTCTGTACTGGGAAATGATTGTGCACATTGTACTAACATATTCAGGTGGTATCGTGAGTTTCTGCGAGGAAAATATGGCATAAGAGGCGCGCCAAGATCAGGATGTCCAGCTTCGTCAGTTAATGAGGAAAACCTCACTGCTATCAAGAAATTATTGCAAACTGATCAGCATATAACTTATCGCCTAATAGAAGAGAGTTTAGACATTCTTGCACCAGAAAGTCATTCCATTCTGCATGACCATATAAAAGTGAGTAAAGTTTGTTGCCTATGGGTTTCTCATTCCTTAACTGATAATAAGATGACTCGACGTGTTTTCATGGTGCCGAGAGTTGCTCAATCAATAGCATCATAACAGGTGATACAACTTGGATTTATTATTTTGATGTGCCTACTAAAGTCCAAAACAAAGTTTGGATCTTTTGAAGGTGAAAGCACGTCTATGTATGTAAGAAAATCCAGATCCATTAAGAAGAAAATGTTAGTTGTCTTCTTTACTACCAGAGAAGCTGTGAGTCGTGTGGTACTGTAAAATCAAAAGACATTCACTACCAAGTGGTACACTGAGGAATGCCTTCCTATAGTTGTTCAAGCTAACAAAAGGTTACGTCCAAACTCAAGGACAGACACATGGCTTTTCCACCATGACAATGCTCCAGCACATTGTTCAAAAGTCTGCGCCGATTTTTTGACTCGTACTGGAATAAAATTGTTGGAGCATCTTCCCTACAGTCCAGACCTTGCACTTTGTGACTTTGCTCTCTTCCCTCACGTGAAGAACAGACTAAAAGGTAAACGCTTTTTTCTGCGATGAAGACCTTTTGAGGGTATGAGATGACGAGTGTACCCAGCTCCCTGAGGAAACATGGAAGAGTTGGTTTGATGACTGGCTTGGAAGGATGGAGAAGTGTATTGATTGTGGTGGGAAATATTTTGAAATATTGTAAATAATAAAGTCACATATTTCAAAACTTTCCTAGTGCCCTATGTATGTGTGATCCTTTTATATATAAGTTGTTTGAGAACACATAAAGTGAGTCTCTCTGTGTTCCCCAATGAAGTTTCACCAGTAGCCATACAAAGGAAATAATAATATTTGATCCAAAATGATAATTTTGTTAAGCAATGTGTGCAGAGAATTTTAGATAATCTAGAAGTTTAGCCATCTACCTTTTTTCCCTCTAGGAACCGGAAGCGGGCGAGGGCATCACTGAGGGTGTAGACGCGGACATGACCCATGTGGAGCCGGCCTGAGGGATAGGGGAACATGGAGAGCAGGTAGTACGGCTCGGCCTGGACACACAGCTCTTAGTATGGCCAGGGATTGGCTGACCATGGTTATCATACTAGGATGATACTTGGGATGGTGAAATATTGGTCTTAAATCCATTATGTGGATTGTCAGACATTGTCATGTCACGCTGAAACAACTCTATAATGCTTGAACAATTATCCTTTATTGCCAAGCCAAACCTACAGTAGATATCTAAAGCAACAAGACTACTTAACACTTGAATGGACTCCTCAACTTGATCCATATGACCTATTTATAGCACAAATAAGTTAAACTGAAACTGATGAGGCACAATTTGGATTATAGATTATAGCTACAAGAAAATAAGACCTAATCCAAATAATTTAATAGTGTGTGACGTTTCAGTAACAACATTGTTACCATTATCAGACAAAAGAATAAATGAAATCTCATTCTTTTGTCTCATGATGGTAACAATGTTGTTACTGAAACGTCACACACTATTAAATTATTTGGATTAGGTTCTTGTATCTATTATACTGAAACTATATAAAATGTGCTACAACAAGGAGTAAATATGCAAAGACACAACAAACATGTATTACTGTGACAACTGTCCTGGTAGCACCAGTGAGCAGACAGTTCGGTAACATTACACCATCCATGGGGGATTCTTTAATTAGAAACATCTTTACGTGTTTTCTTTTTCAAATCAAATTAGAGGATAACACAAGGTAATAAAACCAAATCCAAATAAGTTAAAAGAATGTCTGACGTAACAGTTGTCACCATCATCAGACAAAAGTACTGAATGCACTTCTCACACACTATTTATTTATTTGGTCTTATTACCTTCTAATCTATAATCCAAATTGTACCTATCATACAGTAGAGAATATTATGAGGGGCAATTTTTTTTTTCTTATCCCTAGTACACGTGGTACAGGCCATGATAATCATGGTGGGTAGAGGTGGGCGACTGCTTTTACTGTAAGTGCTTCACATATCTACATATGTGAAAAGCAGTTCGACTTTGCACTTACAAATGTGCCAGAGCCCCGTTTGGTTACTTGCACTCGCTGGTGAAGTTGGACTTTGCAAGAAACGGGGGCCATTGAAACATTTTTTTAAATTTTTAAACAGAAAAAAGTACCCAATGTGGGAATTGAACCCGGGTCGTAGTGGTTGAAAACTAACGGTTTAGACCATCCTTCGACCGACCCCCATGAGGGGCAATAGGTTGGATAGTTTCTAACTCTCTAGAGGTGGTAGAGAGTAATGATGCATTATCACGCAATCTCTTATATAAAAAATTGAAACTATTTTATACACATGTGTATGATTATTTTTTAAATTTAAACAATTTTCTACTGCAATGATCAATTAATGGGAGGGCCTGGCTCATCAGTGGTGAACCCTCCCAGCGGTTTTGTCATTTTAATCTACCATACTGCTGTAATATTACATTTGGCTGTTGTCCTTTTATACTGATACTGTAGCTGACATCTTGGAAAAGGTATACTAAATGGACATAAGCTTTGAGAAAAGAGTAGAAATACATATACAGTTAAACCTGTCTACAGCGCCCCCTCTTGGGACTCACCAAAATAGGGTGCTATAGAGATGAGGTGCTATAGACAGCTCACTTTTAATGTAAATCGCATCGTACTATGTATTTAAAATCGGGTGCTATAGAGAGGGAGACGCTATTTAGAGGGGGCGCTATAGACAGGTTTAACTGTAATTATAAATATATAATATGCTTTGAGCGAATGCTCTTCTGTTAACATGGAGTTATAGAACAATTATAAAATGATGAGCATGAATAAAGTGTGTGAAATAGGCCTACCAATCTCTGGTAGAGACTTTGTTATTGTTGTTATAAATGAGGTTTCTCCAACTTTCTCTCTGTTCACCCCCTCCTTGTACAATTTTAATTCCTTTTCATAATCCTTTGTAAATATTGTTGTATGTCAACAAGTAGCCAGCCGATGGTAAACGAGAGGAATACAAATTATTTTAATTTTTGTTTATTTTTAATTAATTACTTTTATCAGAGATGACGGGGATAAATTGTATTTGACCATTGACCACCATTTCGCTGCAATGTGTTAAATACAACGTGCCAGCAATAAATTAATCTTTGTCCTTTTTGGATTTTGACCCGGTAATTGACAAATGTCCAACTACAGCTCCAACCCCTCCTACAACCGGCCTGGCGAGACCCCGAACATCATGACTTTCCTGGACTGTACCATGAGCCCAGGACTGTACCAAATAAATCATCCGAGTATCACATCCCCGCCTTTGTCTCATCAAAATGCAGCTTATGATTATAGAACGAAGTTTGACAAGTTTTACCGCAAATGTTTCTTTTTACAGAACGAAAAATCAAAATTTGTTTTAAGTAGAAATAACGACTATTCCTATTCTTAGGGATGAAGTATCTTCTTCTTTCTTATCTCCACTCAATCACATTAAGGTATCAAGCTTGTAAAGTTTGACAACCATCATGATTAGATAAAGTAAAATGCGTCTGCCTTTGTCATTAAGACTGGGAGCACTACTCAGTGGCAGGCCGACTTAGCTCCAAAAGAAATGGCCGCCTCTGACATGAGTAACAGACACCATGTGCAGCTGCTCCAACATGGAGTGCAAACGCTGCTCATCCTGTATCCCTGGATTAGGAGCCCTTACAGGGTACTATCAGCCGGACCAGCTGAACCCAGGTTTTTTAGTAAGCTTGTTACTGCTCCCCCTCCTCCTTTTTCATCCGGGCTTGGGACCGGCAAAGGCGGAGTTGGGATGAAGTATGAAAGGATGAATTGTGAAGAGTAATGATGAATGGAAAAATAATTCCCATCCCTGGACACTTTTATTTTTCCATTCATCATTACTCTTCACAATTCATCCTTTCATACTTCATCCTTAAGGATAGGAATAGTCGTTATTTCTCCTTAAAATAAATTACGATTTTTCATTCTGTAGAAAGAAATATTTGCAGTAAAACTTGTCAAACGTCGTTTTATAACGTATTTATTGGTAACTTTGTTAAATGCAAATTGAATTTAAAATATTTTATTGATCTCCTAGAATCAAGATAACAAATAATAGCTCTCAGAATTAGAAAGATGGATCATATGTGACGGAGTTACTATAAAAGTTATTTGGGCTTGTTATTGTTTGATTATAAATATTGTCGCGAAGAAAAATAATTAAATAGGCTTCCGAATTACTTTAAATATTTATTTAATTAGTTAGCTCCACCTTTGCCGGTCCCAAGTCCGGATGAAAAAAGAGGAGAGGAGCAGTAACAAGCTCACTAAAAAACCTGGGCTCAGCTGGCCTGGCTGATAGTACCCTGTAAGGGCTCCTAATCCAGGGTCTGTACACTATGTAAGGAGCAGCTGCACATGGTGTCTGTTCCTCATGTCAGAGGCGGCCATTTCTTTAGGAGCTAAGTCGGCCTGCCACTGAGTAGTGCTCCCAGTCTTAATGACAAAGGCAGACGCATTCTACTTCACCCAGTCATGATGGTTGTCAAATCTCTTTTTCAAAAGTCTCAAGCTTTACAAGCTTGACACCCTAATATGATTGAATGGAGATAAGAAAGAAGAAGATTTAATTAGTTATATGAAATATTTTAAATATAAAATAAGAGTTACTATTTACATGAGCCAAATCGACCTAGCAGTTAGAGCAAGAGGGGAGAACTGAGATCTTTCCTCCTTCCACGTGGCGCCACTGTTTACCCCGACTGGTCGGTCCAGTCAAGATAAGAGGGAATACTCTGGCCTCCTGACAATATTTTACCAACAATATTTTTTAAAAAGCTATTATTGTTACTAAAATAATACATATTAGAAAAGCCTAGTTCATCACAGTGTTTTCAAACATCTTATTGGTGTCGTCGTCAATTTCCAGACTCCTACAATGGATTAGCTTGTTGTATAGAGCTATTATACATGATTAAATTAGTCAACCCTTTTTTAAAATTTTTATATTGATAAAAAAATATGTATTTATATATTAAATATACACATATACTTACGTTTGGATCCTTTGGTCTTTCCAAGTCAACATTGACTTTATCCTTCCAGTTTCTTTCCATATCCTTCAAGAGTTCTATTGAAAATGATGCTGGCTAAAACATATATGTTGGTTATTAATTAAAAGATCTTCTGTTAAACTCTTAAGCTCTTTTAACTTTTATCTAATATTAATATAAAATAACTATTATATCTTATATCAATACATTAAACGGAATTAAACTCCTCACCCATTTGCCGGTTTGACTATATATTGCACGATAATGTTGAGCTTTTACTCCCCATATTGGCTTTAATGTCCTAATTAAATTCATTATTTAATTATTTAAAATGTTCTAAATTCTTGTCTCTAAATTCCGATCTCTCACGTTGGTAACATTGAGTTTATTTTTATTTATTTCATGAAATGGTTTTTATTGATAAAAAAAAACATACCCTTACACAGAGTCAAACAGAATCTCTTCTCTCTAATGATAAAATATTTTAAATTAACTAACGAACTAACGACTTGAACAATGCCTATTTATATAAATTTATGAAAAATACATCTAAATATTTAATTATTGGAATTGAAAAAAAAAAAAAACTTCTTCGTTATTCAAATTGATTATAACAATATTTATAGTTTTTTAAATTTATTTTATAAAGGGGAGTTTTCTTTACAACATTAGGTTGCAAAACCTGTAAATAAATTCATTGGTTAACAAACAAATCCATGTGCCGTATTTATAATAGAAGTTAATAAGTTGTGTGTGTGTGAATGTGTGGACACTCCATTAGGTAATAACGAATTTACAAATATAGATAAAGAATTCTTCCTGGATTGAAATTAGACGAAAAACATGGTGAAGGAAGACGAGTTTCTTTTATTTATGAATAGGTGCAAGCTTTCGAGTTATAGATGATATATTCTGTATATGCAAAAAAAAAGGTCAAGAGAGCTTCATACTACTAACCCTTAATAATTACAATCAGGATATTTCCTTTACTCTAGAAACGGAAACTAACCTTGTTATCCCATTCCTTGATATTTTAATTATTCGCACCCCCCCCCCCCCCCCCCGCTACACTCACTACAATTCTCACTGTCCTACCTCCCATAAAATCAATATTGTCAGAACCCTTACAAAAAGAATATACACCCATTGTTCCATAGACATCTTTAAAATAATAGAAAGAAATTGTATCATAACCCAGCTCTCCGCAGCTTCTTTTCCGCTCTCGTTCATTAATAAATACACTTATACACCTACAACTTCCAATCCTTCCATGACTTACAGATCATTGTGCTTTCTCCCTTACTCCCCCTCCTCAGTAGATATAGCCAGAAAACTTAGATCTTATGGCATCCTTACCATATATAAAAATTCCCCCAATCTTCTTTCATCCCTCCGTCATCCTCATACTAAGTCCTCAGCTCTTCCTGACCCCCTTCGTTCTGTGGGGGCAGTCTACTCCGTCTCATGTGAACCGTGTCCTGCCACTTACGTTGGTGAGATGGGTAGATCTGTGGCCATCAGGATGACTGACCATTCCCGTAATATTTCCAGGCAAGATACCAAATCCCTCATTTTTCAACATATGCAGAGCACAGGCCACACTTTCAACATCAAAAACCCCACCATACATTACAGGCACATACATATCTTACACCAAAGACTTATCCTTGAATCCATAGTATCCCACAAACTGAACAGCATCAATAGAAAAATAGAGCTTCCAGAAGCTTATCATCCTCTTCTGTCCTTTATTTAATTAAGATTAATATATTTAATTAAGATTAACATATATAAATAGTTTTTTATAATAAATACAAATTTAACATATTTAATTAAATAATAAAACTATTTTAATGGCGTAAGATTCTTTTTAAAATAAAACAATTTCTACTGTCCTTATGATGGGTTCCCCAGTTTGGATAGTTGAAAAGGGAGGGTACACGATGTATCTTATTAAAAGTTTCCTTACTTAAGTATATATATATAGCAAATTAGGCCAACAACCCCATGTATATAACCCGCAGGAAGACCTTAATGTTGTATAATAGCAGCACAGCTGTCAGTGATGCACTATCGGCATATGTCTTTACATCATCACATGTAATGCAATTTATGCAAACAGGATAAATAAAATAAATAAAAAAGAAAAGGGGGAAAAAACTCTGTAATTGATTAAGAGTTGAACTAAAGCAAGGATCGAGCATATAATATTGTCAGAACAATGGTCTAAAGATGGAAACAGTCGCGACACTATTATACAATATTATCAGACAACCCATGAAATCGTTATTAAATTGGGCAATCTATAAAACACTGAAACACAGACACTCGCGGCAATGTATGTGGCCGGTAATTTATGGTAGACTTGATTATTAGTAACATTCCCTTCAAATAGGTAATAAACATACAACATTTCATTTAAACAGTTGGAATATCACCATAAAGCAAATTATGTATGAAATAGGTAACAGAGAACACAAGAAAATTTCTCTAGATATTTATTTAAATATCTTAAAATTTGGGAACATGTCTATACTGACGAGATATGCTATTTACATAGTAAAATTTAGATAGAGGTGACCTGAAGTTACTTTATAGCCCTTTAAGGCCCATGCGAAATCTAGGTTGGCTACTACACAAAAAGGGGGGGAAACCTAGATCTCCATCTATTCTAGCGGGACAAAATATACGAACCCTAACACTCCTTTTAAGTCACTTAAAGCCCTTTAGGGCCCATTCAGAATCTAAATAGATTAGCTTCTGTTCGAAAAATAAAAAAAAAAAAAAAAAAGGGGGGGCTAAGCCATAATGGCAAGGGGCTTACCTTCTCTCGAAAGCGGCGGCAAGGTCTGGTCTCCTCTACGTCTCAGGCCCGTCTAAAAATCGTCCTTCTCACTGAGCGACTCCGATCGAATTCTGCCTTTTGGCAAAGAACCTTCTTTTATATCATCTCATTCTCCATTTTCATTCGCCGAAAGAAACACCAATCAAAATGGCCAACGGCTCCAGTATCAATTTCATAGACGCCCCAGGCCTCTCCCCTTCAAAATAGAACATATAGTATTACAAAAACAAAAAAAAATCTAAAGAGAGAAACAACCCCTGCGGTAGTGTAAGATTTCAGACTCCCTCCCTCCGTCCTTCCACATGGGTTGAAATACAATCCCCCCTTTTTCTCGGGATGGTATATATATCACCCCCCCGTCTTGGCTAAAATTGACCCAGGCCCTTTTTACCTGGACTGTAATGTGATGCTTTCCTTTCTCTGGAAGGATATTTTATAAGTTTCAGTCTTTAGAGATCTTCCTTCTCCAATTTTCTCCTTTTTTTTTTTTTCTGGTCACCTTTACCTAAATTTTTGGTGAGGGGAATATATGTACATATGAAACAACAGTTTCCAGCTCGGATGTCTCTGGATGTCTTCTTCTTTACCAGGCATCAGCTTTCAGCATGGAAGTCTGGTGTCACCAAGTGTCTAAGTTTCTGGGCAAAAAAAAATGGTCTGTAAGTCTATGTGGGAGGGAAGCCATGTATCCATTTGATTTGATTATACATACGCCTTCTGTTGGGGTATGGTTACAAAAACGTGCCCCAACAATATCCTCCCCCTGCCAAGTAATGGACAAATGCGTTTGTGCTATTCATTATTCATCTGCCTTTCATCAGTTACTATGAAAGCAGGCCCATTTCTAGCAAAATGCATTTTCCATTACTAGGTGAAGTCAGGTGTACCGAAACCTATAGGGAAGATAAGGCTAATCAAAATGATGGTATGTTATTCTAGATGTTTATTATTCCGAACATTAGTGGGCATTGTGCATCCTGGCAAAGGGTTTTTTTATGTGCTATTATTCTGTCAGAACACTGTTATCAAAATAGGTTATTGGGGACAGTCATATCATATGTATGGAAGTAAGCAAGGTCATCTGTCTTACCATTCATGGGTATATATACCACCCTTCCACTTTCTTCTTTGGTCTTGAGGAGTAGGCCTTCCTAGTGGTAAGTCCTCTCAACCCCATCCTTGCCTCTTGGGGTACTGGATTCATTGCTACCTTCTTTCTGCTAACAATACAGTTAGGACATTTCCCTATTACATATTATATATAAAAAATTGGGCGCCAAGAAGTCGTTTAGAAATAACTGACTAGTCCAACTCCTAAAACATGCCAGCATCTTTATTTTCGTACCAATCAAGACATTCGTGTGGTATAGTTATATATATATACAATCAAAGGAAAGGATAATTATAGTTAGCTGAAAGAAATATCTTGGTACATAATGATTAGCCTATGACATGATGACTTTTGCTAAATAAAAAAAAAAAAAGGTTACAGAAAACAAATTGTGAAAGTAATTATTAAATAAGGCACGAAATATGTAATGATAAAATGAATCCTTCCATGTTATATGATGGGTATAATATATATATATTGAAGAAAACACGTATCATGCAGATAGTGATTAAATATGATAAAAATCATCCCATGATAGATGATAAAAGAAAACTACTACAAGATTATATATGGTGACAAAATATATATAATTAAATATTTAATATAAATATTAATATCATGAATGTCAAAATAAAATTGTTGAAATGAATAGTATATGACTATAATATAATATATATGATATAAAATAATAGCATATTGAAAAAGAAAATGTAAACATAATATATATTTGTGCGCTGAAGGTTCAAGGTTTAGTATCTCAGTTAAGTTTCAATCTTATCCAGTCTGGAATCACGAGTTGGTCACTGGGTAATATTCGTCTATCCCGATCCTACTGGAGGGTGGGTTCTCTCTTGTGTGTTAGATTCCTCAAATTGCAATACTCTCTCAACCCAGATGGGTACGTCATTTAGAATCTTGGTCAAATGGAACATAGCCCAGACCTCTATTAAACTACACAGTCCATTTAAATCTAGGGTGACAACCGTATGAAGAAAGCTCTCTGTTTGACAGAGAAACTAATCAACTTCTCCCATTTTGTTTGTGACTCCGTTTACCTTGTCTCTGGGGTGTGTACCGTTCAGCTACCTCCCCCTTCCAAGAAATTCATATTACTTTCATCTACCAATATACTCCCTATTCATTGACCTGAACCCTATAAATCTACATCTTATAAATTTGAATTTTATCAATCTGAAATTTTGGTTCTTTTACAAATTCCTTCAGAATTCTACTCCCTGTATAACTGCTCTTAATCCTACTGTCCTCAATACAACACTTCTAAAACTTTGACTCATTGGCTCGTTCTGGCGTCTCGATCGCGGTCCTTATAGTTAACTAATACTTTAAAAATCTTATCCTATCATGGAACGAGTTTAAACTCGTTGAAGGTCCTAATAATTACTTATTCTGTCTCTCGAATCGGTCTTATGCTCGAATTCATTCCAACAAAACGTATGGCAGGGCGAATCCTTTATTAGAAGAAACTTCCGCTAGCTATGGGGGATCAAACTGGTACCAAAAAAAATTCAATAGACGGAAACACTTCGTCTAGAATAACTGGGCAATCTCTGCCTACTTGCCAATCTTACAGGACCTCCCGTCTGCAACACCCTCGCTCCAGCCACGCTAAAAGCGTCGAAACTACGGTGTCAGATCGGTCACCCAAGGTCGCGCCGTTATACCCCAGGCTATACGGCATGGCTAAAACAAATCCCCCATCCTGCATAAAATTCAATCTATACCTCTTCGTTTCCTCTTGCGAGGAGGAGTTGAGTGGGAAATTCGGCTTGATCCTTGCCTTCCACTATCTCCAAGTCTGAGGGTCGGGATAGGGATCATTTATCCACAATCCTTAGAATTCAAGCTAAGCTAAGATAAAAGAAAATCAAAGGAAAATTATACCCCCTAACGAGGGACCTAACAAAAGGGAGCGAATATTTTCTAACTAGATAGAGTTGTAGTTGTCCTGTTTGAGGCTTCTCGGTCCTAACAAAATTCGAAATAAAAAAATAAAATAAAATAAAATCGATCCTATTAAAGTCCTTAATCCTAATCTAATGTATTTTGGGCTCACAGTATAATAGTTTTTAACCTTCTACACATTCATTATTCCAATTCTTTCATACACCCTCCCCCCTATCATTCGCGGAATGCACTCATACTAAAGTTAAAAGCTGCTACAAAGGCCAAAATACTCGTTTATCAATATCAATAGATCCTAACAAATAATAACATATTTCAGGACACAATGTGAAATCAAATAAAATAATAAAACTAAAACAAATTGGGAACTAAAGCCCTATGTTACTCAAAAGAAATGCCTCTGTACAAGCTCTATATATACTAATACTTTATACTCGATAAATGATTGTTAACAATAATTGTTAACAATTCTAAATAATCTGGAAGCTAACCTACCTAAAAAAAAAATCAGTGTAACTTCAAAAAACTGCCCTTGCCTTGACACTAAGCGATTTTTCACGACAATTCTATAAAGACATACACAAATTATAATGGCGAATAAAGGACCATTAAAATGTGACACCTCATAAAAGCGGGATTGAGTCACTCCCCTAGCCACCGTGGGTGAAGTCACTTTCTTCCTACTTCACCTTGCGTCTGTCCCCTTTGCAGTAGTCCGACCTCAACACTCTATTGAAAGATGGATTTATAGGGTTTACGATTCACTACCCAACACTAACATTCTCAAGTGCTTTCCGAGGATCGACTACGATCTGGGCCTACTTAACTTCTACCCCTGGCTTAGGGTCCCTATACTTCACAACTTTACTCTGAAAGATTGACCTTTCATGTCCTCATTAGAAACCTATTTCAAAGCTACTACCTGAAGGCCAGGGATTATAGGGTTTCTGAATTACCCAACACAAGCCATAGGATGCCTATTAGGTTCGTTGTTTTAGACATAGCCCCCCTCTAAGTTGTGATTTCCTACACCTTCCTTCACCTATTACTCCTGATAATAACTAAAATTTCATATTTACACTAAATAGTTAATTCACAATGGTATACATTATTCTCATTGGTCTTTGAAACTCGGGTTTTAACAAGAAATAGTTTGTATTAAAAAAAAGGAATCCTAATGAAGCTCTACTTTAAAAAAAAAAAAGGTTTTTAAAAAAAAAAAAAGGTTGAAATCTCTAAACTTCTCATTCTATCGAGCTGATTCTCCGTACACACTCCAAAATCCTAGTTAGAGGCGACAGTCTAAGCAGAATTTACACTGTGTGGGCCTTTTCACCCTTGTAGACCTGCGTAAAGTTAAACTGTTCACACTAACTCTGTCAACTTCCTCTCGTCTCATTACTTCTGAGTTCGCTCTGGTTGTCACCCCTTGTGGAACCACTACATTAACGGACCTATTAGGGAGATAAGCTGGACCTGTAAGATGAATCCAATGATCTTCATCACTGGAACCTTGACTTGAATTACCATCACTAGTCTCCTCCTCCTCTGTGGGGAAAATCCTAATTGGTATATGGTATTGTTTTAACCTATCTATATGGTATTTATCCAAATTCCCAGTTTCTAGATTCTTCAAGAGATATACAGTATCACCAGCTCTTTTTAGTACCTCATATGGACCCCCATACCTTGGCTCAAATTTGTGACGCCCCTTTGTCTCATGCATTCTCTCCACTAGGACTAAGTCCCCGTTATTGAAAGTTCTCAGCCCTTTGTTTTCGAACTTAATCCTAGCTTCTTCCTGTTCATTCAAGTAGGTTTGCCTTACTACCTCTCTTATCTTCTCGACCTCCTCTGTTAGTTCCCGCTCGTAGAAGGCTGCCGTTTGAGCAATCAAATCTTCGCTTACAGGACTTTGTCCCGCTTCCTGAAAGGGTTGCGGGAGCCTCAGCTCATGTCCGAAGACGAGTTTCGCTGGCGTAAATCCTGTACTAGAATGTTCAGTGGTTCTGATAGCTAAAGCTACCATGGGTAAGATGTCATCCCAATTAGAACCTGCCTCACACCTACGCAAAGATTCAATTACTGTTCTGTTGAGCCTTTCTACAGCGCCATTACTTTGAGGTCTCCAAGCAGTGGTGTTCACTGCACTTACCCCCATGGCCTTGCAAATCCCTTTGAAAATACAGCTAATGAATGCCGAACCCCGGTCCGAAAGTATAGTTTTCGGTACTCCAAAGATAGTAATTACGCTTTCCAACAGCGCTTTAACCACTGTACTGGCACACTGGTCTCTTGTAGGTATTAAAATAGGGAATTTGGTAAATAAATCGACTATGGTCAGGATGCTAGAATGTCCTTTGGAAGTCTTCTCTAAGGGTCCTATGAAGTCTAGAGCAAGATGCTCAAATGGTTTTCCAGGCCTGAAGTGGGGAGCATTACCAGCCTTGGTTACACCTTGATTTGAGAGCTGGCAACCCTCGCATCTGTATATATAGTTTCGGACCTGTGTCCTCATACCCGGCCAATAATAATCGTCCTTCAGCCTTCTCATTACCTTCTTGACCCCAAAATGACCTCCCGTCGGAACGTCGTGGTGATATTTAATCACCATCTCCCTAATGTCTGACGGAACCACCTTCACCCAGATACCCCCACTGTTCTTAGACACAAGGTAACCCTCGTGCATTTTATAATCCTTATTTTTATAAGTTACAGTCTCGGTAGACCGTCTGTCACCTATTAGTTTCAATAAGGGGGCCCATTTCTTGTCCTTAAGCAAACCTTCCCACGTCCGATCACTATCTATCAAGGGGGGCCCACGATTTTTAATTACTGCGGCCACAACTCTCTTATCTCGTGATGGTTCAGGATCATCCTCACACGGGAACCTACTGAGGAAGTCGGCTACCGTGTTTTCTTTCCCTGGGACATACACAAATGTCACATTGAAGTCTTGGATGATCTCTGCCCATCTAGACAATCGAGCGTTCTTATAATCAGACCCCTTGTTATAAGTGATCGGTTTGTGATCGGTATGCACCTCAACCTTACTGCCCGCCAGGAGGTGTTTAAAGTGCTGCAGAGACAACACTACGGCATAAGCCTCCTTTTCGATTGTGGAATAGCGAGTTTCGGGGCCTATCAACCGTTTGCTATAGTAAGCTATTGGCTTGACAACCCCGTCTATCTCCTGTTGGAGACAAGCGCCAACCGCTATTCCACTGGCGTCTGTATTGAGGATAAATGGTCGCCCTATCATTGGATGAGCCAGTAAAGGCTCACTGGTTAGTACTTGTTTTATGGTCTCAAAGGCTGTCTGCTCTATTGTACCCCAAGTGAATCTTCGCCCCTTTCTCAATAAGTTACTTAGTGGAGCTAGGAGTTCACCTGCGTTGGGTATGAAGCGCCTGTAGTAGTTTACAGTACCCAAAAGACTTCTGACCCCCCTGATGTTGTGGGGACGTTTCAAATCCCTGAGAGCCGCGACATTATCCCACATGGGTTTTATCCCATCCTGATCAATTACATGACCGAGGTAATCTACAGAGCCCTTGAAGAAATAACTCTTCCCACGCCTAGCCTTTAGATTAAAGCGACTCAGGCGTTCGAGTACAGCGGCAAGGTCCGCCACATGCTGCTCATGAGAGTCGCTGTAGACGATGACATCATCGATGTACAAACGAACGCATTTATACAACAAATCCCCTAGGACCAAATTCATGGCCCATTGGAAGATCTGAGCTGAGTTCTTCGCTCCTTGTGGTAGACGTGTGAAACGATATCTCCCCCAGGGCAGAGAGAAAGTGAAATAATCTCTATCACCCTCCGGGATGTGAATCTGGAAAAATCCAGAGGTCAAGTCTAATGTGCTGAAGACCTTTGCGCCTGCAAAAGCACGCAGGTTGTCTTCAACACGAGGTATTGGGAACGGGAAGAATTCTGTCACCTCATTAATTAATCGCAGGTCCATTGTAATGCGGACGCTGCCGTCTGTTTTAGCAACAGGGAATAGGGGAGAATTCCATAAGGATGTACTCCCCTCGATAATTCCAGCTTCTTCCAATTCGTCTACTAAGGCCTTCACCTTTGAGACCAGCTTATTTGGGATCGGATACTGACGTCTATAGACTGGCTTTCCAGTCAGTATCTTTAACTTAGGGGCAATGATGGTTGACCCATCGCCCATATCGGAGATGTCGTCACAGAAACAGTGACTATATGCCCTAAGGACGTCTTCCCCTGTCCTGATTTTATGTAGAGGTATACTGGGTGGTCTGACAGGCACCTCACTGGCCTGTAACGAGGACAGGAAGGCCGACTTAGTCGGTTCTTCGTCCTGCTCAAAGTCTGATCTGACGCTTCCATCATGGTTGAGAGTGAGTCTTAGAGCCTTGAATCCTGGCATACCTAGGATTCCATCAAAGCCTAGCCCACCTAGATGGCAGTATTCAAATGTTGTTTTTACTTCCCTGATGGGTTTTCCCCTGATATAGGCCCTAACCTCTATTAACTCACTCCCCAGTGACCTTAACTCACTCCCACTAATCCCCTTAAGGAAGGTGGGTTTACCCAAACCTTCAGCGCTAATATCCAAGGAATCTATATTTACAATGTTGGCCTCTGAGCCTGTATCGATAATTAGTCTGATAGTCCTATTGCTCAGAGACCAACCTTTATCTACAAATGTACAAGTGATTACAGGTAGGCCGGCTAGAGTTCCCCCATTCCCTGCTTTGAGGCAAGCCGGACCTATTTTTTTGTCATGGCTGTGCAAATCCTTGCCATGTGGCCTGTCTCCCCGCATCTGAAGCACCTGAATGGGTTGGCCCCGGGCCCCACGTTGGGCGCCATTGATGGGTTCCCCAGTTTGATCTGGGAGGCCTGGAGGGCGAACTCTCTCGCAGCTCCTCGAAGGTGATTGTCCAGGAGGATCCTTCTCCTAGAATCATCCAGGGCTTTCACATCGTAGACCAATTCGAAGTCCCGGATGAACTTGTCGAATGGTATGAGCCCATTTCCCTCAAACTTCTCCAAATGGTATAGCGCAGACGGCAACGGCGTCTGGCTGGGTGAGGGGTCATCTCCAGGGTGCATGGTTCTCTCTCAGTCTGCTGTCTGAAATATTCCAGATTAGTAGTGGGGATTGGAGAAGAGAATCTCATGTATTAATGGGGGCAGGGAACCGAGGGGTGAAAGATGGGTTCATGGCCCAAAAGGGAAAGGAAATGGGAGAGGTACATGTTCATCCATGTGGGTGGATAGTAATCTTATATCAATGCTCTTTCTGGGTGTATTGAAACTAACTAGCCATGATGGTAGAGGCGCTGTTCTCACTGTCTCTACTGTACATCAGAATGGACTATAATTATTACTAGTGTATTATTATTCCAATAGCCTATGACCTTTAAACCTTTATACCTTCATATACACTCGACGGGGTAGTCACCTTGTTAAAAAAAAAATCTATAATGTCATAGATCAGCTAGAGGGAGAACATAACAAAATTGTGCGAATAGTCTGTTTCAACTACTGATTGTAAGCCTATTAAACTCGTTCTCTTTAGGTTGGCTCGCTTCATTAATCTTCAATCTACGTTCAATAGTCATATTGAGTTCACATGGATGCTAGATGTAAACTGTATCAAAATAGTGTAGTTTTCTAGTTTCCGAATTATATGACAGTTAAAAAAAAAAAACATTCTGGAAATATCTCGCACTGGCTACTATAAAAAAAAATTGAATGGGGTACATCTCTGATCTTACAGGATACCTCATGGCTCATGGAATTGAATCGCTCATTTCTCACTAAAATATTCACACAGGGTATGGAGGTCTCCAGCGGTTCTATAGCTATTGGTCAACTAAATTAATTAATGGCAGGAATTGAAGCTAGTTTAAATGCTCGTGTGCTGTTTTGTCATGCGTCTTTATGTCATCTGCAAAGGAAAGTGTCGCCTCAAAGGACCTAATTCTGGGACTAACATCCGCTGCACATTTCAGGAAGGAGTGGTCGTCCATACAATAGCAAGATATCATTTTGCTGCCAATGTACAATGTTGAGCATTTTCCATGTCGTCATTTTGTCGATCCCCAATCTTCTAGGGTGTTTCTTTAAGCATTTCTCGATGTCATTTAATGCTTTATGCGATCCCGCCCGGCATTCAATAAGTATTATTTGATCGTACCAATCTCCAGGAGACCATCCCATTGCGGCCGAATCATTTCCACCCAACTTATAACGCCGTCCATATCGCGTAATTGAAATTAGTGTAAAACTCAAAGAATAAGACCTTAATCTCTTAATTCTTTACTAATTTCAGTTGGCTCAACATAAATCTTCTCAATTATTATCTTAGTACAGTGGTGTGACATGTCACACTTCTTCTAGTTCTTTCGCAGGCTCGATTAATCCCAGTGAAAACCCGTCCAGGCGTCAATCCCGTGCTAACCCGTCATGCATGACTTCAAATTTAGAAATTATTAGACCTGAATATTTGCAGTGGCATCTACTTCCACTGAAAGTATTTAAGGCATAAGGCTGCCTCTTTAAATCACTGTCTTTACTCCCACATGCCTGTGTAAACTTTAATCATGACCTTATCAATTCTCAAAATTCTGCCTATCGAGTATCCTGAGAATCAATGTTCTTCTTGTCTACGGCGGATTAACACAATAATTGTTCCCTAGAGTTATCTGCGTCGAGTGGTCAGTCTGTACTACTAATTCTCCACTCTAACTCCAGGACTCCTTTATCTACTCGGGCTGTTCAAAAATTTTCAAGACAGTTGTTCAAATCCCCAATGATAATCTGCTAAATTTCGATAATTATTGGAATTCTCATTAAACAGAATAACTACACCTTTCTGACACAGAAATATCCAGCATCAAGATATAGCGCACCGTCCAATTTCTTTATTTCAAGGCGGTGTCAAATTACAACTGAAGGAACATACTAAGCATATAACTGGTTTAAATTTCATGTAATCTCATCATGCCTTCTGCTGGCAAATGTATTTACTGTAAAATTCAATACTATCAAGATGGTTTTATTTGTCTTCATCCAAAAAAAAAATGTTTCAGAAATAGAATCTTGGAAATCTCTACTATAGACAAAAATTGTACATTTGTCAATTCAGGATAACCTTCCCTTGTCAGAGTGTATATAGGATATTTAAGATCATATGCAGTTGGCGGCATCATGAAAAAAAAAAAAAAAAAAAAAGGTCGGTTGCAATAGACGCAACGTTATTAATCAAGACAATAGGTCTCTAATTTTCCAATACTGCAAAGGAACAGGTCACACTTTCGCATTAGGAGAACCTAGAATACATTACAATAACATAAACAGCAAATATCAAAGGCTTATAATTGATTCTCTATTATTCAGAAAACACAATAGCATTAATAGAAATAGATTTGCCCGAAACATATAACACAATATATCCTAGTACCAGCTAATAATATCAACAATAATATAAGTAACTTATATGTAATAGCCAATAACTATTATAAAACTACTTAAATAATAGAATTTCTAACCTATAAGATAATTCATAGAATATAGCAAACAATAGTAGAATATGTGTAATACCTTAATCCAAAAAAATATGTCTTAAGAAAACAAATAATATGCAAAACTTTCTAATGTATATATATATATGTACATAGAATCATAATAGTTTTAGCATCAGGCGACGTCATATTTTCTTGATATATTGTATATGTTTCTCCTGTAGAAGGGCGGACAAGCTCGAAAGCTCGAGAAGACCAGAATAAAAGATACTCATCCCCATAGACGTTTTACTTTGATATCAGAAATCAATGATAATATTAAGGTTTTGCCACAAACAATGTGAATCGTAAAAGACAGCGGCGAGAGATGCGGTATACACCGCCTCAACATAACTTTCATTGCCTGATAAAATGCCCGTGAAACGGAAAGCATAAATTAAAATTCACGATTTATAATAGACTGTTAATCTCAGGATGCGTGGACTACTTCACCAATACTTAAAAATAGTATGGCTTTTCATTAGGTATATATTTCTAAAGTATAGGGGAAGAAACATATACTAAATTCGAGCCCCACGTTGGGCGCCATTGATGGGTTCCCCAGTTTGGATAGTTGAAAAGGGAGGGTACACGATGTATCTTATTAAAAGTTTCCTTACTTAAGTATATATATATAGCAAATTAGGCCAACAACCCCATGTATATAACCCGCAGGAAGACCTTAATGTTGTATAATAGCAGCACAGCTGTCAGTGATGCACTATCGGCATATGTCTTTACATCATCACATGTAATGCAATTTATGCAAACAGGATAAATAAAATAAATAAAAAAGAAAAGGGGGAAAAAACTCTGTAATTGATTAAGAGTTGAACTAAAGCAAGGATCGAGCATATAATATTGTCAGAACAATGGTCTAAAGATGGAAACAGTCGCGACACTATTATACAATATTATCAGACAACCCATGAAATCGTTATTAAATTGGGCAATCTATAAAACACTGAAACACAGACACTCGCGGCAATGTATGTGGCCGGTAATTTATGGTAGACTTGATTATTAGTAACATTCCCTTCAAATAGGTAATAAACATACAACATTTCATTTAAACAGTTGGAATATCACCATAAAGCAAATTATGTATGAAATAGGTAACAGAGAACACAAGAAAATTTCTCTAGATATTTATTTAAATATCTTAAAATTTGGGAACATGTCTATACTGACGAGATATGCTATTTACATAGTAAAATTTAGATAGAGGTGACCTGAAGTTACTTTATAGCCCTTTAAGGCCCATGCGAAATCTAGGTTGGCTACTACACAAAAAGGGGGGGAAACCTAGATCTCCATCTATTCTAGCGGGACAAAATATACGAACCCTAACACTCCTTTTAAGTCACTTAAAGCCCTTTAGGGCCCATTCAGAATCTAAATAGATTAGCTTCTGTTCGAAAAATAAAAAAAAAAAAAAAAAAGGGGGGGCTAAGCCATAATGGCAAGGGGCTTACCTTCTCTCGAAAGCGGCGGCAAGGTCTGGTCTCCTCTACGTCTCAGGCCCGTCTAAAAATCGTCCTTCTCACTGAGCGACTCCGATCGAATTCTGCCTTTTGGCAAAGAACCTTCTTTTATATCATCTCATTCTCCATTTTCATTCGCCGAAAGAAACACCAATCAAAATGGCCAACGGCTCCAGTATCAATTTCATAGACGCCCCAGGCCTCTCCCCTTCAAAATAGAACATATAGTATTACAAAAACAAAAAAAATCTAAAGAGAGAAACAACCCCTGCGGTAGTGTAAGATTTCAAACTCCCTCCCTCCGTCCTTCCACATGGGTTGAAATACAATCCCACCTTTTTCTCGGGATGGTATATATATCACCCCCCCGTCTTGGCTAAAATTGACCCAGGCCCTTTTTACCTGGACTGTAATGTGATGCTTTCCTTTCTCTGGAAGGATATTTTATAAGTTTCAGTCTTTAGAGATCTTCCTTCTCCAATTTTCTCCTTTTTTTTTTTTCTGGTCACCTTTACCTAAATTTTTGGTGAGGGGAATATATGTACATATGAAACAACAGTTTCCAGCTCGGATGTCTCTGGATGTCTTCTTCTTTACCAGGCATCAGCTTTCAGCATGGAAGTCTGGTGTCACCAAGTGTCTAAGTTTCTGGGCAAAAAAAAATGGTCTGTAAGTCTATGTGGGAGGGAAGCCATGTATCCATTTGATTTGATTATACATACGCCTTCTGTTGGGGTATGGTTACAAAAACGTGCCCCAACACTTACTGCGATGGAAAAATTAAAGGGAGGGCCTGGCTCATCAGTGGTGAACCCTCCCAGCGGTTTCGCCAGTTTAATCTACCATACCGCTGTTATATTGCATTTTTGGAACTTCCTTTTATAGGTTCAATATAACAGCGGTATGGTAGATTAAACTGGCGAAACCGCTGGGAGGGTTCACCACTGATGAGCCAGGCCCTCCCTTTAATTTTTCCATCGCAGTAAGTGCAACATCTTCGTACACATTTATTTTTAGCAAATCTTTATTGTCTTAGTAAAGTCTGATACAGCCTTTTATTGTTTATTTTCGAAACGCCAAAAAGTGACAAAAACAAATCAAAAAGGGATGATGATAACCTGCGTCTTGCAGATTAACATTTTCATAGAAACATATATATATACATATTTATTGCTAGCTATATATCACCATCTTCTCTCTTCAAACACGAAATCTCACAGGCGGTCTCCTCGCTCGAGGTGGGTTCCGCCTCAGGACAGGACCCTCCTCTTTCAAGGCCTCGGGGTCCAGCGAGCGAAGAGGCTCCAATGACTTTCCATCGTCTGTATCACTCTGAACCTCTGAATCTTGATCCGACCGCTGGCTAGTTAGTCCTGGCGACAGCGACTCCATATAACCTCTGTCTCGTACAACCTCCGAGATTATGGCACTGGGACCTGCTCCTCTTGAGTGCTCGGGTTGACGCTCTCCATCTCCACTCTCATCTTCCTCACCATTCCTCCACCTTTTTCTAATTTGATCCCTGTGATAGGCCTTTACCTGTCCGTGGATCAAAATGGTGTAGACTCTAGTTCCCTTCTTGCCCACAATTTTTCCTGGGATCCATTTATCACCACCTCTAAAGTTTTTACACCACACTAAATCATCTATCTGGAATTCTTCCAAATGGGTTCGCCGATCATACTTCATTTGCCTGGCTTGCTGGTCCCTAACTCTAGATGCCAAGCTGGGATGTATCAACGATACTCTGGTTCGAAGCGCACGCCCAATAAAGAGCTCTGATGGAGTCTTTCCCGTTGTCACATGCGGGGTGCTTCGATATGCCAGAAGAACTTTTGATAAGGTGTCTTGAATGGTATCCCCAATTTTCCTTTTATTTTTATCCAGGGCAGTCTTAATTGTTCTAACCGCTCTTTCAGCCAAGCCATTACTTTGCGGGTGGTACGCCGGGATCAATGTTTGTTTAATTCCATTTCCTTCCAGAAAACCTTTCATTTCACTACCAGTAAACTGAGGTCCATTATCAGATACAAGTTCCTCCGGTAGACCATAGGAAGAAAAAAAGTCGCCGTAGTTGCTCAATGGTTTTGCGTGTGGTGGTCTCTCTCATTGGGATGGCTTCGATCCACTTTGAATGACTATCTACTACTACGGGTTGTGCCGACCATTTTCCTTTATTCACACTAATCATTAGATTTTTTTTTTATTTTTAAGAATAAAAGCCCAGTTTGGTTACTTGCACTCACTGGAGGGGTTGGACTTTTTCAAGAATCAGGAGCCATTGGGGCAATTTTTTTTTTCAGAACAAAGTGTCTGAATCTGCATTCGATGACCCCTGGTCATGGTTTTTAAAAATTAACAGTTTAGACCACTCCTCCAAACAGCACTCTATTCATTAGATGTGTTTGTGAAATGGATCCTATATTTCAGATTTTTTTACACGCATTTTCGATATTGCTCTTTGCAATTTATCTCCATTTTGCTGAAAGAAAATTCATTACATTGAGTTTACAAACAGTTGGGGCCTCTATTCATTCATGAGTAAACCTCGCTCGAACACTACCCAGGCGAAGCCGGGTCCAGTCGGGTAAAACCCGGGCGTTGCCCGGGCCACTCGGCTAGTATATATATACATATTTATTGCTAGCTATATATCAGTAAGGACAGTAGAAATTGTTTTATTTTAAAAAGAATCTTACGCCATTAAAATAGTTTTATAATTTGATAACAGATGGCGCTCTAGTACATCGTAACATATTTAATTAAGATTAACATATATAAATAGTTTTAAAACTTTCCTTTTTGTATATATATATTCCTTCCTACCATTTGTACCATAGTTCTTATAAGTCGCGCTCGCCTGTCGAAGGGTTTTTACCCTAAAGCTTGCACCTATACATCAATAAAAGAAACTCGTCTTCCTTCACCATGTTTTTCGTCTAACTCCCTTAGGTATCAATTCTCTCTCTCGCCTCTATTTTTCTTCAATCCCTAAATTAAAAAAAAAAAAAATATATATATATATATAAATTGTCCTACTATGTGTGAAGGCCTTACCATTAAATTATTCTGTTGGAAATCATGATTAAATTTTTAATTAGTGATTTTTAAAATTTCTGATGATAGATCTCTTTTCCATGTGAAATCTCTACCTGTAAAAAAAAAATTCACATTGGTGTCCATGTTTGATTAGGTGTTATATTACACCATTGTTGTTGGGTATATATTTTGTAATTTTATATTGTTTGTTCATACTCAAATGCTTTGTTTTCTTTGTATGGTAATTTGTAATAGCTCCATGCTTATATGTGTATGTGTATATACTACGGCAATGATTTTGCATAGATTATATAACAGAATATGTAAAATCTTATGAAAAGAGTTATAAACATAAAAGGGATGAATGTGTTTACCAGCAAGGTAGCAATAATTACAAATGGAGTAGTATTAAATAAAGAAAAATATTTTCTTGGAAAGGGCTCAACTGAGATATTACAATAATGGTCAGTGAGGTCTATTTTTCTTTATTGCTTTTGATTTTTTTTTGGGAAACTAAGACTTCCAAATACCAATATTTGGTGCTTGTTTTCTATGGTGCTATATACTGCTTGATTTCGGTGTCAAGTGTGCCCTATCATGTGGTTGTACTGATATATTAAGGAATTTTGTCACAAATTTTTAACCTATTTGCGAGGCTGTATCACCCACGTAGGATGCATCACACCCAATGCATGAGACTGAGTAAAAAGCATCTACTTCAATTAGGTTCTGCGACCACGTTACACAATACCAAATCTACGACATCCGTGCCACCCTGATCTAAGTGGGAGAGCCAGCTCCTACAAACTTCCCTGCTTCACCATTGTTGTTCAGACCTGTTCGTCGATCGAAAATGAAAACGTTCATCGATAAAGCCTTGGAAGGCCTAGAAAGTCATCTACCCGTTATTGTGGCATCATTAGACTAGAATGAAGAGAAATCTGGTTGTGGAGATTCGGTCACTCGCGCATGCTGTTGCTCAGTGCGGCGATGAATACACCGAGAGAACAAAGACGATACTACCCGCTCCGACGATCCTTCCTTGTTGGACCTTCCGACGCTCCCTCAGAGCCAGGCATCGCTCACCACGAAAGCAATGCCAACTCCGGAGGGCCAACTGAAGCGTTTCTGCCTGGAACACTTCAGTAGCTCATAGCTTGGTAAAAGCGACTACCCTGAAGTGACCCCCTTGGAGTTCTACCAACTCTTTCTTGCCGATATCTCCCGCGTCCAGATATCGGCAGCCATCCACAGCCTGCCAAATGGCCGTGCCTTTGAGGATTTCTTCGCCCCTTTCTTCGAGGCGTAGCAAAATGATCCTGCTGAAGAAGTGACATAGTGGTCCGGGTCTCCAGGCGTTCTTGCCAAGCAGCCTCTCAACAATGGGCAACAGGATCCTCAGCGGCGTGCTGCTGTGCAGCGATGGCCGTCAATGTCGTCACCTATCGGACCTTGTGCCCGAGGGCCAGACGTGCGCTGTTGCGTTGAACAATGCGCAAATATCTGAAAAGGTCTCCTGGGATACGAGACATGACATCCCGCTGGCTGTAATCTCGCTCGACCTAAAGTCGGCTTTTGACAGCCTGAATAGAATATATCTGATGGCCCTGTTGGAGAAATTAGGCCCGCCATCTGCCTCATCGAGTGGTTGCTATTCTTTACAGAGAAGCAGATGTCTGTATCCAAGTCGGATAGGTCCACACCAAGACATTTCCGATTCTCAATGAAATGAGGCAAGGCTGCCGCCTCAGTACCGCCCTCTTCAGCATCGGTGTCACCCCCTGCTGCACCGGCTCGAGAAGATCATCGGTCGCGGCTGTGTGGTCGTCTATGCAAGGACGGCACTCAGTTTTTTGCTCATGCCCCTGATCTTCGAATAATTCCGCATGGCCTCCGGGGTGGATGTCAACTTCGACAAGAGCTATGGGTTCTAGTGCGATTACTGGAAGCACTTGACGAATTCTCCTCTGGGAATCTCCAGGACGTCCGAGTCGCTGACTGTCCTGGTCTGCTCGATCACTGCAAGGAACACATCGCCTCCCACTCGGTGGGGTTATAGGAGCGAGCCAGTGCGAGGTGGTATTCTTTCATTCGGGGCCTGTCGTTGATGAGTTGGGCCCACACGGCCAACAGCTTGATTCTGGGATGCATCCTGCACACCTTCACGGCTACGTTCCACCTGAAATCACATTTGGCTGGCTGCAGGCGTGGCCGGCGTGCTTCGTGTGAGGAACGAGCCGAGTCTCGGAGCTTCCTGGAGGCGTCCTTGTGCTTAGTCTCCGAGGGTGGCATCAGCCTGCTGGACATCGCGGGTTACCTAGGGCTAGCATGCCTAAAAGGGGTTCAGGCCTCATTCCGTGGCTGACTCCGCCGACTCCTGACATCTAGCGCTCGCCTAGGAGAAGGAGACCTTTGAGCCTCAGGGATGCTGCTTCTAGCGTTCTTGAGCTGGACCACCTGGTTATGCATTCCGCCAGCCTGAGAACCCAGTGTCTTCGAGGCAATAACAGGTTCCTGCGGACGCCAGACCTGCTGGCTTCCGGGCGCTGATTACAGGCGACCGTCGGAGTCTTCTCCGATAATGCCTCCTGTTCTAGCGCACTCAACGCGTGTGGCACTGTCGGACGCGTGGAATTAGAGGTCTTCTGCCAGCGTCCCTGCAGGAAAACGCCAGCTCCAGCTATTATGCGTGGTATGACGCTGAGACCATCGTCTTGCGGTATCAGAGACGCCCATTACCCACCCCACGAGCCAGTCGGCGCGCCGGGCAGAGGACTCTGCACAGCTGCAGGCGCATCCTGTTGGTATGCCCCACTCCACGCCATACGACATCCTGACCACCCTGCCTCGAGGCGCATCAACTGTGTTGCTTGTAGGTTTATTGACAGGTCGCTGACCCACAGATATTTGAACTGCTGATCTTTATGACCTGAGATTTGCGAGCCTGGCTCTTCGGCGTCGGTCTCTATCCCGAGGCTATCAAGATAAAAACAGTAACAAAGACAACCATCTACAAGAACCATTATGGAATCGAGGTGGGCAATACCAGTCACAACATCGACCTTCCCACTCTGTGGGTAAGGTCCATCAGGTCCATCGCGGTCCATTGGTAGAGGAATTTTTCCGCGGTTGAAGACGTCGATAAGTGAAGGAATTATATATGTGAATATTTATCAAATATCTTACATTTATATGTAGTAATATTTTTCAATATGCACTAAATATGTATATGTGATATCTTGGGACCTCTGGGACCAGTGTTACCTGATGCTAGACGACCCTCGATGTCAACTCTACCGTGCAGTCGTGGTGGAAGGCGACACAGCTGGGCCAAAGGTGAAATAAACAAACAGAGATTCCACTAAGAAGCGTCTGACGTCAAGAAGGAATGGGATGAGGAGAGAGAGAGATCTTTAGAGCAAGTGTTACCGTTGGGATCCAAGCGCAGACTGCCTAACCTAGGTTCTCGATTTAACACCACGACCTTTCTTCTTTCTAATTGGTAGGAATATGTCACGTGGCCGTTGGCTATTGGTTGACCTACTTAGGTATTGTTTCCTAATTGGTAGGAATATGTCACGTGGCCGTTGGCTATTGGTTGACCTACTTATGTGTTACCTTCTAATTGGTCTTTGCTGAGGTCTTTGACGGAAGATATATCCGGCCTTGCCCAGGAAATACTGGCCGTTAAACTCGACTTTTATGATTTCCGCGATTCATAAAATTGACTGTAAATTTATTAATAGTGGTGCTGGCTTTAAGCCTCTTTGCTAGGCCTTACTTCTACTCTCACCTAAGCCTGATTAGTTTTAACCTTAATTTTCTCCTGTTAGTCTCCATTCCTTCTATCTGTACAGTTGCTATACTTTATTAGATTCTTACGCGGTACAGATTGATGTTAGTTGAGGCTTTCTATTTGCAGTACATAAGAAGTTATATACAGTCATGGGGTGGAACATGTGGTAGTAGATATCTAGACTATTTACAACAATTCCATGGTCTTAAATCATCACATATATGTACCATAATTATAAATAGTGTAACAGCTCCTAAATGTAGATCAAATTCAACATAAAACACAACAGAATTGAACATAAGGCACGCCATCTTTATACAAGAAACTAGATCATTTAAGCGCGATTTCCCCCCTTTTGTAACCAAATGTATTAGATTTATGTACACTTATAAGATATTTCAAAACTCTCCCATCTCAATTTATTTTTCCACAGCCATGGAGCTCAACAAAGAGCAAACTTTGAATTGTTCTCTAGTCGAATTAGCTACTTCAAGCGTAGAGCAGCTTTAAAAAAGCGATGGCCGCCTAGTTTGTGATATTGTTCATTATATAGAAATGTTTATTTTATACACAAAATAAACTTCTACTGTCCTTACTGCGATGAGAAAATATTGAGAGAGCTTAGCACATCAGTAGTGAACCCTCCCAACGGTTTCGCCAATTTAATCTACCAGACCGCTTCTCAGAGTTCTAATACTGTATTGGACGATTCTGCTTATATATGCTACACTGAAGGGCATCGAGCAATCCTCTTCCGTAAACGATAAGGAAAAAGCCAGTTAGGCATAAATTAATACAAAGCAATAACGCGCCATCTTTACGTAGGAAATGAAATTATCATGCACGGATGTTTCTTTTATACACAAAATAAACTTCTACTGTCCTTACTGCGATGTTCATTGTGATCGCGAGCGAGATTTCAAATGTTTCATTCCTAATGCTTGATTAAAACGGGTATATGATATAGGCTTAGCAAAAATACGATGTTTCTTTTTAAGGATTTCTAGTTGTTTTTGTACTCACGTATGTTGTAGTTACGAGGACATCCCTTTAGATAAAAACAAATATATATTTATTTAAGGAACGACTTGTTCCAATACAAATATTGTTAAAAACAAGCTAGCGATAAAACATAACAGAAAGGTTGAATGTAGAAGTTGGAAGTGACGTCAGCATCGATGATGATTAAAGTCAAAGTTTGCGTAACAATTCCCTCCTTACTTTGTCTTTATTCCAACGATGCTGAGGTTCTCCAGGTGTTTCTTCATCTGGTCTCGGGATAGGTCCTTTGTGAAGATATCCGCCTCCAGGTCCTGAGATGGCTTGTACAGAAGGCAGATGTCTCTGGATTCATAACAGTCTCTCAAGAAGTGGTACTTTCTGTTGATATGTCTACAGCGACTGCTTTGTTTAGGGCTGGAGATCCAGTTGATCAATGACTGACTGTCTGTATAGATCGCAGTTGTTTTTTCCATGAAATTCCATTCTTCCAGCTCTCGTAGCAGGTTTATTATCCACTTGATTTGACAGCAGCTTTCACAAGCAGCTATCATTTCCGCTTCCATTGTGGAGAGGGCGACGAGTGGTTGTTTACTACTTTTCCAGTCTATAGTTGCTTCGCCGAGCTTCAATACATATCCGCCGTAGGATTTTCCACCATGAGTGGTCGACCAGCTGGCATCGGTGTTGGACTTCAGGATTCCAGTCTTCCCTCTTTCAAATTTCACTCCTAGGTCAATTGTTCCTCGCAGGTATCTCATCACTCTTTTGATTGCTGTCCAGTGCATCTGTATTGGACGATTCTGCTTATATATGCTACACTGAAGGGCATCGAGCAATCCTCTTCCGTAAACGATAAGGAAAAAGCCAGTTAGGCATAAATTAATACAAAGCAATAACGCGCCATCTTTACGTAGGAAATGAAATTATCATGCACGGATGTTTCTTTTATACACAAAATAAACTTCTACTGTCCTTACTGCGATGTTCATTGTGATCGCGAGCGAGATTTCAAATGTTTCATTCCTAATGCTTGATTAAAACGGGTATATGATATAGGCTTAGCAAAAATACGATGTTTCTTTTTAAGGATTTCTAGTTGTTTTTGTACTCACGTATGTTGTAGTTACGAGGACATCCCTTTAGATAAAAACAAATATATATTTATTTAAGGAACGACTTGTTCCAATACAAATATTGTTAAAAACAAGCTAGCGATAAAACATAACAGAAAGGTTGAATGTAGAAGTTGGAAGTGACGTCAGCATCGATGATGATTAAAGTCAAAGTTTGCGTAACAATTCCCTCCTTACTTTGTCTTTATTCCAACGATGCTGAGGTTCTCCAGGTGTTTCTTCATCTGGTCTCGGGATAGGTCCTTTGTGAAGATATCCGCCTCCAGGTCCTGAGATGGCTTGTACAGAAGGCAGATGTCTCTGGATTCATAACAGTCTCTCAAGAAGTGGTACTTTCTGTTGATATGTCTACAGCGACTGCTTTGTTTAGGGCTGGAGATCCAGTTGATCAATGACTGACTGTCTGTATAGATCGCAGTTGTTTTTTCCATGAAATTCCATTCTTCCAGCTCTCGTAGCAGGTTTATTATCCACTTGATTTGACAGCAGCTTTCACAAGCAGCTATCATTTCCGCTTCCATTGTGGAGAGGGCGACGAGTGGTTGTTTACTACTTTTCCAGTCTATAGTTGCTTCGCCGAGCTTCAATACATATCCGCCGTAGGATTTTCCACCATGAGTGGTCGACCAGCTGGCATCGGTGTTGGACTTCAGGATTCCAGTCTTCCCTCTTTCAAATTTCACTCCTAGGTCAATTGTTCCTCGCAGGTATCTCATCACTCTTTTGATTGCTGTCCAGTGCATCTGTATTGGACGATTCTGCTTATATATGCTACACTGAAGGGCATCGAGCAATCCTCTTCCGTAAACGATAAGGAAAAGGCCAGTTAGGCATAAATTAATACAAAGCAATAACGCGCCATCTTTACGTAGGAAATGAAATTATCATGCACGGATGTTTCTTTTATACACAAAATAAACTTCTACTGTCCTTACTGCGATGTTCATTGTGATCGCGAGCGAGATTTCAAATGTTTCATTCCTAATGCTTGATTAAAACGGGTATATGATATAGGCTTAGCAAAAATACGATGTTTCTTTTTAAGGATTTCTAGTTGTTTTTGTACTCACGTATGTTGTAGTTACGAGGACATCCCTTTAGATAAAAACAAATATATATTTATTTAAGGAACGACTTGTTCCAATACAAATATTGTTAAAAACAAGCTAGCGATAAAACATAACAGAAAGGTTGAATGTAGAAGTTGGAAGTGACGTCAGCATCGATGATGATTAAAGTCAAAGTTTGCGTAACAATTCCCTCCTTACTTTGTCTTTATTCCAACGATGCTGAGGTTCTCCAGGTGTTTCTTCATCTGGTCTCGGGATAGGTCCTTTGTGAAGATATCCGCCTCCAGGTCCTGAGATGGCTTGTACAGAAGGCAGATGTCTCTGGATTCATAACAGTCTCTCAAGAAGTGGTACTTTCTGTTGATATGTCTACAGCGACTGCTTTGTTTAGGGCTGGAGATCCAGTTGATCAATGACTGACTGTCTGTATAGATCGCAGTTGTTTTTTCCATGAAATTCCATTCTTCCAGCTCTCGTAGCAGGTTTATTATCCACTTGATTTGACAGCAGCTTTCACAAGCAGCTATCATTTCCGCTTCCATTGTGGAGAGGGCGACGAGTGGTTGTTTACTACTTTTCCAGTCTATAGTTGCTTCGCCGAGCTTCAATACATATCCGCCGTAGGATTTTCCACCATGAGTGGTCGACCAGCTGGCATCGGTGTTGGACTTCAGGATTCCAGTCTTCCCTCTTTCAAATTTCACTCCTAGGTCAATTGTTCCTCGCAGGTATCTCATCACTCTTTTGATTGCTGTCCAGTGCATCTGTATTGGACGATTCTGCTTATATATGCTACACTGAAGGGCATCGAGCAATCCTCTTCCGTAAACGATAAGGAAAAAGCCAGTTAGGCATAAATTAATACAAAGCAATAACGCGCCATCTTTACGTAGGAAATGAAATTATCATGCACGGATGTTTCTTTTATACACAAAATAAACTTCTACTGTCCTTACTGCGATGTTCATTGTGATCGCGAGCGAGATTTCAAATGTTTCATTCCTAATGCTTGATTAAAACGGGTATATGATATAGGCTTAGCAAAAATACGATGTTTCTTTTTAAGGATTTCTAGTTGTTTTTGTACTCACGTATGTTGTAGTTACGAGGACATCCCTTTAGATAAAAACAAATATATATTTATTTAAGGAACGACTTGTTCCAATACAAATATTGTTAAAAACAAGCTAGCGATAAAACATAACAGAAAGGTTGAATGTAGAAGTTGGAAGTGACGTCAGCATCGATGATGATTAAAGTCAAAGTTTGCGTAACAATTCCCTCCTTACTTTGTCTTTATTCCAACGATGCTGAGGTTCTCCAGGTGTTTCTTCATCTGGTCTCGGGATAGGTCCTTTGTGAAGATATCCGCCTCCAGGTCCTGAGATGGCTTGTACAGAAGGCAGATGTCTCTGGATTCATAACAGTCTCTCAAGAAGTGGTACTTTCTGTTGATATGTCTACAGCGACTGCTTTGTTTAGGGCTGGAGATCCAGTTGATCAATGACTGACTGTCTGTATAGATCGCAGTTGTTTTTTCCATGAAATTCCATTCTTCCAGCTCTCGTAGCAGGTTTATTATCCACTTGATTTGACAGCAGCTTTCACAAGCAGCTATCATTTCCGCTTCCATTGTGGAGAGGGCGACGAGTGGTTGTTTACTACTTTTCCAGTCTATAGTTGCTTCGCCGAGCTTCAATACATATCCGCCGTAGGATTTTCCACCATGAGTGGTCGACCAGCTGGCATCGGTGTTGGACTTCAGGATTCCAGTCTTCCCTCTTTCAAATTTCACTCCTAGGTCAATTGTTCCTCGCAGGTATCTCATCACTCTTTTGATTGCTGTCCAGTGCATCTGTATTGGACGATTCTGCTTATATATGCTACACTGAAGGGCATCGAGCAATCCTCTTCCGTAAACGATAAGGAAAAAGCCAGTTAGGCATAAATTAATACAAAGCAATAACGCGCCATCTTTACGTAGGAAATGAAATTATCATGCACGGATGTTTCTTTTATACACAAAATAAACTTCTACTGTCCTTACTGCGATGTTCATTGTGATCGCGAGCGAGATTTCAAATGTTTCATTCCTAATGCTTGATTAAAACGGGTATATGATATAGGCTTAGCAAAAATACGATGTTTCTTTTTAAGGATTTCTAGTTGTTTTTGTACTCACGTATGTTGTAGTTACGAGGACATCCCTTTAGATAAAAACAAATATATATTTATTTAAGGAACGACTTGTTCCAATACAAATATTGTTAAAAACAAGCTAGCGATAAAACATAACAGAAAGGTTGAATGTAGAAGTTGGAAGTGACGTCAGCATCGATGATGATTAAAGTCAAAGTTTGCGTAACAATTCCCTCCTTACTTTGTCTTTATTCCAACGATGCTGAGGTTCTCCAGGTGTTTCTTCATCTGGTCTCGGGATAGGTCCTTTGTGAAGATATCCGCCTCCAGGTCCTGAGATGGCTTGTACAGAAGGCAGATGTCTCTGGATTCATAACAGTCTCTCAAGAAGTGGTACTTTCTGTTGATATGTCTACAGCGACTGCTTTGTTTAGGGCTGGAGATCCAGTTGATCAATGACTGACTGTCTGTATAGATCGCAGTTGTTTTTTTCCATGAAATTCCATTCTTCCAGCTCTCGTAGCAGGTTTATTATCCACTTGATTTGACAGCAGCTTTCACAAGCAGCTATCATTTCCGCTTCCATTGTGGAGAGGGCGACGAGTGGTTGTTTACTACTTTTCCAGTCTATAGTTGCTTCGCCGAGCTTCAATACATATCCGCCGTAGGATTTTCCACCATGAGTGGTCGACCAGCTGGCATCGGTGTTGGACTTCAGGATTCCAGTCTTCCCTCTTTCAAATTTCACTCCTAGGTCAATTGTTCCTCGCAGGTATCTCATCACTCTTTTGATTGCTGTCCAGTGCATCTGTTTTGGTTGTCTGGAGTACTGTGAAAGTTTGCTAGTGATGTAAGCGATGTCGGGTCTGGTGTTAACAGCTAGAAACATTAGCATTCCAAGGGCTTCTTGGTAAGTGTGCTGATCGCAATTGTCATCTTCAATATGATTGTCCAAATTGATTTCTTTGGAACCTGGTGTTGGAACTTCCTTACAATTTTCCATTCCATATTTCTGCAATATTTGTTGTACATAGTGGCTTTGCTGTAACGAAATTCCCTCCTTGTCTTGTATGATCTTGATTCCCAAAAACATGCCTTTACATGTTACATCCTTTATTTCCAGGTGATGTCTCAATTTATTGATGAATCTGTTTGAGGTATCTTCAGAATCTGAGACAGTGATAAAGTCATCAACATATATCCCTACATAGAAGTATTTGTCTTCATTCTTCCATTTAAACAGGCAAGGATCAGATTTAAGTTTTTCCTGTCCACAGTCATGAAGTACTTGACTGAATTTCTCATACCACGATCTTCCGGATTGAGGTAGACCGTAAATATTTTTGTTGAGTTTGCAAACTTTGTTTCTGTCTTGGACAAATCCAGCAGGTTGTTCCATGCATATATTGTGTTTTTAATGTTTCCATTTAGATAGGCTGCTTTCACATCAAATAGTTTAATGACTGAATCTTTTGTTGCTGCCATTGACAAAATAGTCCTGAGGGTGGCATTTTTAATTACAGGGCTGAAACTTTCGTTGTAATCTCTTCCTGGGATTTGGTTGTATCCCATTGCAACAAGTCTAGCTTTGTAAGTTTTGTTTTTGTTTTCTTGGTCTTTAGATATTTTGAACACCCATTTACTTTTGACAACTTTAGCGTTTACAGGTCTAGGTACCAGTTCTCATACTTGATGTGAGTACATGTTCTGTATTTCCTCAAGCATTGCGTTCTCCCAATGTTTCTTGTCTTCGCATGCGATGGCTTCTTCATAGTCTTTCGGAATGATTTCATTCGTAGTAGCCAGAACGTAGTCATCGAATCTTTTAGGTATTGTTCGAGTTCTTTGTGGTCTGTCTGATCCACTTGACTCTGTCTGTCTGTTGATCATGTATCTGGTGCTGGCTCTTCAATATCATCATCTGATAGAACATGATTGTCCAGTTGTTCATCCTCCTGAATGAAAAAATATGTGTCAGTGTCCGTATTATTATCACTTTGTTTTTCTTCCGAGATGACATTATTGTTCTCTCTGAAGTGAATGTCTGCGGTTTCAAGAATAACTCTCGCTGTGATATCAAATACTCGATAAGCTCTTTTGCATCTTGAATAGCCCACAAATATTCCTCTCTTAGATTTAGCTTCTAGTTTGTGTCTTTGATGATTCTCGAGTTTATAGAAGACTTCACAACCAAATCTCATGATGTGAGAGACGGATGGCTTTTTACCTTTCCATTTTTCCATAGGGGTAGTGTCTGGGTCATTGGTTGTGGGAGTTAGATTGTACAGATATGCAGCTGTATTCACAGCTTCTGCCCAGAAGTGTAGGGGTAATTGGGAGTCTGCCAGAAGTGTTCGGCCTTTGTCTAATAGTGTTCTGTTAGCTCTTTCAACTCTCCCATTGCTTCTTGGGGTGTACAGTGTAGTTAGTTCATGTTTAATTCCTTTGGATTCTATGAAGGTTTTAAGGTTTTTATTGATAAATTCTGTTCCGTTATCTGTTCTAAGTCGTTTTAGTTTTGAGTTTAGCTCGTTTTCTCTCTTTACAATAAACTTCTTCAAAACTTCTGCTGCTGAGAGTTTATCTTTGAGAAATTCTACAAATATTCTCCTAGAAAATCCATCTACGATGGTCAATAAATATTTACTTCCGCCCAAGGAGTTTATTCTCATTGGACCACAGAGATCGACAAAAATGGCTTCAAAGGGGTAGCTTTCCTGATTGCTATCTGTGTGAACATAGGGTACTTTGGTCATTTTTCCCAAGGAGCAAGCATCACATTGATCAAGGGTACCATTTATAGAGTCCAAACCTTTTAGAAGATTGTTCTTCAAAATCAGGTCTAATTTGTTGTCACTAGGATGTCCTAACCTTCTGCGCCATGCAGTTCTAGAATTATCCTTTGAAATCAAGCAATGTTCATTTGGAACATGAGTTGCTTCAGGCAAACGTGATAGGTTCAATGTGTACATGTTACCATCAAAGTTTCCTGATCCTATTAGCTTGTCATCAGAAGAGTATATGTATGCTCCTTCAGAATTCAAAAGAACAGAGTTCCCTCTTCTTACCACGCTTGGAATGGACATTAGATTTCCTTTCAGGTGTGGTACATGGAGGACATTATGCAGGGTTACAGCGTTGTTAAGTTTGTCCTTACCTTGTACAGTAGCTTGGATTGATCCTGATGAGGCAGATTCGATGTGTCTCCCTTCTTCCGCCACTTGTTTGCTTCTTCTCTCCTCCGTCTTGTTCTCGATCCATTCACCATGGGAAGTCATGTGGTTTGTGCACGCAGAATCAATTATCCACACGTCTTGAGTCGTCGGGCGTTCCTCCCTTGTGCTTGCATGTAGTGCGTATTCTGAAGTGGAGTCTCTTCGTTGGGATGGTTCCTCCGTTCGTTCTTGGATTGCTGATCTGGCTGTGTCTTTGTTTTGTTTTGGTCCTTTATGGTAGTTCCTTGTACTGGCCATGTTATTTTTGTTTGTTGTATTATTTTGATTTACTTTGTTGTTAGGCTTGAACCAACAGTCTTTCTTGAAATGTCCTTTTCTTTTGCAAATGTAGCATGACTTTTCTTTGAATTGGTTGCTGATGATCTGAAAGCATTTTCATGATTTTTGCTTCTGTCCTGTCTTTTCTTCTCAAAATCCAGTAGAGTCTGTCTCAAGTCTGGTAAGGAGATTTCTCTGTTTATTGACAGTGCTGCTGTGATCGTGTCAAAGTTAGGTGTGAGTCCTTCAACAATGTATCGTACAAGTTCTCTTTCTGTTACAGTCTTTTCCTAGCTGGGTGATCTCTTGTGCCAGTTTCTGTGCTCGTACAATATACATGTTAACACTTTCATTTGGGTTCAATTTTAGTGTGGCTAGATCCAACATTAGGTCTATCCTTTTATTTTCTAGAGATCCTTCAAACCTTTTCTTTATGTCGTACCAAATTCTTTTGGCCCTTTTATCGCCTCGAAAGATGATTGTTAAGTCATCCGAAAGTGACAATATTATTAGGCTGTATGCTTCCCGATTCTTTTTCTTCCAAATATCATATTCTAGTTTATTTTTTGTAAAGTCTGGCTCGTCATTAACAATTACGTCCTCGAAGAGATCTTTTGAATCTAGAATTGCTTCCATTTTCATGGACCACGTTGTATAGTTGTTTTCTGTTAACTGTTCAATTTTTGCTAAGTTATATGTATCCATTTTCATTCAATTTTTATTTTCTAAATTGGCGGTTAGTCCAATTATTTATTTTCTTTATGATTTAAATGGATCAATTGGAGGTTAGTCCAATTCGCGCGCCCCAAACCACGCTCTGCTACCAAATTGATATAGGCTTAGCAAAAATACGATGTTTCTTTTTAAGGATTTCTAGTTGTTTTTGTACTCACGTATGTTGTAGTTACGAGGACATCCCTTTAGATAAAAACAAATATATATTTATTTAAGGAACGACTTGTTCCAATACAAATATTGTTAAAACAAGCTAGCGATAAAACATAACAGAAAGGTTGAAGGTAGAAGTTGGAAGTGACGTCAGCATCGATGATGATTAAAGTCAAAGTTTGCGTAACAGTATAAAAATGTTTAAAACAAACCAATTTCAAATAAAATAAAGTATTTCGATGAAAACGAAAAATGTCTATAGTAAAATAGTTAAAATATTTTTAAAAATAGAAATATTCGTTTAAAAATGAAAAATGTTATTATTAAAGTGTTTTTTTTTTATGTTGTTATCAAAATGAAAAATGTTGTCTTTAAATTGCAAAACCTATATAAAAATTGTTCCCTATACCTCCCTATAAAATACAATTTATTTTTAATAAAATGACCTTATTCAAAATGCTCATGTTAAAATAATAATTTGACTTTACATTTCGATTATATATCACAAAAGTTAGCTAATATAGATTATAGTTATGAAAATCGAGCAATCCATATTTAAACTTTACATAATAAAAAGGCATATATTGAATTAAATAAAGGATTTATTTTTTAAAAATCTTTTCTTCAATCCCCCCAATATATATACCTTTTTATTATTTACTAGATTATAGTATAGATTTCTCATATCCACTATGTTATTCACGTAAATATACTCTATAATCCAATTTATTGATATTCGATCAGTGTTTTTGTATTTCGCCCCTTAGAGAATTCTATGAATTGTCGGTTTATGACCATCTCTTCTCCTCACCTGTAGAGCACGGATGAATACCATTACTAGTAAAATAATAACAGAGGAGAAGATCTAAGTGACGCTAACTTAAATTTTGATATATATTTGTTTACAAATTAAAAAATATATTTTAAAATTATATTTAAGAAGTACATATATTTTTAATTCTTTCTAATATCACAGGTAGCAACGTGATATTATTTCATTTTCAAGAACTTACATTATTTACTAAAATATTTTAGAGAGACAAAATATTGGAAAATTTTAAAGTATGATTTTGCTAAAATACATTTGTGAAAAGTTTATATATGATAAGTTTATTTATAGATAAATGAGTCGATAGAGATTTCATTATAGCCATTTTTACATATTTATATTTTAGCGTATTTGTAGTTTTATCTATAAAGTTGTTTAAAAACTACATGTCTATACATAAAAATAATTAAGCTCCAAAATAATTGATTAATTTTAAATTAAATGCAAGCGCTCTCAGAAATATTTTATTTTTAAAAGCCACCACAAAAGCGAGACGAATCATCACACTTTGAGTAATAAAAGCTAATATGATATGAAAAATGCTCAAGTTAGTTAAAAACAATAATCACTAAAATATTGAACTGTTTATGGGACATTGTTTTATCAACAAAGTAGATAAATATGGTATGTTATGTTGTTCTTGTATATATTTTTCTATATTAGCTATATCTTCAATTTATATATAGAATATATGTTTAAATAGATAATAATGAGTCCTTCTTTTTTCTAAGCTACTTTGAAGTATACAATTCGTAAATAAACAATCAAATTAAATAATCAAAAAGCATATAAGTATATAAATTTGGCAAGAATTACGACAGAGGTTTTAAAAAATGTTGTCAAATAAAGTATAATGAATATATTATTTTAAAAAATAGCTCGCAAAATAAGCGCAATATAGGTAAATAAAACGAAAGAAGGATTGAGAAATTTCTCGAAAGGGAGAGAACAGGGGCGGAAGGAACGTCTGTGACGTCACAACTGGGTCAGCCAATCAGGGCGCGCCGAATGTTCTAGCATTTTCCGCCAGGCTTTATTATCGCTGGCTGGAGGTGCGCGAGCTACAGTTCGTCTGACCGTGCGCTACCTACTCAACGCTCTCGCTACAGTTACCATGAAACTGCTGCTTCACGACCTCTCCAGGCCCTGGAGGCGACTGGCGACATGTCCCTACTTCAGTCACAGCCGCAACAACCTCGCTCTAGACCTAGCGGACGAGCTTTGCGACATCTTAACCAGCACCGTTGGCCGCCGACAGAAGAGTCACCGCGGACGTTCGGAAGTGCTGAACGACTCCGAGACATTCAAGATCCAGCTGGATGTGAGCCACTACCATCCAGAAGAACTGAGTGTGAAGACGATGGGCGATGCTGTTGTGATTCACGGCCGCCACGAAGAGAAGCCTGACGACCTGGGCGGATACGTGTCTCGGGAGTTCACGCGCCGCTACATGCTGCCGCCCGACGTGGATCCCCAAGCGGTGACATCCTCCCTAACCCCCCGACGGAAAACTCACCCTGGAAGCCCCCAAGAAGCAGCTCGACGCTCCCAACGAACGTCCAATCCCCATCACTGTGCAGCACTCGAACGGCACAGAAGTCGCGGAGAACGGAGAAGGCAAGTAGAGAGACTTCATCTTTGGTTTCTTCTCCATGGGCAAAATCCCGGGAAACTGTCCCTTCTCATTTCTATTTATTGCTGTAAGTAAAATAATTACTTCACATCTGTACAGAAATTCATTTAGTCATTAATAAATGTCTTTGTGTAAAATATATCCTGTGTTCTTATTAAAAATAACAATTGACACATCTACATTTTTTTTTTTGGCTTTAACAAACGTACGCATTTCGGTTAAAACAAGCACATTCGGAGAATATGTCCAATATTGGGTTATTTTGCAAAGTATTTGAGTTGTTTGAATGGAGTTATAGAGTGACAATGAAAACAATTTTATTGACTTTTAGTCAATGATTACACCCAAGTCAATGGGAGAAAGTACAAAAATTTACAATAATCTTGATTCTGTTAGGAGCGCAGAGCCAGCTTGAGCTCGTATATTCCCCTTTGAATTAAGGGGTGGTCATCGTGAGCATGTTCGGCGACAGTGCCGAGAAACTCGGCGAGAGTGGCTTTGTGTCTGGGTCTAGATCTGAGAGACTTGAGGAGGTACTCCCTACTCTTGAGCCACACGATCGAATGTGAGAGGTTGTCAATATCTAGCCCCTTCTTGAGTAGGGGCCCCAAGGCCTGTTGATAGTTCTGCTCTTTGAACAGGTCAAATATCCGGTCTACGCACTTAGTCTCCAGCTCCACCTGGGTCAGGTATGGCAGTGGAGGCGGAGGTGTCGCCATGGCCGGTGTTAGCTCTTCCCCATGGGGAGTGGGTGGTGTCGGCTCAGCGAGCCGAGGCGCAGGCGGTGGGGGTGCACAACGCTCTTTTTCCGTCGTCGGATTGTCCTCCTCCATCTCCGTCGGGGCGGGCGGCGGAGGTGTCATCACAGCAGGCATCAGTTTGTCGCTGTGGGAAGTAGGCGGCGTTGGCCCAGAAGGCCGAGGCGCAGGCAGTGGGGGTGTTGAAGGCACTGCGGTAGGGGCGGTCCTCAGCTCTGACAAGACCTGTCGCAGGACTTTATAGATGTTACTATCCCCTCCGGGCCTCTGGCCCAAGAGTTGACGGATTAGGCCGGCGAGAGCGCCACCCTGCGAGGGTGACAGGAGGGGTCCCCGCTTCCGAGCCTTGGTCTTCGAGGAGAGGATGTCCAAGACCTCCTCCCGCCCGAGGCCAAGGGCGTCCGTCTGGGCAAAGGAGACGCCCGGATTCCTCTCGATGAAAGTCACGAGGCCTTCTCTCGTTGATGTTTTTGACGAGGATGTGGAGGATGTTGAAGTTTCCTCGATGATGGACATCTCTATGTCCGGTGTTGGGACTGCAGGCTCGTGACTCCCAGGTGCCCGCAGGAACGGAGCAGGGGTCACAGGTGGAGAGGCAGGAGGCGCCATCTCCGTAGGTACGGCCGGGGCCACTGGTGGTGATTGCCGGAGTGCTGCAGGTGGATGGAGCGCAGCTCGGCTTGTGGAGGGCACGTCGGAGACCTCCATGGCTGGATTGGGGGACGCCGGTGGTGGAGGCTGGGCAGATGGCGGCCGAGGCAGCCTAGGCTCAGTCACTGGGGGGGACGCCGGTAGTAGAGGTTGGGGGTGGCCGGTCCAGGAGCGTTGGATCGCCCTGCAAGCAGGGGGCAGTTGGCCCTGCGGTGCCCCTGCCCGTGGCATCTGGAACACCTGATGCCATAGGACAGGTATGCGGGCCATACCTCGCCTTTGATTTTTATCTCGAGGCGGGTGGGGAGCCTCTCGGTAGTTACTCCTTCGTGGAGGGCAATGAAAGCCTCTCGGCGGCCGTCGTTGTAGATGTAAGGGCCGGCTTTCATCAGTTTAGGCGCGATTGATGTCACGCGCCCGTAGGGTGCTAGGGCGCTGCTGATGGCAGAGTCCTCCACGAAGAGGGGGAGGTTGCCCAGTGTGATCCTCACCGCTCTCCTGCGGAACGGGAAGGCCCTAAGGAGTGTACCCTCGATCTCGAGGCCCTCGCTGATGAGGCGCTCGGCCAGGCCTCTGTTGACTAAGCCCAGCAGGTAGTGGCCGTTGATTTTGGAGTTATAGAGTGAGAGTAGAAGTGTACACAGATACTTAAAAACACACGTATAGATGTTCAATAACAACACTTCAATAATATAACAAGCAAATAGGTTTTTGATAGCGGGTTGTTTATTTAAAAACGTTGAAAATATCCTTTAATACAGTAAATGAAAGTAGATTGAAGAGTAGTGTATATTCTGGACGACAGATGGCACCACCTAACCCACAACAAAGATTGGATGGATGGATTTGTAGATTGTCTCGAGGCTTTGTAGTCAGTGAAGGCATGTAATAGGTAGAAATATACAGAAAATTTCTAACCCTATACTTTTTAACAATTAAGAACTATTTTTACAGACTTAGTTTGTAGTGAACAAAAATATAATAGAAAGGCACGTGTCATGAATGTTGAACTCTGCCAGTGGTTTCTCCAATAGAATCTGTAGACGGCTCTGCTACTGGGTGGATTGTCTTAGATGGTTTATAACTTATTACGGAATATTGGATATTTGGGGCATGACACTCTGGATCCTAGGACTGCAGAGCTATACGTGGGTTCATATCGTGATATAGATAACACATTTACAAATTTAGAATCCTTGCGCTATATCAATTGGCAAAAAAAAAAAAAGTTTCAGTGACAAGTATCTTGAAAATAATTTTAATAACTCCAGCTTTTGGTCTTTTATTGTCTTCTACAGGAATATTCTTAACTATAACGCTGCCACTTAGGGGGGAAAAAAGATTTATACTTATGCATTTTTACATACTTGATGATAAAAAATCTTTAGAAAAAGAAGAAAAACTTAAATGTACGTGTACTCGTATATGTTGTAGCGTAGTTTATTTGTATTTCTATAATTTTAAAGTTTCATATTGTGTTAGGTTAATTTGCATAGACAGGTTTATATTGTGAATGTGTAGTTACCGAAGTATAGCGTTAGTTTCTACTCACCTCTCCTGACAACTATTCTTATAACACGACCGTATATTCACATCTATATATATAGAAATCAATGTTTGTATGTATGTATGTATGTATGTATGTATGTATGTATGTATGTATGTATGTATGTATGTATGTATGTATGTATGACAATGACAATGAAAATAATTTTATTGACTGTCAGTCAATACAAACACTCAACCAGAAGTGAGGGAAGAAAAAAAA